>OX459103.1:16049306-16654306 GCA_949775045.1 Metridium senile
CTCTCATGCAATTACATCTGTAATCCATATTCGCCAAGCAATCAGCCACTTTAACAATTTCAAGCAGTTTACCGATTTTTTTGCATTTAGCTTGTTACTGCATGAATATATTAAAATTAATCAGTATTTCGACTGAGAAAAATTTCAAAGACACGACAATTTTGCAGGGATTTTTCGTTTAAATTATTATTAATCGATAGATGTAAAGGTTTGACGAAGCAAAAATATTAAACGAAACATTACCTAAACAAAAAAATAAAGTATTTTAATTATAAAAACATATTTTACAAAGTTAATTCAATAAACATTCTTCAGATAATGACTCCAGGTATTGTCGAAACATTGTATACATCCTGACGTTGTCAATTTTATTAACAAATGTTTAAAATATATATAAAAATAAAAAAATATTTATTTCTAGTTTTCATTAATTTCAAACTTAAAATTATGGTTATTGGTTTTAGTTGTCTTTCTTTTATAAGTGGGGAGAGACTTCCTGATTCATATATAATAAATCCCTCGAAAATTATGGCAGAAAACAGCCTTTAAAATAAAATAAAAACATTGTTTGCTTGTTGAGCGAAGTGGTTATTTGTGTCAACACAGTTTTCAGGACGGCAAAGTCCAATACATCACACATCTATCTAAATAATGATTAAATTCCTCTTTTTAATATTTCAGATATAGGAGAAGATATTTAGGAGAAGTAGAATTTTAATTAACAACAAAATAATAAGAATAACACTTTTGGTAAATGTATGAATGAAGTTTAATTTGCAGCACAATTCAAGCTATACGCTCTATGAATTTCTTTTTGTTCGACTTGAAATATTTCCGCTCTGTTCACTAAACTCGACAGGATCTTGTTGAAATACCAAATAGAGTGATATTTATTTAACCGCTTAAGTTAAAGTCAAGTTTTTTATTAAGCCAAGAAAGAATTAAAGAAAAGAAAAAAAAAGCCGGTCACGAAAGTATACACATATATAGCCAAAGGTACTAGAATATTCTATTCAATTGTCTTTACACTCCGGTAGTTCAAAAATGTATACCATTATTTTCTTAGCTGTGACTTTGAAATTTTAATTTGTTTTGTATTCAATGTATTTATCACTTGATCTTTCAACAAAAAAGTCGAAAAACTACGAGTACAATAAATGATCTGCCTTGGAAAATTTAATTTATAGTTTCAGCTATGTCTAACTTATAATTAAACACAATTTTAGTTTTGTTTAATAAAGTGACAAATTCGCAGCGCGTATAGAGTTTTGACAATCTCATTTAATGAAAGTTAAATATCCGAATCGAAAAGTCGAGATTTTTTTACATTCCAGACTTGCCATTTTAAAACTTCAACTTCAGTGAATATGGGAGTTATTTGTGGTACGAGTTTTTACTTTGTGGTGGTCGAGTTCAGCAATTTGGGATATTAAATTAGAGAAAAATTCAAATTTTTTTTGGCATGCCAGACTTGTCATTTTAAAACTTCAACTTCAGTGAATTGTGGGGTTATTTTAGTTATCAGTTTTGCCTTTTTGGTGGTTGAAGTTAGCAATTTTGGATATTTTCAGTGGTTTTGTTGTGTTGTGGTCCTTGCCACAAATGAGGACTTTTCTCACACCTGTCTGACCGCGAAATGAGATTTACTCAAATCTCATTTACTGACTTATTATCGTATCGGCAAAGTAAAACTTGTTTAATAAGAACGTATAATTGAAATACGGGCGCCCTTTTGTGTTGCAACGCTATTGTTCAATTGGTTGATTCAAAAGTTAATCTATATTTTCTTAAGTTATTTGATAGTAATCCTTTCAACGAGGGCAGCTAATACATTTTCCTTATGCGATTATGTTATGTACTAAGGCCAAAAATTTTAATTTGACACTTCATATAATAACCGTGAATATGTAAAGCAACTCAAATTAAGTCTTAATTTTTGCTTCAGTGATTACTGAATGTAAACATTGACAAAGAGGCTGATTCGTTCTTCATTCCTGTATACGACAACTGGACTCGCTTTAAAAATAAACTTCATTTACATAGTACATGTACGTATGGAGTTCGTATCGAGTTATTTATTAAGATGATTTAGATAACAGAGAAATAGTTGGCCGACCTGAAACAGCATTAATGCATTCGACCGTTAAGCAAGGCGCTGATTCATTTGACTGACCTGAAACAGCATTTATGCAGTCAACAGTCTTACACGGCTCTGTATCTTTCATTTTCTTCATTTCTGTCTCCAGCTTTTTGACTTGAACTCCAAGGACTATGATCCCGATTAGGAACATGAAAGCGATGAATACAATCACAGCAAAGACTATTATAGCCCATGTCTTCTGACTTGGATTCAATTTCTTTCTACCTCCTTCGGGAATCAAAACTTCTTGTTTACAGTCATTTGTTGTAGACTCATCTTGCTTCGTTAGTTCGTACTTCAAATCTGCCATCTTGGTCGCAATGTTATTAGTAAACCGGGTCTGAGAAGGCCTCTTCAAGATTTCAGACTGCAAAGAAGTGTAAGTGCCAACTTATGCAAAGTCCTCTGAAATCTGACGTAGTTGCCCAGCTGTCTATAACCCCCAAGGCTTCACAATACCTTAGCTTAACCAGCCGTACGATTTTATAAACACTAATTGATATTTCGGTTCATTTGGAAAAATACTTTAAGAATAATAAGCAGGAAGTCCTGTGCCCTCGTGTGTGTTGATCGATTGACCCCGTCGCTACCCTTCTTGGGATATTTTTGGTGTAAGATAGGAAGCCCGAGCATAACTTTTTTGTACATTATACATTAGATATATTTTTTTTGTACATTATACATTAGATATAGATACATAGATAAATTAATAATAAAATAAACGGATAAATAAATAAGATTAATATATAAAAAGATAAAAAGATGAATCAATCAATCAATTCATCGATCAACAAATCAATCAATCAATCAAGAAATTAATCAAAAAATACAAAAAAATAGATAAATATTAATTGAAAAATAAAATAGATAGATAGATGAATAAATAAATAAATAAATAAAATAAATAAATATTAAAATAAATAAATACAAATAGAAACTAGTGAGTAAACTAGAATAGGCTGCGTCGGTGTTTGATATAAACGATAGGTAAAATAATGAGATTTGTAACACCGTAAAAAATAGAAATAGAAACTAGCGAGTAAACTAGCATAGGCTGCGTCGGTGTTTGATATAAACGATAGGTAATATAATGAAGTTTGTAACACCGTAAAAAATAGAAATAGAAACTAGCGAGTAAACTAGTATAGGCTGCGTCGGTGTTTGATATAAACGATAGGTAATATAATGAAATTTGTAACACCGTAAAAAATAGAAATAGAAACTAGCGAGTAAACTAGTATAGGCTGCGTCGGTGTTTGATATAAACGATAGGTAATAGAATGAAGTTTGTAACACCGTAAAAAATAGAAATAGAAACTAGCGAGTAAACTAGCATAGGCTGCGTCGGTGTTTGATATAAACGATAGGTAATTATAGAATGAAATGTGTAACACCGTAAATCACAGGTAGCCCAAGCTCACTGTTAGTGTTGATTTAGTAAGGGATATATGGGTACTTTTGAACTTTCGATTTTTTGCCTTAAAATTTAATAAAATTCAATAAAACTCTTACCGTGTCTTCTTGTTGATCTCTTTAATCCTCTGAGTTAATTTCAGCCGATTTCGTTCAGGAAAAATTACCTTCTCCCTGCCTTACATAAGAGGAGGAAAGGTAGGAAGCGAGCGCCTCCGAACCGCCTCCAAACTGCTCAACTCGATCCCAAATATTTCGCCAAAAAAGCTTTCCAATCCAAATATTTTCTCCCAGGGATTCCAATGGATAGATAAGCCATCCATTTATGCCAACGGATTTCAAAGTAAAGCTTTTTAGCAGCCACTAGCCTCCATTAAGTTCGACGAAACGCTTTCAAAATTCGCTTCAAACACCGTGACCCCATTATCTATGGGCACCCAAAGCCGTTAAATCTCAGAGAGAGACTGGGAACTAACAAATAACTGACCTTTCCACGGGGACACGGGATTCAAAGAATGTCAATATTATATTTAATTCAGAACTTACTAGATTTGAAGAGAAATATACGAGCTCGTTTTCATTACTTTTCTTTACGAAATCTCTATTTTCGTTACGGTTTTCCTTTTAAATTTTGTATTTGTAACGACATTCTTTGAATCCCGTGTCCCCGTGGAAAGGTCAGTTATTTGTTAGTTCCCAGTCTCTCTCTGAGATTTAACGGCTTTGGGTGCCCATAGATAATGGGGTCACGGTGTTTGAAGCGAATTTTGAAAGCGTTTCGTCGAACTTAATGGAGGCTAGTGGCTGCTAAAAAGCTTTACTTTGAAATCCGTTGGCATAAATGGATGGCTTATCTATCCATTGGAATCCCTGGGAGAAAATATTTGGATTGGAAAGCTTTTTTGGCGAAATATTTGGGATCGAGTTGAGCAGTTTGGAGGCGGTTCGGAGGCGCTCGCTTCCTACCTTTCCTCCTCTTATGTAAGGCAGGGAGAAGGTAATTTTTCCTGAACGAAATCGGCTGAAATTAACTCAGAGGATTAAAGAGATCAACAAGAAGACACGGTAAGAGTTTTATTGAATTTTATTAAATTTTAAGGCAAAAAATCGAAAGTTCAAAAGTACCCATATATCCCTTAGTAAATCAACACTAACAGTGAGCTTGGGCTACCTGTGCGTAAATTACTGCGTTGAAGGTCTAAGTGTAAATCGAAAAGTCTGAATAAATTTAACCAAATTAAATCAGGCCAGAGTCAAACCAATTCGTATTTTGATATGAATCCTGGCTGCAAATGCAACATTTTTAAGCAAATCATATTTAGTTTTTGTTATCAATAGTGGAAATTGATCAAGCTTGGAGGTAAACACATATAAACCTTACCCCACCCTACTAGGGCTAAGATTATGTATCTATTTCTACTTATATCACACTGTTATGTCATACTGCTGTTATGTTATGTCAAACTGCTACATTGTGCTTTTTCCAGCGCTGTGAACTGCATGATGCAAGGTCAGTATCATCCTAAGGAACCCAGGGGTAATCTTCTGTCGCTCGTTTCTCGCTCCCAGAAAAAAATACCCCTTGGAACGTAGTCTTTTGGAGCTTATTCCGGAAGTCAAAATTCAAACTTGTCAGTAGTACGACTTCCTTTGAATGGTTATCTTGATTTTCATTGGTCGACCACAGCGGTTCGACCAATCAGGAAAGAGCTGAATTTTGACTTCCGGAACAAGCTCCAACAGACTACGTTCCCAGCGGTATTTATTAACCGTTAATTTATTAACGGTATTTATATAACCCGAGCGCAGCGATCGAGGATTAAAATGCATCCTGAGAAGGACCAAAACCATATAAACCCAAGAACCTCAACTATATTACTATTAGAATAACTTAAAAAGGCATTTTCATTCAAAAGAGTAAGGATCTAATCTGAGCGGGCTAAAATATATTTTAGCCCACTGATTTGTTCATTTTAGCCCGCGAAATGCGCCACAATGCCCTCTAAAGTTATTCTAATTCTGGTTATTTTATTGTTGTGGCATCGGAACAGTGTTGATCTGTTTGGGTAGCAGAAACATTAACCCGACCCTACCCTACAGAGGTGGACTTTTAATTTATCTGGATTTATCTTTATCGCTTTGAGTTGGATTTGCATGCCATACCGGCTACAGTGATATGATATTTGAACGCTGTGATTCAGGATTTTAAATGCTGTGGAATTGACCAGTGTTGATATATTATTAATATTATGTTTGGGTAGGAAAACATTAACCCGACCCTACCCCACAAAGGTGGACTCAGTCATTTATTTGTATCACTTTGAGTTGGGTTTGCGTGTCATCCCAGCTACCAGTTATGCCAGTTGAACGCTGTGATGCTGGGTATTTTTAATTTATTGTTGTGGCCTTGACCACTGTTGATCTGTTTGGGTAGAAAAACATCAACTCGATCCTACCCACAAAGGTGGACTTTTGTATTTATTTGTCAGTATCGCTTCGAGTTGGGTTTGCATGCCATCTTGACAGTTGAACGCTATTTTATTATTGTGGCTCTGACCATTGTTGAGCTTTTTGGTAGGAATTAAATATATCAATCTTAGCCTATCATAGATACCATGGATAAAGTGTTGCATTTATTTATATCGCTTTCAGTTACATTTGCGTGTCATGTCGGCGTCGACATTGATGATATGATAATGATGTTTAAACGCTCTAATTCAGGTTTTCTGTAGACTGCAAAACAGTCCCTACTTTCACACGAAAACTCCAAGAAAGCGAATTGAAGTTCGATCGAACGAAATTCTGGCCGAGAATTAACTGACGAGCGGGGAGTGTGGCGAGGGGGGTTCAACCGAACATCAACTCGTTTCCTCGGAGTTTTGGCGTAAAAGTAGGGACAGTTTTGCAGTCTAAAGGTTTTCTATGCATGGCCAGTGATGTGGTTTTGACCGTGGTCAGACTGATTAAGCTCTGGGGTAGACACATATTTACCCAATGAATATGGCTGACATTTTGCATTGGCTGGAGGAAACACAGTGGTCAAACGACTACGCATGCGTTGCAAAATTTAAAACAATTTGTAAACATTAGGAATTTTGGACTACAGTGTTTGAAGTCGATTTATAAGAAATTCCCTGAATATATAAGCTTGAAGGTTCGTGTACATAACCTTTGTTATAGTTTTAAAGCTACCATGAGTCTATACTTTTGTATTTTTCTTTATATTTTGAGAAAAAAAGCGATGAAAGTCGTACACTCCGTCGTTTTTTATAGAGTCCGTACGAATGTCAGATTTGTGTGCTGGATCATTTTACTTTTTTTTTTCGCGCATGCGTAGTCGTTTGACCGCTGTGTTCACTGAAGTACCAAAACATCGCCTGAACCGACAAATCTCCTATAAATCTGTTCATCTAATGTGGATGCAACACAATGAGAGAATTTTGAAGTCAAAAATTGCGTTCGTCCATGCCAGTTTTCACAGCACACGACTTGTCCGTCTTAGACAAATTTTGCAGTCGATTTTTTTATCTTTTAAGAAAACCGTTAACTATTTGTTTCGATTCGAGCCAGTGCATTTGCGTGTTAAAATATATTGGCTACATTGAAATGACTTATGCTCGATCGCTGTGATTTAGGGTGTTTCAGGGTTTTGTGGTTTTGACCATAGGACACTGACTGGTGATATCATGTAGCTAAGGTCAAACACACAACAGAGAATAGAATAAGTTTATTATAACAAGAAAACCAAACCTACTAAATAAACAACGAAAATAGCGATACAAAAAAACAGTGTTAGCGCTCTATTCCACAGTAGCAATTTCACTCTTGTTCATAAATATAGTGTTAGCGCACGCTCTATTGTACAGTAGCAATTTGTATTTTATTTCATGGATATAGTGTTTGCGCTCTATTCCACAGTAGCAATTTCACTCTTTTTCATAAATATAGTGTTAGCGCTCTATTGTACAGTAGCAATTTGTATTTTATTTCATGGATATAGTGTTTGCGCTCTATTCCACCGTAGCAAATTTAATTCTATTTCGGCACTTGGACATAGTGTTAGCGCTCTATTCCACAGTAGCAATTTGAATTTTATATCATGGATTTAGTGTTAGCGCTCTATTCCACAGTAGCAAATTTGATTCTATTTTCGCACTTGGACAGTAGTGTTAGCGCTCTATTCCACAGTAGCAATTTGAATTTTATATCATGGATTTAGTGTTAGCGCTCTATTCCACAGTAGCAAATTTGATTCTTTTTCATGGATATCTGATATAGTGTTTGCGCTCTATTCCACAGTAGCAAATTTAATTCTATTTCGGCACTTGGACATAGTGTTAGCGCTCTATTCCACAGTAGCAATTTGAATTTTATATCATGGATTTAGTGTTTGCGCTCTATTCCACAGTAGCAATTTGAATTTTATATCCTGGATTTAGTGTTAGCGCTCTATTCCACAGTAGCAATTTGAATTTTATATCATGGATTTAGTGTTAGCGCTCTATTCCACAGTAGCAATTTGAATTTTATATCATGGATTTAGTGTTTGCGCTCTATTCCACAGTAGCAATTTGTATTTTATTTCATTGATATAGTGTTAGAGCTCTTACCATCGTGTGACTGTATATTACAATTAGTACTTTGAATGGCTTCAGTGTTTTTGTATTTTGTATTTTTTTTCATTTAATAATATTTTTTTATTCCAACAAGAAAATAATTTGAATATTTTTCTACCGTAAAAGAGTAAAAAATCATTTAAACATTTTGTTTGTTGTCATAAATCGCAGCATTGTTTTCGATGCTCATGAATGATTTAGCAAGACCAGTATTTATGTCTGTGTTTTTAGTGGAAATAATGATTAACTGTCTCTTGCTTATTGTTTCATTTTACAAACCACTGATTTCTCGAGTGCACTCCCAATGACCTATTAACCTTGGAAGCATAAAACATTACTGCTGTTTTAAACGGCTTGTCAAACACAATACCTAATTCAAAATCTTTAGTACAAACAACATTACTGCTGTTTTAAACATTTTGTCAAACACAATACCCAATTCAAAATGTTAAGCAGTCAAACAACATTACTGCTGCTTTAAACGGCTTGTCAAACACAATACCCAATTCAAAATGTTAATCAGTCAAACAACATTACTGCTGCTATAAACGGCTTGTCAAACACAATAAGCATTCCAATACTAATTTGCAAAGCCCAATTGAGTCTGCGTAAGTTCCTTATTACATAAGCTTGTGTTTATGTTGCTAGTGTGAACCAGGCTTTAACCGTGAACAATACTGATCGTGTACAACAAATAAAAACCTTAATTAAAGAAATATCCTCCAAAGCTGAAAAAGGTACATATACAGCTTCGAGGGCAAAAGGAAAACATGTCTTTTTAAGCATTGCTTTTAAGCCTTAAAAGGCCCGGGCAAACGATTTCAACATTTCCTTCGATTTTGTTTAATTGCCATGTTGAAGCCGTTCCCACCATTTCAACATTGTTGAAACATGTTGAATCGATGTTGAATTGATGTTACGTTGAAAGTGTTTGAAAGCTTTTAATGTTGGCATTCAACAAAATCGAACGAATGTCTTTAGATTGCTAGCTTACTTTGGCTAATTTTGGAATGCACTTTTTCGAAGTGCCTTTACAATTCATAGATCCATAATTTGCTTGAGCCGGAACATGAAACAAATGCGCAGTATTCCCAATGGAATAAAGAATGTCCGACAAACATCGTAGAGATCAGAAAGATTTAATTACCGCACTTTTAAAATTACTGTTTTTTTCCTAACGTACTCTTAGAATACATAAATTCCAAGACAGACTTATAAAGTTTTCAGTAATCTATGTATATTAAGACAAACGTTAACGTATTTGGCTTGTCGTACGTAGCAACAGCAACTAAGATAGTACTGACACAATGGATAGTGGATCTATGAATTAGATGCATACGGAATATGTACTTCAGTACGTATTTAAAAAAAGCTTTAGACATCCGCCACTTGATCAACTAGTATATAGCATTAGACTAGTTTATACATAAATCACTTAAGAAGGCAACAATCTCTCACGCAATTAATATTTCCTCAGAAATCTAGTATATCATACAGTCATTTAAAAAAACGTTGTCGGCGACCGGCTTCGCGACTTCGCGACTAGACCTAAAAGGAGTATGGGTAGAAATCACTGAAGCAGTAAGCTGCTATATTATCAACATCTTGAACTCTCAGTGCCTTGTTTCTATTTTGATTAGCAATGACTCGAGCATAGAGCGAAGAATTACGCTGGATATTGACTATTTGGATGACACAAATCCTTCTGCATGAAAACTGAGGAAGTAGCTATCTATTTGTCGATATATACCTCCATGCTCTATAGCTATACAACGGTTTATTTATTTGCACAGAACGCGAAGCCACACAATCATCCATGTACTCGACATATCTATATTGCGCGCGTGCTAAAAATTAATGTTTTCAGTGATTTTTACCTATACTCCCGCTTGAGCTAGTCGCGTAGTCGCGGAGCCGGTCAACGACAATGTTTTTTCAAATGACTGTACATATCATACACAGGCAGCCCAGGCTCTTGCAGTTATAGCTTATACATATTAGCACCTTTTTCATTTTTTTAGACCTTTCACCTAATAGATAACTAAAAAAATAATAATACATTGATAAGTTCAGATATCGAAGCGATTTATGTAGGGGGATGGGGTATGCAAAAAATAAATATATTATATATACACAGTCTATATTCTAGGCTCCTTTTAAAATAAACGCACCTGAACTGCGGCCCAAATATCAAAACAAATGATATATACTCATTTTATAAACACGATTTTGGTTTAACTGACTAGTCAAAATTGGACAGGCCTTTAATTTTAGGCGAGTCCAATTTGATAACTTTCAAAACATCAAGAGTACCTATTTTAATAGGTAAAATTACAAAATGAACAAGAAGATCTTGCGATTTTTTATAGATAATATACTGAAAAAACTAATTGGTACTCTGCAGAGTACATTTTACGATTTAATTGTATTCCTCTCGTCCAATCAGAATCGAGTAATTTTGTACTGTGTACAGTCTCATTTTTACAACAATTAATGGTTCGATTGGAAAATCAAAAGAGACCGCACAAGGTTAACTTTGATGTGAAATCATTTCATTCCTTGAAAATATCAGCACAGCGTACACGCCTAGTTTAACCGCTTGTTATCGCACTGTTTTTAATCCAGTTGCTTCCTTCCAAAAAAATAAAAAACAGCCCATACTTGTATAACTGTTTTTTATCGTATACATCTTACTTTACCAACATTACTGCTTAAATTGTAATTAAAATGTACCAACTGAATACGTGCAAGTTTATTTCCCTAAGGAGAAATATAGTTACTAGGACATTTGTAAACTTTTTATTTACATTATGCAGTTATCGTACATTTTAACCCCGGGGGGGGGGGGGGGGGGGGAGGGGGGGGGGGGGTTACTCCGCTAGGATTTGGGTAGGGGTGTTCGGCTGGGATCCTAAAACGGTGACCCTGTTTATGACTGAAAAAAACAAATTCGTATACCCTGTTTATGACAAGGGATAAAAATGGGACCCTGTTTATGACAGTTTAGGACCCTGTTTATGCCGCGAAAACGTGCTGAATTTCACGAAAGACGAAAGACCGCGCTGCTCATCGTATTACCTAATTAATATACCTGAATATGACAAAAAACAACTAAGGAAATTGGAAAATGGGGTAAAAATATACCCGGTGTTCATGACAGAAAACTCAAAAACCCATACCCTGTTTATGACAGAAAGCTCGAAAAACCATACCCGGTTCAGCGGATCATCCCCGTATAGTAAATATATGGAAGTCCCCCCCCCCCCCCCCCCCCCCGGGATTTTAACTCAATTTTTTTCCTTAGAAACATCGACGCAGTCCACACTAGTTTAACCGCTAATACTCCAATTGTTTCAAAACACCGACGCAGTCCACACTTGTTTAACCGCTAGTTATTGTACATTTTAACTCAAAATGTTTCCTTAGAAATATTGACTCAGTCCACACTAGTTAACCGCTAGTTATCGTACATTTTTACTCCATTTGTTTTCTTAGAAACATCGACGCGGCCCACAATAGTTTAACCACTAGTTATCGTACATTTTAACTCAAAATGTTTCCTTAGAACTATTGACTCAGTCCACACTAGTTTAACCGCTAGTCATCGTACATTTTAACCGCTAGTTATTGCACTTTTTTTACTCCAGTTGGTTCCTTCCAAAAAAAATGACACAGCTCAATGTAGCTAGTATAACTGTTGTTTATCGAAAAACAATTAACGCTATAGAAAACATTGTACATGCATGTATTATAGATTAAATATGCCAACTGAATGCGTACAACTATTTTTTCCCCTCAGGCGAAATATAATTTGCCACATTATCCTTGCTGGAAAATTTGTAAACTTGTTTATTTACATTATGCATTGCGGGAGAGATTAGTAATCTTTTTATGATATATATCCCATTGAAATCTTTTGACATTGAATAGGTCTTTACAGTTCAATAAAAATACATTTTAATTGTACAAAGAATAATAGAGCTAATTCTGTTATTGAAAGATTAGAACGAACGTTAAAAATGGCGCAAAAATCAATGAATGAATAACAGTTTATAACTGAACTTTTCCACAATTTGTCTCCTTGTCCTTGATGTTGTCTTTGACCTTCAGACTTAACTTAACTCAAGCAATCTTTAAGTAATTAAGCAAACATTTGATTCATCAAAGGTGACACTTTGAAAATGTGTTCGTTATAGCGCCGGCTTTAGAAAGCTTTTTGTACTAAATGTTTTACATGAACAGATTCCCGCCTCCAACATTGTAAAATTAGCATAAGAATAGACAACGATTACTATAAAATGATCTCCGCCAAACTCCACGGATCATTGACTTGGCAGTTAACCTAGGATTACAAGTTTTAACTCTAGTCTAAATCGCAAACAAGCATGCCCAAAAATATAGCTTCTGCAGTGTTTGCAGTAATTCTGCTCAACTTTGCTGCTGAAATATCTGGAAATCCAGTATTTAACCTTGGTAAGTTGTGTTAAATTGAGATTTTTCCAACGCAAACTTTGCTAAGATTTGTAGAAAAGCCGTTGAACTTAATTAAGCCCAAAATATACTCCAAATATTATAGTTATTAATGATTTAAACTTTAGTTTATAGAAAGTTATAATAAGAAAATTGAAATTGAATATTTTGCAACATAATATCATTGAAAGTTTTGCTCCTAACTATTTTGCGCGCTTCAGCACAGTTCCTGAATCAAATTGAAATCAGCTGAAATTACAAAGTTGTTTTTCTTTTTCTTAATTCCTTATTTCTTCGTTTGAAAAATAAAAATAATTATCTTCGGTATATTGAATATTATTCTATTAATGTTCTTAGCTCATTGCTCAAAAATAGAGATTTTATTCATATGTAAAGGGTTATTTTATCGTAAACATTTGCAAACATTTGAAACCGTAACTCTTACTTAACGGCAATTAATGTCCAAAAACATGTTAAAATAGGGATGAAACAGATTTTATATCAGAAATTAAGTTTGCATTCGATATTTATAGGCATAATTATATTGAAAGATGACACATTTTATAGTTAGCTTTATTTAGATGTACTTTTTTGCAGCGCTTGCTCAAACTGACAGTAATTATAATATTAACCTAAGCTATGGATTCATGCATAAACTTTAGAATTATTTACAAAAGTAATAACTTTTTAATCCGTGTTTAAAAAAAAAACTTTTTGCAATACGACTGGGATAATTTAAGTGTAAGTTATTTTGATAAAAGTTAACTTTTAAACTGTTTAGGATTAAATATGTTTGAGCCATTGCCAATTGAGTCGTTGCAAACTTCGAAAAAAGCGCCAAAAGTAACGACTTTCATAATGTTCGTTTTTGATAAAAGCTTTTTATGTAAATAAACAAAAAATCTTTACAATTCGCGAGATCAAGTCGTTGAATAAGTCAACAACTTTGAATTGAAAAGGTTTGAAAAGCACGCATATTTTTGTATATTTATATTCTTCCACTGTTTACTGTTTGTTGTTTTGGCTTTTAGTTTTGCCTCTGTCATGCATGTCGCCAATTAATTATAACGAACGTGCTACGAATTACGTTAAAGTTGAATTAGCTTTACTTTGGTTTTGACTTTCATTTCGGCATTTCCTACTTTGATGTTTGGTTATCGTGCAACATATTGTACTTTCAGCCTTACGTACTATTTCTATTAGCAACTTTCATTTTATTCTCTGCCGTTTCGGTACCGTGCAATGCGTATGCCAAGTATACTTTCAGCCTTTCGTACTATTTCTATTATTAACTTAATTTCATTTAATTATTCTCTGCCGTTTCGGTACCGTGCATTGCGTATGCTAAGTACTTTCAGCCTTTGGTACTATTTCTGTTATTGACTTTCATTTTATTCTCTGCCGTTTCGGTACCGTGCAATGCGTATGCTAAGAACTTCCAGCCTTTTGTACTATTTCTATTATATTAACTTTCATTTTAATAAAAATATACAGCAGAATTGATTCAACATGAATCGATATATATACTCAAGGTATTTTCAATATAAGATTCCAAAACATGTTATATATGTGAATCGCGATCTTTTCCGTTTTAAAATAAAGGAGTTAAGAATTACTCCTCTTGTTCTTTTTGTTTCTTCCGGAAACTGAATCGATCATGTTTTTGTAGAATGTATTGAGCCAAAAAACCTATATTTCGAAATCAGAAATTGGCTCTTAGAAGTTCAAATTATCCTACTATGGCCAGAGTGTAATAAAGAAAATTTAATGTCATTCTAGGGGTTGATGACAATACCATCTACTACAGGATATTAATGTAGAAACTATACCTATATATATCATCTTTATATATAGTTAAAGTCGTGTCAGCCTTTCGTTCTCTTTCTATTATTGACTTTCATTTGGCATTTGGTCATTTCGTTATCATCTTTACGCATTCTCCATAGTCTCAGCCTTTTGTAACCAATTGTATTATCAAATACCCATCTATGCTATGGGTGATTAGATCTTGATTTACTATATACTTCGTTATGGGCTATAGGATAAGATTTCGTTGTAAAGGTTGTACATTAAATGTTCTGCACAATTGTACATTGTTTTGGTATTTATACTGGGTAAATATAGGTTAACATTTTAAATTTAAAAAAATGTTAACTTAACTTCACTTTATTGACACTAGCGAGTAAACAAGTATAGGCTGCGTCGATGTTTGATAGAAAGGATAGGTAATATAATGAAATTTGTAACACCGTAAAAAATGTTGACTTAACTTTACCTACGTTCCGAGCTTTAGTCCTTCGTCAAAGTAAAATATAAAATATATCGTTGAAAAAGACTAAAAGCTATTTCAAACCGGCCGGAAGAGCGGCTTCTTCAGTTCAGTTTACTAAAAAGTATAGCTATTATGCTTGTTCAATGAACATGATTGTACAAGAAAGCATATTTTACAGGCTGTGCAGTTCAATTTGTGTGTCGCAATATCGCTAAAAGTAAAACTTTTGACTCAATCTGCAGCATGTTTGATAATTTATGGCAAGATAAGCTAGATGTTCTTAATATAATAAATTGAAAATCTTTAACAATTATTCGCCGAAGTCGAAGTGGTTATCGGGCGAATATTTACCGAGCCGCGAGTCTTTTTCAAAAAGAAGTTGACAGAGTGAACGATGAATGGTGAACGGCGATTGCACGGCCGAAAGGAATTGTGATTAAGCATATACAATATATCCTAGTATTTTTCTGAATTGCCAAGCAAAGTTTCATCATTATTAAGCTCTAATTTACCCTATGGGGCTGGCGTTGTGCACTAAACTGATTCATTTTCTGTCACCAAAGATACATAGATAATCAATACCAAAGATCCCCAGTTCCCTTCGGTCGTGCAATCGCAGTTGGCCATTCACCAGTTCACTCCGTCAACCATTTTGCACGTTGATCAATTTGTATTTTTAACAAACAGATAGAAAAACGTTCTGTGCTGTATGCAGTTGTAAAGCACTTAAGGATCGTCAGAACACTTGAGAAGTGTTGAGAGGCACTCCGTTTCGCGTCGTGCTTCTCTTAACACTCAGTCTCGTGTTCTGACAATCCCCGCGTGTCTTATAACTGCACACAGCACGCGCACGCGTTTTCTTTTTGAACATTACTCTTTGCGCGCCTCGACTGTCTAGTACCCATTTTTGTGTTGTTGAAACCATTTTGAACATATTAGAAACTGCATGCTGTCCGGCTGTTGGTCTCGAAAAAGCTTCGCATTCTCGGTTTCAAAATACATACATACAGACAAATTTTATTTAAAGTAGGTAGACACTTAGAACAGTATAAATGACTTGACTTTGGCTCACAGCATAAAAATCTAAATTGGACTACGCGGAAATGAAAAATCAAATAGCCAATGAAAATTAATGGTTGCGAATCAATCATTTAAAATGGTTTGAGAAGCCATATCATCATGCACTTGAAAGAGTGTTTGCTCACTTCTCCATGTTTGAATATCGGAGGAAGCACTTTTTCTCGTGCTTGATCTTTTACATTAAGCACGGAACTTTTTGAACTCCTTACATGTCGTTAATTTAGGCTGCGAGGATGATAGAGATGATTGCAACATTATAAATGAGAAGAATCCTGATGCTGATAGACTGGCTGAGTACTGTCTATTTTATAAAGAAGATCCTGCTGTTAAAATGTGTCGTAAAACATGTGGATTCTGTGAGTATTTTATGTGTTTATGATGATGATTGATGGTGATGATAATGCTGATGATGAAAGAGATGTTGATGATGATGATGATGGTCGATGACTAATGTTGAAGATGATGATGATGATGATGCTTGATAATTATTGATGATATATGATGGTCGATGATGATATTGCGGATGATTGATGGTTATGATACTTGATGATGATGATTAAGACGATGATGAAGATGATGATCGATGATGATTGATGGTCATGATACTTAATGATGATGATAATAGATGATGAAGATGATGATTATTGAAAGTAATGATAATTGATGATGATGATGTTTGATGATTGATGATGATTGATTATAATGCTGATTATAGTTGATGATCATTGATGTTTGATGATGATAATGTAAGATGATGATGATTGATGATGATAATGTAAGATGATGATGATTGATGATGATGTTTGATTGATGATGAAAGCGCTTGATTATGACTATGATGATTCTTGCAGATGATGATAAATATTAATATTATTAATGATTGATGTTTGTGATGATGATCGCTGGTGATAATAATAATTATGACAATAAAAAAACATATTCAATTCCTATTTGTAATACTTGGTAAAGAATAAAACAACTAATATTGCTAGTAACATTGTTATTAATTACCAGGTGGCAAGGCCCCTTCTCCAACCAAACTACCAATACCAGGTAATAATAATGATACACACACAAAAAAGAACTTAGCCCATTAAACAGAAGCCAACCACTTAAAGTACAATACAATAGTCTCATCGAACAATAGTGTAACACCTCAGCATTTGTAAATTTATATTTCATTCAATCATTATTCATTCTGATGATGGTCGCTGTGTAAGACGGCCGAAACGTCACTATTTTTTCCAAGTAATAAAATTAGTTATCTCAGATGATCTCCACTCAACCATGATGTTTAATCCTGAGTTCAAACCTTTCTCATCAATAATAATAATAATATAATGTTTGAATATACTTCTTGAATGTTTTGACAACATTGATCCTGTGCATTTAGATTAGAGTATCAAGCCCGGGAAATCACTTTTTATTTCTTTAATGTGGTCCAGGGTGCGAGGATGATAGAGATGATTGCAACAGGATAAACGAAAAGAACCCCGATGCTGATCATTTGGCTGCCTACTGTCTCTTATATAAAGATGATCCTGCTGTCAAAATGTGTCGTAAAACATGTGGATTCTGTGAGTATTTTAAGTGTTTATGAAGATGATGATGATTGATGATAATGTTGATGATAATGATAATTAATGATGATGATTTTTGATGGAGATGATGATAATGGTAATGCTGATGTTGAAGATGATGTTGAAGATGATGATGAAGATGATGATGATTGATGATGATTGATTAAGATGATGAAAATGATGATAAAATTATGATTGATCGATGATGGTGATGATGATTGATACTGATTGATGCAGATGACCGGAAGATAAAGATGATGAAGATGATGAGGATGATAATTAAAATGATAATAATGATATAACTGATTATGAATATGTTCAACTTGATGAAGATGATGTTTGATGATTATAGTATAATATTCTGCCCTATATATGTATTGATATTAATGAGGTATGGGATATCCACTCTGGCCTGGGACCAGTCCAATGTAACCCAGATCAGAGTGGGATATGTTTATTGAATTGATCCCGCTTGCTCGAGGGCTGGGTGGGTGTGTCGTAATCTCTCCGCACTCTTCCCGTCAATTTGTATGAAGTGGCACTGAGGGATTTATGCTTCCCTTTATATATAACTCATTTACATATTCTTAATTCCCTAGGGCATTTATTATCATATTCAAATGACTTTGAATAGTCGATGATTGATGAGTACGATGATGCGGATGATGATGATGATGGATGATGATGAAGATGATGATTTACATGATTAATGATGATGATAAAGATGATGATAAATATGATGATTGTGATGGTGATGATGAACGATGCTGATGACAATAATTAATCAATAGCTATAGATTCAATTCCTCTTTGTAATCCGTGGTAAAAAAATAATAATCTAAATTAATAATGGTGCTGGTAACATTATCGTTCAATTACCAGGTGGCAAGGCCCCTTCTCCAACCAAACTACCAACACCAGCTCCACCAGCAACACAGCAACCCCCGCAGCCTGAAACTCAACCTCCTTTACCAGTAATTACGGAAAAACCTTCTGAAGGCCCACGGCCTCCTTTACCAGAAATCACAGAAAAACCTACGGAAGGCCCAGGTAAACTCAATGGCGCTATTATTCCAGAATAATGCACATATCAATGTACGTTCTGAAAAAAAATATTGATTTACCTTTTTAGAAGAAAGACTTCTTACAGAGCACCTTAATCTAGAGTTAATTGTATTCCGGAAAATTACACATTTTGCTCTGAAAATTAAAAAGACCCGATACTTTTACAAGACTAAATCAAAATGTATTGTTAATAACTAATTGTTAGCATGTATACGTGCAATAGGTAATATAATGTAAGTTGCAACAGCGTAAAGAATGTTGACTTAACTTTACTGACATTTAGTAAGGGCTAAAGCTTGAAACGTCAGTAAAGATAAGTCAACATTTGTTTACGGTGTTGCACATTATTATATTATCTATCGTTTATATCAAACACCGACGCAGCCTATATTAGTTTACTCGCTAGTTTCAATAGGTATGCACCTACTTGCAGTAAGGTTGTCATACAAAAATATACATTTGTTATAAAGAAAATAGAACATTTGTGATTTAGTACGATAGGAATTGATTAAAAGACAAAAAGGGGATCACTCAAGCTGAACTCTCTCTTTTGTCTTTTAATTAATTCCTTTCGCACTAAATCACAAATGTTCTATTTTCTTTGTGACAAATGTTCTATTTTGTATGACAACCTTACTGCAAGTAGGTGTACGTACAATCAATGTTTTTAGGGTTGGACATGTAAAGTAGAGATTAACACTACAACAAGTGACGCGTGATTTTGACGTCTTTATTTCATTTGTTTTCGGCAGTTGAAATTTCAAATTTTCACTATATAATTAGATACAGTGAACATGGAATATAGAATTATGAAATCTATGTATCAATTAATGCTAGTATTTTGCATTTAGAGGGAACTTATGTAGTGTCACGTGGTATTTCTTTTAGTGTTAATGTCTTTGTGGTGGACTGTACGCACCAACATTTCTAAGGGACGGACCATTAGATTTTTGAGGGGGGGGGGGGGGGGGAGATTTTTCCCATTCTACGTATGTGCAGGGTTTTTATTTTTTTTCAACTTGCACGAATGTTTCTTTTGTCATTGTTGCAGTGTATAATTTATTTTCCCTCTTTAAAGGGCAACTGACGTGTCAAATTGACCATTTTTAGAAAAAATATTTATTTATTGGAGAACTCAAAAATATAGTTTTTACGTCCTGAAAACGAACCCTGAATTTTTTTTATAGACTTTAAAATATTTTTTTTATCGTTTGAACGCCGGTATATCGCGGGCTCAGAAATACGTCATGTGACGTCACGACGTCAAAGCGTATCTTCCACGATCTTCCACTGTTTGAGCTGTAAGTTGCTCTTAGTGTTATTTCCCAGGTTTGCTTGATTGTTTATTGAGGAAAAAACTACTCTTTCGTCAAGAAAGTCATGTCCGATTCAAGCTCTGTCTCTGGCGATTCTGAAAACTCTAGAGTTGAAAGTTTTGATGAATATTACGACGACGAAGGTGACATGGATGAGTATGGCATTCGGCCTTACCAGTTCGAACCTGAACAGCTTTGTTCAGAGGAAGATTCCACCTCAAACAGCGTTTCTAATGCCTCTAATGGCAGTGAAGAAGACGAGGAAGTCAATAACCGGCTAATTGATTCTTCTTGGTAAGTGAACAGAACTAAAACTGATTTTTTTTTGTCTTTTTGTCAACTAATTAAACGGCTATTAAATATACGAGTAAACATGTGTCCGAACAAGGCTTTATCTCACAAAATAAAGTTGTTAAAACCTCTTCATATTGCTTATTTTAGATAGTATGCTGCTGTTGATTAAACGATTTTGAAGGATTAAACTGTATACTGCAACTATGCATTCCATAAAGTTTAATTTGTCACTTACCGTGTTAGTGTTGTAGAGTACAAACACTATAAAATGTCTGCAACACTTTGCACTATTTTACTACTAAATAGTTTTAACTAAACAGTAATAGGCTTAACATGATTTAGCAGTATTTATGTTACACACATTTTATAGTGTTTGTACTCTAGTTCTATAAGCTAGTAACTGAAGCTACTTCATCCTCAAAACCAGTTACAATTAATTAATTCATTGTGCAAAATAATACTACTATATTTCAGTGTTTTTATTTTAATATTACTAATACTGAATCATTGTGTATATAGGTGCACCTGTGGTAATTGCCAAATTATGGATAGAATTGAAGAATGCATATGCTGTCAAGAAATCAACAGTGTGTTTTCAGTATGCCAGTCAATTGTAACTGATGGAGACTCAGAACAGCCAGTGCCATGTATAACACAGCATCCTGGGTTTTTACCTGTATGTACTAACAAATATGTACTAAAAACAGCCTGGTCACAATACAAGCAGCAATACAAAGATGCATATGAGGGCCCAGAACACAAACAATACCGTCATATAGCATATAGACAATTAGCAAGATGGTGTTGGGGTATTTTAGGTAAAGAAATGAGAGTTGTTCTTCCATCCTGTGCTAGTATGTGCATAAAACAGCACTTCCCTCCCCCTGGACTGGAAGAAAATTTTCAATTTGAGGGATTCCATTATGCTGATGAATAAACATTCCCATTACTTTTTATATACTGCAATTGTTTCTTTTCAAATGCATCAACATTGTCATAATCTAATAGCCATCACTCTAGTAATTTATATATAACTGTTAAAAAACTAGTGATCTCATTTTGTAAATATTAAGGATTTGTTACTTGTGAATGATTGGTAACAAAACAGCATGACAGTCTTTGTTTTGTCTTTTGTTGAATTAGTGATTGTTCTTTCTCATGTGTGAACTTCACTCTAGTAATCAATGATGTAATTGTTTAATTTTATGCTTATTTCTAAATAGCACTATTAACTTAAACAATAGAAAAAACAGGATCTTATTCTATTTATTAGAGTACAAACACTAAAAGTGTGCAACATAAATACCACTAAATACTGCTAAATTATGCAAATTCTTTTGTTCTCTATTGTTTAATCAACACTATTTAGTGGTAAATAGTACAAAGTATTGCACACTTTTAGTGTTTGTTCTCTACTAATAACTACACTAATCATAGTTCACAGGGTTAATGGAAACATTAGTTTCTAATAGGGATTTTCAAAAACCAGTGAAACAAAGTGTAATAACCAAAGTGTTATAGGATGTAACACACCGAAATGACAAAGAAAAACGTGCAAAATAACAAGTAATTAAGGGAAGTACACTTTAAGTATTTCACTGGTTTATGAAAACCACTCTAAAGTAGACAAATAAGGACACTGTAGTTTTTGTGAACATTGGTTTTATTACTTATTAATATAAACAGACAATGGTGTGCATAATCCCATTCATAATCAAGTTTTTACACTTGAGCGTGAAAAAATATAGTGCAATATAAAATATATACCAAACCACATGTAATTCAAAACCTTTTACCATAGTATTTCATAATATCTTCTGGTATACATTTCAAAGGTTCATGAAACCTACTCAGTTTCTGTTATGACAATATTATTCAATTAAAGTATCACTTTATGATATAACTGTAATGTATGTTAAGTTACTAAATTGTTTTGTCTATGACTATGAAAACCACTCCCATCATAGAAACTCTTGTACGTGTTACTAATGTTAAGTCACTTACCATCAAAAGAGAGTTCTTAATTGGTTATTGATACTGTCTTATAAATTATCTTGAGAATCTAGACCTGTGTCTTTCAATCAACTCTTGTTTGGCAGGTTTTTGTTTACTTGCAATGTTAGCAGGTAGCTCGACTTCTTTTGCCCTCTGGTAATTTTCTGTACCAGCATACAATTTCAGCACTTTCTTCTGCATCTCAGGGAGGAATGTGAGACTCTTTTTCTTTTTCACAGGTTTTACCACCCAGCGCTTTTGCATTTTTGTAAAGCAGGATCGATAGCGTGCTTCTCCCTTCCTATCACCTTTCTGGATCTCTGCCTGTTTTCGGTTGGCGTTATGATTGTTGTCAATGGCAGCAAGCTGTGTTCTTGCCAACATTCCCTTGTAAGAGAAGTGCTCTCTTTTAGGGCAGTACATCAAAAGCATGGAGTGATAGACCTCCAGGCCACCTGTGTGGCAGAACTCAGTGAGCTTTCCAATATCTTTCAACAGCTTTGGTTGAAGAACGACTTCTTCAAGTGCTACATAGGCTGATGACCCTGGCTTTAACCAGCACTTGGTACGTGCTTGTCTTCTTGTGAGACGAGGATGTGCGCACTTAGTGAACAGCTCTGCGTTCCTCCAGCTGTGCTTGTTTAAAACATGGTTTAAGATAGACACCCACTTCTCTCTCAGGAGCTGTACACTACCCCCACATGTTGCTGAACACCACCACAAGTGATTTGAAATGGACTGTATCCATTGGGCCAGATCCTGATTTTTCTTCAACTTTGCCTTCTTATTTAATTTTTTAACTATTGACTTAGCCAGGTGCCAAACATCATACTGATGTTTGATGTGTGAGTAATCTTTCTCCATTGAACTTGTTATGGAGGTATGTCTGTCTGTTGTTATCATGTCAATAGTTACCTCCTCGTCATTCTCCAGATTCTGTAAACAGCGTACAAAACCCTCTTTCTCCATGGCGTTTGAAGATGTCACCTCAGTGACCTGTACCAGATTGAATGAAACAATTTTACTAGAGCCACCGTCCATCATTGTATAAGTGCTATACTTCGCATTGTGGCCAGGACTATCACACCGTGCATCACCATTCAAATTGATTTTCTCCTGAGTCAACAATTGGTCAATAGTGTTTTGTCTTTCTATTTCCCAGGTATCATTGATTACAGGGAACAAAAACTTATCTTGCTTACGGTAGAACAATTTTTCACTGATAAAATGTAGTCCAAGGCATGTGGCAAAGTCATTAATTCTACTATAAGTATTCCCAGTGAACAGAATTGAAGAACAAATTAATAAATTACCAACGCAACCACAATTGATTATGGGCTGTGAGTTCCACACAGTCTCATGGCCATTGAGACATTTTGTTTTTGCAGTGAGCATACTTCCTGTGTGTAAGAATTCCGGTTCTGAAATAGTAACAGCACCACATTTTGTACATAGGCGAAACAGTTCCTTCAAGTTTGACAAAAACACCAAGTATTTAGGCTCATCAACGAAGCTTTCAAAGGTGGTCTCTGGTTCTGATATCTCACTGTCAGTAGAGGAATGTGTTTCTTGGGAACAAGGGAGTGTGTAGTCATCGTCATCATCATCATCATACTGGATTTCATCATCAGACACAAATGATCCAATTGACTTAACAGATTTCTGTGGGGATACACTAGCAGTGGATTCCTGTGGTAACACATTTGTTTGCACAGCATAAGAGTGGTCTTCAAGAGGATGTACCTCAGTAACAGTTGGTTCTTTATCATCATCATTATCATCATCATCATCACCAAAACTATCTGTTTGTGTAGTAGTTGATTTAGTTACTGTGTAATGTATATCAGTAAGGCAGCACTGGATGCCAATTTCACGGGTGTTAGGGGTTTGTTCTTTTTCTTCACTAATTTCATCATTAACTTCCATGACTTCTTCACACACACTTGGGGCCAAGAGGTTTTCCACTATCTAAAAGAGAAAGAATATTCATTACCTTAAATAGTATGATAAATAAACAGGTTTCTATCAACTTCATGTGAATATTTAAGAGACTGAATATCATGTAAAATTTGATGCAAGTGACAAGCAACTTGAATCTCACAGGTATACATTTCAATTAATAGAATGTTAGAATAAACATATACTGTATACATGCAGCATAAATGTACCCACACTAACAAAAATCAATAGATGCACAAATAATAAAGTTAACTAGAAAAAGTTTAGCAATAAATACTATAAGTGTACTCTTCTAGATTTTTATCAAATAATAAAAAATATATAAATGTACACAGAATTAAAAGGAAAATAAAACAAAAAAACAGTAAACACAACTTGTGAACACAACTTGCCAAATATTACTTAAGAGCTGGTTCAATGAATTTCCATTTATCAATATGTTTAAACACAGCATTTCTTGTTTTCGCAAGAATGGTATTCTGGTATTCTACATTTTTGTTATAACTTAAAAAATTTAGAAAACTATTTAATGAGGGCCTTTTCAATTTATCTGTCCACTTGCAATTGTATACTGTTATTTTAAAATACAATATAATATAATTCACTATTCTATCGTCTACACCTAGAATAATGTTTTCGTAATTGCTTTCAGGTAATTTTATTTCATACTTCTCAAAGTGAATAAATACTAATAATATAAGTCTTACGTAGAACTAGACTTTGACAAATTTTGACATAGTGAAGTTTATTATTAAAAGAGACAGCAAAACAAAAATAATTTGGATAATTTTAAATACAGGTACGATATGATATAAAAACCGTTTTAAAACAAATTTCAAATCATTTTTACACAATGAAGTACATTCACGGCATATAGAAAAGTAAAGTTCACACATGTTTTAAAGTTATCTTTCAACGAACCTACCTTTTGTTGTCTCTGTCGTTTGATACGATTTTCCGAAGTTGCTCTTCTTTTACCCGATACGGAAGACGAGGCAAAGCTAAATAGACTAGGAATTGCATCTACTTTAAGTCGTCTTTTTCTCTTTTTACCGGATAGCTGCTGATAGAGGTCTGTTTCAAAGCATTCGTCGGTGAAATGTTCGCTACAGACGTAACAATTCTTTAATGGCGGCATGTTTTCCCTTCTTATTCGGGATATTCAAGCTTTTTGAAGCTTTAAATCTTTAGGTATGTTATGATAGCTCACATTTTTAGTTTTGGAAGAATAATTGGTGCAGTCTGGGACACAACAATTGACCATTTTCTCGTGAGAAGCTTGGGACAATAAGCTTACATATTACAACTCTAGTAATCCTCCATGATTTGCTCGAGCGCTTTGTCTTTGACGTTATGACGTATCACGTGACAGCGGTTTGTTTCGCGGGCTCAAGTATGGCGGCGTCCAAACGATAAAAAAAATATTTTAAAGTCTATAAAAAAAATTCAGGGTTCGTTTTCAGGACGTAAAAACTATATTTTTGAGTTCTCCAATAAATAAATATTTTTTTTAAAAATGGTCAATTTGACACGTCAGTTGCCCTTTAAGGCTGTGCTCGATTTTTTTTGGTGTTTGCCCAACCCCCCCGTCAAATATCTAATGGTCCGTCCTTAATTAAAATGTATTCAAAACAATAGTAATATCAATCTCGAACCCAGAGCCTGCGTTACTCTTGGCCAGCAGTGCCGAGCAACGTATAACTCTGGGGAAACGGAATTATTCTGCTCCAATTTTGGAGTTCCGGTTTTAACATGAAATGCGCATGCTTAGTTAATATTATAATGATCTGTTGGTTTGGGCATCCTGTGTTACTTAGTACGTTATATGACATTCAAAATATTGTTGACCTAGTAGTATTTTAAATATTTTCTAAGCCAAAATATAAACATTTTCCTTACTAATAAAACATTTAAAGTTTAGGAAGGTTTTTTAGCGGCCATCAGGATTTATATAATGATATAAAAACGAGTCTAAATCTCCTTCAATTTAGATTGCTTTAACCGTCGATTTATTTATAGTTTTCCAACGGTTATTAGTTTGCTTTCGTGGTACGATTGACCTTTATTAAATAACTGGATGCCAGAGGTCTGAGGATTGTCAAGGTTTAGAATAGTTTAAAGGAGTATTTTGTGTGTATTCTAATTTGCTTCGCGACTCGATAATCATCGCTTCGCGGCGATACAATTTGTCGTCGCTTCGCGACTCGCATTTATTCCATAAATGACGATATTATTCTATCTAGTATTAAAAACCGTTGACGTCGTATTAATCGTAAAATTTACATTTTGAATGTGCATTTGTTTGCATGATGGACCAATCAGAGCGTTTACTTCGTCTGTTTCCGGTCTGACTATTGTATTTTCAAGGGCCAATCACAATAAGCAGAGAATCCCGGTACCCCAGAGTTATACGTTGCTCGGCACTGCTGGCCAAGAGTAACGCAGGCTCTGGGTTCGAGATTGTAGTAATATACTCTTTTTCACTCGACCTTCTAATGATGTCGGTGCCGACGAAAGCTAAAGATTTGAACATAAAAAACAGTAGTATATGGACTCAAATCTATTCTTATAATATTTTTCACAATGCTACTGAAGGACAACTTTAATATTCTTCGGTAATAGTTTTGATTGATTAATACTATTTTTCTTAACAGTCAGTGGAGATCTAACAGGATTTCAAAAAGAGTGCCTTGACGCTCATAACAAACTAAGAGAACTACACTTGAATACGCCCGCGCTGAAATGGTCAGCTGAACTCACTAGCTACGCACAGGCTTGGGCTAACGAGCTGGCAGCACAAAATAAATTCAGTCATGATCCAAAACTGAGGGAGATTGGCCAGGGAGAGAATTTAGCTTGGTTCTCGCCTCCAAAGCGCATGTGCAATGGACCTGATGATAGCGGTTGTAGTCACTGTGGAGAATTTGTACAGGTAAATGAAAAATGAGGGATAACAGGGGGGGGGGGGGGAGGGGGAAGGGGAAGGAAATGGGACATAAGGCTGTGATGGGTTGCAGTTAGTCTTAATTTTGAAAATGTACATCATTTCTTATTGCAAAGTATTGTTATGATATTTTTACAGTAGACAGATATGTCTGGCGTGCTCAGTCAACGCATGGGATTGATATTAATCGATGCCATGCGATATCATTCGATCAATCAATCGATTCATATGAAAAATGGTTGATCAATAGTACCCTTTACAGCTCTCTGCGCCATCTTGAAAATTAGTCAGGCTTATGCATCGAAGCGAGACGAAATTTGAGTTTGCAATGATAGTCCCATGAATAATTGTCGCGCAAGGTGTCAAAAGGTCTATCAGTGCAAGCTCATTGTTCGTCTCGCGTCGATGCAAAGGCCTGGATGGAAACCTTTTAAAATGGTGCAGGGAAATGTGAAAGAAATTACTAATGGCAACAACAATTGCAAATCGAGGCTTAGCCTCTGCAAATGCACCCTTTGTCAAATAGTATACAGCGATGCTGGATAACGTGAAAGTGGAATACTAATATTTTTCTGAAATTGTTTTTGCTGAGACTTCAAAAGATGTTATAGTTATAGTAGGTTGGTTTCATTAGGCATACATTCCTAACTTTATATCTTTCACATGTACGCCAAAACAACAAAATAAATTTTCAGTGCAAACTAGTTTATTAAAAACGACACTAGTTTCCACTGAAAATTTAATTTGTCGTTTTGGCGTACGTGTGAAAGATATAAAGTTAGGAATTTATGCCTAATGAAACCAACCTAGGAGTACTAATAACTAAGTCTCTAATACGTGTAGATTAATTTTTTTTGGTTCTCTCTCAGGACTGGTACAGCGAGATAGAAGACTACAGCTTCGCTAAAGGTGAAGGGAAAACCCGCTGGTCAGTCTATTTGCACTTCACACAAGTAGTCTGGAAAGCTACCAGTGAGGTTGGCATGGCAACAGCTGTGGGTCACAACCGTGTTGTTGCTGTGGCTAGATACAGAAAACCTGGCAACTTTGGCTCCACTGAAGCCTTCAAAGAAAATGTCCAACAACTGCAGTAAGTATAGATGGAATTGAATAATGAATTGAATTAAAATGCAAATGGAAACTAGCGAGTAAACTAGTATAGGCTGCGTCGATGTTTGATACAAACGATAGGTAATAGAATGAAATGTGTAACACCGTAAAAAAATGTTGACTTGACTATAATGACGTTTCGAACTTTAGCCCTTCGTCGGAGTAAGGGCTAAAGCTCAAACGTCAGTACAGTTAAGTCAACATTTTTTACGGTGTTACAAATTTCATTATATTACGTACTTATTGAATTGAAATGCGTTCGGTGTATAAGTGAAATACAGATACATGACATGCATGTGCCCTTGGCGGGAATTGAACCCTACGGTTTCGGATTTCTAGTCTGATGTATTAACCAGTACACCACAAGGACGACCATGCTGGATACGCAGCCGGGAAAAGTTTTCACTTCTCTCTGCGTTTTCATTTACAGTGTTCAAATTTATCTAAGAGATTAATTTCGCCCTGGGACCCCCACAGTTGCCCTCAACTACTTTTTCCGGCGGCGTATCCAGCGTGGTCGTCTTTGTGGTGTAGTGGCTAACACATGTACATCGGCTAGAAGGGCGAGTCCTCACCAACTCGAAACATCGTTTAGGATTGGTTTAAAAAACAATAGAGTCTTTCCAAACAATTGCCCTAAACCTAACCAAACAATAGCGGTGCTGTCTAACTGGGGCCAATAAAAACGCAGCTTTCTACTGGTGAAGTCCAACCCGGCTAGAAAGCCGAAAGCGTGATGATATTTTTCCCATGTATCTGTATAAGTATAGACAGCCTGCACTGATAGATCACGTGACCAATTTCCCTTGAATAAAGCGACAGTAGGTTGACGTGCGGTGACGTATGTTGTTATAGTTTTGACAGCCAACTATATATTGTTATAGAACAAAGGAAATTAAAAAAATATTGTTGAAATGGTTGACAAATTAGCATCACAATACCAACACTTGTTAACACTGCGCTTGCCTATAGCGGGATGTCATGGCAGCCATGTTTGTGGTCAAATACAAAATAAAGTTCATTCAAATCTGCAGTAAAAACTTATCTTTTCAAAACTGTTTATTTTTCCTAATCACTTATTTATACGTATTCTCTTTTTGTGTATTATTATAATTATTATCTTTGTTCTTTATATTGTAAACAGCGCCTAGAGCAGTTTTCTGGATATGCGCTTTATAAATATTATTACTATTATTCAGTTATTAAAGTTATTGAATGACAAAGGATTTCAGTTTGCTTGAGAAAAAATTAAAGCTCGATTGTTTTGACCACAAACATGGCTTGCATGAAATCCCTCTCACGTCGGGCTAGAATGGGTCTATCATGTGTCATCTATAGCTAGGTTAAACTTTTTATTATTTCAATGGAATTTCTTGAAACTTGGTAACTTTGAAGCCTTGCAATTGCCTAAACTCAAAACTCTATGGTTTTACTTTTTTAAATTTCGTCATTTTTGTCGGGAAATGACGTCATCATTTTCGCGAGAAAATCGAAATATTGCTCACATCGTTATATGAGATAGAAAATAACGGATAACGGAACCGAAAGACGTGATTTTTTGAATATTCATGAATCCGCCGTTTTGTTTCTAAAAATAGTAACAAAATGGCGGTTTCATGAATATTCAAAAAATCATGTCTTTCGGTTCCGTTATCGGAATGGAATTATTCTTCCATATTTAAGATCCTCTTACACAGTTCATTCAAATGCGCTACCTTAATTTTTCCATTGAGCAATATTTCGATTTTCTCTCGAAAATGATGACGTCATCTAAAATCTAAAATTAAAATCTGTGGAAAAAAAAAACCGTTTGAACCCTACTAATAATAATGTATTTGTTTTTCTTTTGCAGCCCTTGATATGGTGTAAACGACGAAGCTTTGCTCCTCAGCCAAGACTGTTGATCTTTTCACAATATTTATATTTTATTACCAGCGTCCATAGTCCAAATCTTGACTAGCTAACCTCGTGTTCATGTTAAAACACAATGGAACATTCACATGTATGAGAGGATAGTGAGTCAGGAAGAATGGTTATTCAAATTTGTCGCCATATTTTTATTCGATGTACATGTATGAGTGAAATTTGTATGAGCATACTCTTATTCAACAATAAAGCAGGTAACTTTTATAACTACATGTTCTGTACATGTTATGCATCGAGAGTTTTTTATCTAAATTTGTTAATAATCTGAAAAATTTACTCAATTCTGATTGGCTAAAAAACAGTGCAAAAAGAGGTAATTTAGTGCAAATTACAGTCCGTACAGTGCAATTTACAAAAAAAAAAAAATCACTTAATGGGCTTTATTCGATTCCTAAATCATTTTAGTCACTAATGCTTGACAGTAATTAGAAAACTATTTAATTAAGTGCTAATTCATTTAAAAATATAATAAAAATATATCGGCGAAAATGTGTTGGCCACGTTTGTTATTCAAAGAGCCAAATTGCACTGCCCTACGGTCTAGTGCAATTACGGACCCTTTGAAAAACAAACTCGTGCAAATAATCCCAAATTGAACAAGGAATCATATTATCAACTATATTTATAACAACTTTTTTAGAAGATTTCACTTATTTACAACAATAACATTTCACTTTTTAACAAGAATAAATTAAATTTTTTACACAGCATTTTTGGGCGCCATTTTGAATAGTGAACAAGAAGCAAACAACAACCTTTTGGCAGTTCCTTCGAAAATGTTAGAATATCCGCCGGAAATGATCGAATATTGTTAGAATCATACTATATTAAAAACTCTGATAACTGCAAATTGGGTAGTTGAAAACACTCGAAAATGATTTAAAATCTACCACTCGCTTTCAGCTCGTGCTTATAGACATTTTTTTCTGGTTTTCAACTGCCAGGCGTGCAGTTATCAGAGTTTTTTACACGGCTGAGCTTTAGTATTTGGTAAACAAAGTACTCAAACTAATTCATAGTTTTGTCGTCATGTTGTAAAACTATGCTAAATGCAAGGTATGGATGTATAGGCTGTAGGTGTAAATATTTATACGTTAGACAATACCCAACTCTGCAGGAGGAGCCAACGATATTATAACTGTTCTTACATCCCAGCCAGATATGAGTCAATTTGAGTCCCAGGAAACGTTTGGGTTGGCCCAAGAATGTTTCCCAGGAAAATAATTTTTTAGAACCGAAAAAAAAAAAACGCTTGGCAGTGTTTTCAAATATATAGAGGTGAATAGAATAATGGTCCCGGGTAAAATTTTAAAACCAAGAAAAATGGTTGTTTAAGTGTTATTTTATAATTATAAACAAAACATCAGTGTTTGAGATTGGTACGAGAAACGGGGCTACCCGGAAATTTACGTTTTCCAGGTAATTTCAGAATGACAGGATGTATATAATGAAAAACGTGAGAGCGTAGAATAGTCAAGGTACAGAATTTAATTCCCAGGAACTTACTTATAAGAACAGTTTTTTAAAGAACACCCCTGTTGGCTCCTCCTGACTCTGTTGAAAGTTGAATATAAATAAATAAGAGTGAATAGTCTGAACCCAGGTGTAATCGATGTAGATGAGGCATGATCGTCCGGGGTGGTGAAGTCTTGAGAAAGACTGATGGTGTTGATGTCTGACGTTTCGACAACCTGAGCGGAAGTCATCTTCAGAGTAAAGAAAACGAGAAGACAGTGGTGTTGTTGTTGATGCGTGGGTAGGTGTTAATCATGAAGATAACTTCCACTCAGGTTGTCGAAACTTCAGACATCAACACCATCAGTCTTTCTCAAGACTACACCACCCCGGACGATCATGCCTCATCTACATTAAATAAATACATTATAGCATTGTAACTCAGTTCTCTTTTAATCAGAGCAGAACTAAATTAGTATTAGCTAGGTTGTGATCAGTAAAAAAAATCACTAAATCAATATTAGGTCATGATTATATAGAAAAATTCATTGGATGATGAGGGAAGTCCACGTTTAATTTCATGAGAAAAACGATATCGCACGAATCGCGGAGCGATGAGTGCGATGTCGTTTTTTCGAGTGAAATTCAAAGTAGAATTCCCGAGTCAGACCAAGATTTTTTCTTGAATCCCATACCGACACGGTTTTTATCGTAATGTGAAATATATTTTAATAAAAGTGAATTTTATTACGCGCGACTAAAAAGCCATTTTGTAGCTCAGTGTACGCTTAGCCAATAAGAAAGCGAAAAGAAATCTGCTGAACGACAAATGAGTCAAACGTACCATTTCAATCAACCTCGTGACGTGGTGATAAAGTCCTTGCTTTTCGATGATCAATTCAAGTCTGTTAGCGAGCACAAATATACAAATTAAATCTAAACAGAGTTCTCTACTAAAGCTAACAATGAAGAAGTAAGGACTTTACACTTGAAATTCGGCAATGGATCGGCAATGGATTCAGCTAAAATGCAACGACGAAGGAAAAAACAAACCAACAAAAAAATCCTCTCAAAAGCCGACTGTTGGCTACAAATCATGGTTAGGCATGTGTTTTTCTTTTAAATGATTTCAGTTAAAACTAAGTTTTGAAGAAAAGGCTAAAACATTAACAATCTTTTTTTTAGTAAAGTGTTTGCTTCATTTCAATCAAAAAGGCCGAAGATGAGTAAAAATCTCAAACTTTTATACTGAAACTAGGACTGCAATGAACATGTTCAAAGCTTAGAGTTTTTGAATCACAAACTATTAGCTATAATTTTTTTTCTGGTTTATGTTTGTATCTTAATTTAGTGTAAACTTAAGGTTGAAGTTTGCAAACTTAACCCATGAAATTAAAATAAAGCTCATTAATACCCGTTTTGAAATTGTCTGGCTGTTTAATTTATGTTCCACGACTCTAGAAAAGTAATTAGATGATTAATTAAAAATGTTGTCTTTGATATAAAAATTGCCGTTCAAGTCTTGAAAAATAGCGACTAAAAACTAAGCAAGCGAAGCGAAAGAAAATGATCGCTTTTCATGCCGAGCTTGTCGCGGGATAACAATTAACTACTAGCAAGTTAATCATTTGCCTCTATACTCTTTGAAGTTAAAATTACTTGCTTGGTCGATTCATCTTTTTAATGCACGGATAATAATGAAAAAACCTATATTTAATGTGCCTAAATGGAATTTAGGCTAGTTAGAACCGAGACAAGCAGGTCAGCGGTTTGTTCTTGCGGTCTCCCAGCCGGGCCACAAGGTAGGTCTCTTGTTGTGCCTACCTTTGTGAACACTTTTGTCTCCCCGGTCGCGAGTGTGTTTTCTCCCGGGGAAATTAGCGCTGCAGCTTCTCTAGCCGGTAGTCCGTCCTTGCCCGCGGCTTTCTCTACAGCTAGCATTCCTGCTCTTCCGGCCTTGGGTCAACCATTTATTGTTGGGCCTGGGTTTTCGCCGATACCGGCAAAATTGGTAACTCGTATCACGGCAGGGAAATTTATTGAAATGGCCGACTTGCTGGCTGCCAACCTTCAGCAAATCGACCATGAGCCGCAAGTACTGTTTGACGGCCGCCTGGTGCTCACAACCGGCCCCAGGCGCCAACGTAAGCAACTTGACGACATTGCTGCCTGGGTTGAAGCCTTCTCAATCTACACGTTAGTGCTAACCAATACCTTTCCCCACCGTTGGAAAGATCTAACGCAGTACAAGCTGCTCATCCTACGCACTTCCCGTCAGTTTGGAGGCAACGTATGGCTTGCTTATGACCGGGCGTTTCGTGAGCATGCCGCCGCAGCGAGTCTAACTGACTGGTCGACAATGAATGTCGAAATATTTAATTTTCATTCAGCTGGGGTCTCGAAGCGTACGATCTCTAGCACCAACACCGTCGAACAGTCAACCGAACCTACAGGTTCCGTCCAAGCTACAGAGATCTGCAGGTCGTGGAATAGAGGTCGCTGTTCATCGCCTTTCTCTACATGTCGGTATTTGCACAAGTGTGTGAACTGTCGTGGTTCACATCGCAATACCGAGTGTTTTGACAAGCCATTTCCACCCAGCTCACAGGCATGGGGGCAACCTACTAAACGCAAGAGACCGTAAGGAACACTTTTCTTTTCTTTTACATTTTAATTTGCATAGAAGCGTTGCAGATTTACTTTATTACGCCTTATTGTACTCTGGTAGCACTGCTACTATTTTCGTGTTATAGTTATTTTTATCTGTCATTTATACTAGTAGGTTATCAGTAGGTCAAGATGCTTGTCATCATTATGTTGTAAAGTAGTAGTTCTCAAGAGGATTTCTTGTTGACCTGCCATGTGCTAAGGATACTAATGGGTGTTTTGTTAATGGGATTAAATGGCTTTCTCACGATTCGAGTCATTCATTTATTGTTGCTTTAACTATAGTTAGATATGTTTTCCCCTTTAATAAATAGCGCCAAGCACAGTCGCCATCATTCGTCCTTAAAACCTGCCCTATTCATTTAGCTGATGGATCATTGCGGATCTAGCACGATTTTATTGTTGTACCTTATGGTCGCTGCGCATATATAGCCGGATATTTGCATAATATATATATATATATAAAGTAAAATAAATTCCTAAAATTCCTTTTTGCCGATATGGATCATTGCAGCGCTATCATAATTATACGCCTGTGCAGGTAGTATAGGTCACTGCGGACCTGTAGAAGTAGATATTTCATTGTTATTATAACAACAGCGCTTAGCGATAGCGTGATAGCATAACTTTTCGCGTGCCGTACTCTTCGTAGCCGATGGGTCATTGCAGCTCGAGCGCACTTATCGATATGTACTTGTCTTTAATAAATAAGCGGGACTATTTTTAGTCTATCACGTGCCTCACTCTTCATGGCTGATGGATCATTGCGGATCTATCATAATTATGCATTATAGATCACTGCGGATTTATAGATTTCGATATATACTCGCCGTAACAAAATAGGCGGTTGAGCATACTTTAGCCTATAGCTATCAAGTGCCTTACTCTACATGGCTGATGGATCACTGCGGATCTATCATAATTATATGCGTGTGCATGCATTATAGATCACTGCGGATCTATAGTTGTCGATATATTGCCTTCAAAACAAACGAAAAACAAAAACAAAAAATAGGCGGTTGGGCATATCTTAGCCTATCACGTGCCGTACTCCTCATGGCTGATGGATCACTGCGGATCTATCATAATTATGTCGTGTTTATGCATTATAGATCACTGCGGATCTATAGATTTTGATATATACTCGCCTTAAAATAAAACAAGCGGTTGGGCATATTTTAGCCTATCACGTGCCGTACTCTTCATGGCTGATGGATCACTGCGGATCTATCATAATTATATGCGTATGTATGCATTATAGATCACCGCGGATCTATCGATTTTGATATATACAAGTTTTGGAATAAAATAAGCAGTTGGACATAGTTAAGCCTATCGCATGCCTTGCTCTTCGTGGCCGATTGACAATTGCGGATCCATCATAAATATATGCGGGCGCACGCACAATAGATATTTGCGGAACCGTGGCCCAAGATATTTAAAGCCGTATAAAGCCATTATAGATCACAGCGTAGTTGAAGCTCTAGATATATTTATCTTTTTAACATCGCCAGGCTTTCCGCGTGCGTTTACTCTTTTGTGTGTTAGATCATTGTGGAGTTTCACTTTTGGCTCATGTACAAGCGTTACTGATCATTGCGGACCAGTGGCATCATCTGCATATTTGCCGTTGTAAACAGCACGTAGCTTGACGCACAATTCGGCTTTGTAGCGTGCCTTATTCTCTTTAGCCGAGGGGATCCTAGCGGATCACGGCAGAGTTAGCAGGTTGGAATAATACGCACGTATAACAGATCACTACGGTTCCGGTTCCGTTTAGACCCGTGCGCTTCACTTGCGGTAACTGTACCACGGCAACTTGCCTAATTTGTCTTTTCATTCCGGCAGATCACCCGTTGCCACCCGCGAATCACGTTACCCCTCTAGTGGCAGACAACTTCGACCGGGAACTAAGGCACCACCCAGATCAAATACAGGTTTCCTATGTGCTAGATGGCATACGAAACGGTTTCAGATTGGGGTTTCACGACACTCAGGAGCTCAAATCTGCACGAAAGAATAAGCCTTCAGCTCATCAGCATCCCAAAGTCATCGACGATTACCTGGCTAATGAAGTGGCACGAAAACGTGTGGCTGGCCCCTTTCCATCCCCGCCTCTAGCTAACCTTCACGTCAGTAGCTTTGGCGTAGTACCCAAAAAGGGTCAATCAAACAAATGGCGTTTAATACTCGACTTGTCGTCTCCCGGAGGACGAAGCGTGAACGACGGCGTCGATCCAGACGAATGTTCGCTTCAGTACGTTAGAATGGACCACATTATAACTATGGTAGGCAAGTACGGCACAGGGGCTTTAATGGCCAAATTTGACGTGGAAGCAGCCTATCGCAACATTGCGATACACCCCACTGATCGTTACTTGCTTGGCATGAAGTGGCGCGGCTACTACTATGTGGATCTCACCTTACCGTTTGGTCTTCGGTCTGCTCCTTATATTTTTAACTCGGTGGCGTCCATGGTGGAATGGATTTTACTAAACAATTATCAGGTTTCTGATCTGGTACACTATCTGGACGATTTCATTACCGTAGGTGCGCCGGACTCCAACCAGTGTCAGACTAACCTTTCAAAAGCCTTGGCCGTCTGCAAGATGCTAGGTCTTCCGCTTCATCCAGACAAGTGCGAGGGACCATCGGAATCTCTTGTTATCCTGGGCATCGAACTGGACTCTCGTCGTCAAGTCGCCCGTCTACCCCAGGAAAAGCTTATGGCCTTACATCAGCTGTTACGGTCTTGGACGTCCCGCAGTTATTGCAACAGGCGTCAATTAGAGTCTCTGATCGGTCACCTTCACCATGCTGCGAAGGTTGTATGGCCAGGCAGAGCCTTTATCCGTCGCATGATCGATCTCTTGGCCTGCTTCCGCCGAAAAGATCATCCGATAAGATTGAATAGAGAATTCCGTCTTGATCTCCAGTGGTGGGTTCGTTTCCTTGCAGAGTGGAATGGAGTTACGTTTTGGCAATTCCCTGGTCTATCATCGCAGCCGGATGTAGAAGTAACATCGGATGCTTCAGGGGCTATTGGATATGGAGCTTTCTATCTTAACCAATGGTTCAACGGCTATTGGCACCAGGGACAAGTCCAACAATCCATTGCCTATAAGGAACTTTTCCCAATCGTCATTGCCGCGCATACCTGGGGACCCAATTGGTCTCAAATGCATGTCCTTTTTCGCACTGACAATGAAGCCGTTGCATACATAGTAAACGCTAAGACATCAAAAATTCCCTGTATAATGCATTTGGTTAGGGCGCTTTTGATGTGTGCAGCGCGCTATAATTTTAGCTTTAAAGCCCTACACATTCCAGGTGTGCAAAATGAGATCGCTGACGCGCTTTCTCGTTTTCGTTGGCAGGAGTTTCGACGCCTAGCTCCGTGGGCCAACTCGATGCCATCACCAATGCCGCAGGAGCTTCTACTGCCACTACTACTGACAGACTAGAAGTCCGTTGTTTAAAGTTCTTGGTCAATGGTTTAGCTCCGGCGACTCGAAGGACTTATGCTTCGGCGCAAGCAAAGTTTATAGACTTTTGTGCTCAAAGGAATAGGATTCATCCCTCGGGTTCACCGTGTCCCACCGACGAATGGACGTTGTGCCTTTTTACAACATTCTTGGCAGTCTCTTAAGTACTCTTCTATAAAAGTATATCTATCTGCCGTACGAGCCCTTCATATCGAACAAGGTTTCCCAGACCCGATAGAACAATGTCTCCGGCTACAACGAGTTGTCCGAGGAATCAAACGCACTCAAGGTACTCACGTTGCGCAACGTTTGCCCGTCACGGACAGTATCATGCTAGTAATCTTTAGTTCCTTACAGATGACCAATTACGACCACCTTATGTTTTGGGCAGCATGTACTCTAGCTTACTTTGGATTCTTGAGATCTTCAGAGTTTACAGTGCCCAACTTGTCGTCCTTCTCGTCGTCTATTCACTTAGGACTGGACGATATAGCCGTGGATCCAAGCTCGACTCCATCTTGTCTTCGTATCCGAATAAAAGCAAGCAAGACGGATCCTTTCCGCAAGGGTTGTTTCATCCACATCGGCAAGGGACGCTCTCCTCTGTGTGCAGTCGAAGCCATGCTTTCATATCTGGTGTTCAGGGGAAACAAACCCGGTCCACTGTTCGTCCTAAAGAATGGTACGCCCCTTACGCGTCCTTTTCTCACAAGTTGGCTAAGGGAAATTGTACTGGCAGCTGGCATCCCTGGGAACTTTTCTAGTCATAGCTTTCGCATTGGAGCGGCAACAGTAGCAGCGCGCAACGGCGTGGCAGATCATCTTATTCAAGCCCTCGGTCGCTGGAAAAGCAACGCGTATCAAGTGTACATCAGGACTCCAGCTGAAAACTTAGCCAACCTATCTCAAAACCTAACTTAACCATCTTTACTATCTGGATTTATAATGACAGTTAAATGCCCTATAGTTGGTCGAAGTAATAAATTCTTGATTATTTTTATTATGACAATTATTATCATTATTATTATTATCATTATCCTTATCATTATTATTATTATTATCAACTTCTGTAGTGCTTGGGGTTCGTGATTGGTGCGGAGGTCCCATGTCACCCAGTCCTTAGTCCCTCCTTCTCCAAGCACAATGGAGTTCCGTTTGGTGGTGGACTCTGGCAGGGTTGCCATGGTTACCTCCTTGGGGTAAGCGAGATAGCGCATCAAGCTTACCTCTGTGCACCCAACCCCAAGCTCATCATTGTCGATGAGTTTTAAATGTGCCTAAATGGAATTTAGGCTAGTTAGAACCGAGACAAGCAGGTCAGCGGTTTGTTCTTGTGCCCTGACATTAGCTGGGACTCCCCGCACTACCAGTCCCTCGTGCTTTGCTAGTTGTCTTCAACGATTGCAGTACTCTGTTGTATACAGCATTTGTTCCCTCCCGCCTCTCCCTTGTTATATAGTAGTTAGTAACTTCCATTATCATCAGGTAAGTATTCCACTGACATTGTCAGTGTGACGGGTGCTAGGTGGTGGACTCTGGCAGGGTTGCCATGGTTACCTCCTTGGGGTAAGCGAGATAGCGCATCAAGCTTACCTCTGTGCACCCAACCCCAAGCTCATCATTGTCGATGAGTTTTAATTAAGAATTATCCAGTGGGTGGTATTCAGCTTTCTGAGCGTTGAATTCAGCTTTCTGAGCGTTGAATATCACTCAGCTCTGAATACCCTCTCATCCGGTTTGTGTTTCAGCCAATCAGCGTGCGAGTTTCTAATGTGATATGGGATTCTAAAAAACATCAATTTACTTTCGATGGGATTCTTTCTGAGTAATTTTATCACCATTGCAACAGGCGGCGTATTCTCGATGTGTCTCAAGTGTCTATTATCTGTGAATAATAATATGAATAATATCTGGTACTTAAAACGCATATACAAATCTCTATGCTTTTACAAATTTTTAAACAAAATTATTATATACCAAATATATATAAAATACTTTATAACATAGATACATTCTAACGCGCGCTATGATTGGTTAAAAAACCGTGGTTTATCAGAGTGTAAACCACGCTTCTCTGTGGTCAGTGACTTTACAAGAAAACTTACCGAAGTTCGAGAGAGAAAAGCAAATAAAGACGAGACGTTTTTGAGACGAAAACATCGATTTAATTCATGACTTTGCTATTATATTCTTACACGAATAATGATTTCAAGTAAATATGATTTCTAGATAATTCAGAAACTCACATGAACTTCAAATAATAGACAAAAATATCTAACGTTTTCAAGATTTGCTTTCAAATGTTCAGGTTATGACTGACAAATTAAAAATGTTAATTTTTCAAGTAAGAACGGCAAATTAAAAATCAGTTCATAGAAAATACATTTTCGCTTTCAGCTCGTGTTTTTTGCCATTTTCTCGTGTTTTCAACTGTCCATTGTGCAGTTATCAGAGTATAAACCACGGCTGAGCCTTAGCTATTTGGTAAATATATATACACTAATTGTGAAAAATATGTCTTAAAAACGTATATCAAAGAATATGACTATTGTTATGTTGCAATCTAGATCTCAACCTGTTAAAAAAAAATCTCGCACGCTAATCAAAGTCTTTTGTTACTTCTCACCTACAATACCATATATGTAGATACGTATGTAGATACGTATGTAGATATATATGGTAATGGCATTGTTTTCAAGATTGCATACGGTAACTTTGATACGAAGAAATGTCTTCAAACTCGATTTAAATGTATTTAAAGTGTCTGAAGTACGAAATTCGGTAGAGATTGAGTTAATAGCAGCTTAAATTGTTGTAATATTGTAAATTAATTACCACTCATAAAGCTTCTACGCGTAGCGTGTCAGTGTTTTGATGTATTTTTTATACAAATAAATTTCAGATTTCGCCTTTTGTCGATTAATTACAAGAACATGTAGAGTTAAAACCGTATCAGAAATACCGCATGCAATCTTGATTAATACAATGCCATTACCATGGTGGGAAGGTGGGAAGTAACAAAAGACTTGGATTAGAGCGCGCGATTTTTCCCCTTTTTTTAACAGGTTGAGATACAATAGGTATATCTTTGATACGCTTCTAGATTTATAACATTTGTATCCAGAATAGGCAAACAAAAAATGTATTTGTTTTGTTTTATATTCCAAAAAAACGTTTACATTTGTCATTAATTTGTTTATCATATCATTTTTAATTGCCTCGATTGGTTGAAACCGCTGGATGTGTACGGGCTCAAATATCAAGCATTTTAAAAATTCTCACGATGGTTTTATTAGTCCCTCACTCTGCATATGTTACCATTGAGGTAAGTTGGTAAGATCGTTGACAATATTTTCCGAAACAGCGCCCACTATTTCAAAGGCGTTGTTCTTGTTCTCCATGTTCTTGTGTTCTTGTTCTTGTGTTCTTAATCTTGTGTTATTCTTCTTCTTCTTCTTCTTGTTATTGTTCTTCTTCTTTTTCTGGATCGTCTTCTTCTCCTTCTTCTCACTGATAAGATTTCATAATTTCTCTCTTCGTTATAAGATATGTTTGAAATCTTCTGCATTTTCTTCTTTTTGTTGTTGTTGTTGTTGTTCTTCATCATCTTCTTTTTCTTCTGCTGTTGCTGCTGCTGCTACTTCTTCTTCTGCTTCTTCGTCATCTTCTTCTTCTTCTTTTCCTCCTTTTTTTCTTCTTCTTCTTCTTCTTCTTCTACTTCGTCTTCTTCTTCTTCTTCTTCTTCTTCTTCTTCTTCGTCTGACTAATATTCCATTTTTATCAATTAGTTGATCTGGTGCAGACACATCGTTCAGTTGAAATCCAATCATGAAGTGGACTGTTCTTGGAATCTTTATTTTTGTTCTGGCAATTGAAAAAGGTAATGGTTGACGTGGCGGTTTTTCCAAATTTTGATATGGTAAAATAAATGAAAATTCATCTTGATGGCTGGAAAGAGTACTTCTCAATTAATAAAATCGCCAAGTTGGAGAAGAAAATCGTATAAAATAGCAAAGATATAGCGCGGTACGTAAAGTCAGCAGATTTTACAGACGTTTGTATGCCAGACGAGAAACCTTGCCTCACTCCTTAATTATCAGTAGGCAAGGTTTCTCGTCTGGCATACAAACGTCTGTAAAATCTGCTGACTTTACGTACCACGCTATATCTTTGTTATTTTATACGATTTTCTTCTCAAACTTAGCGATTTTATTAATTGAGAAGTACCGTTTCCAGCCATTAAGATGAATTTTCATATATTTTACTCTATCAAATTAAAATTTGGAAAAACCGTCACGTCAACTATTATGATCAAATTTTATAGTGGTTAGACTCGTATGGGATGCGTCGATTGTTTAAGGAAATAAGTGGAGTACAAATGTATTATATAAATAACAAGCGGAGAAAATATTGGGCATCCGAGGAAAGTTCGAATTTCTGAGCTAGGAATCAATTGGAGTAGAATGTGCACGGATAACTAGCGGTTAGACTTTGAAGTAAATAATACATTCAAATAATTATGAACGATATCTTAAAGCATCTTCGGGGCTGTGTCGAGCGTATGATGGGGGTCGGTAGAGTGCACGCCACATAAGCGTGAAACAATTCTTAATTATTTAGCGCCTAATAATATTTAGTTAAAGGGGTATGTTAATTTATGAGAATTAAGTTTCTCTCTTAACCCTTTTTGTTATGTATTTATTTACTTATTTAATAAAGTTGTTATATATATATATAAAAAAAAAAAGTTATCAACTATAAAGTTATCAACAAACTAATAATTCAGTCGGGCATAACTTATAGGTGCAAACTAAAACAAAATGTGCAAATGAAGCCATTGTATGTACATTTTATTTTTCTACATAAATCATCTAATTCATCTAAATTAAAAAAAACGGAATAAAAAGACACACGAACGCATCTATGATGCGAAAATAAAGCTAAAATACAAGACAAGACGCAAATAAAATCGTTTTCTACCAGCTTTATTGTTCGAGCTCTAAAAATGAAGACACGAACACACCTCTGACAAAGCTAAAACATAAGCAATAAGACGCAAATAAAATAATTTCTGACTACTTTACGGGAAGCTTACCAAGTTAACACCACTGTACACGACACACATAAACGTTTCACCAATATTTTATTTTTGTACAAAACACAAGACTTAAGTTAAATTAAGCTAGTAAAACAACCTCATTTGATTTCATTTATCTGAGCCGGCATTACACTAAAATTACCTTTTACTGTCTTGTTCATGCATTCCTTCAAACCACAATAATATAAGGCAATAACAAGTAAGAAATTGGGCAGTCCTACCACATTAAACATATCTCCAGTGTGAACTGTTCTCCAAACATTATGATAAAATATTTGAGATACTACCACTAGTTTGTGCAAGTTTGTGAATAATAGTGTATAATAGATAAGTTTTATTTCACGCTTATATGGCGGGCACTCTATTGTTTTAAAAATTATAAGCTGTCCTTTTTTTCCTTATGATATCGACTTTTCCACTATTCAAAGTCATTTGAATATGGTAATAAATGCTCTAGGGAATTAAGAATATGTAAATGAGCTATATAAAAGGGATGCATAAATTCCTCAGTGCCACTTCATACAAATTGACGGGAAGAGTGCGGAGAGATTACGACCCACCCACCCAGCACTCGAGCAAGCGGGATCAATTCAATTAACATTTCCCACTCTGATCTGGGTTACCTTGGCCTGGTCCCAGGCCAGAGTGGATACCCCATACCTCATTAAAATCAATACATAGGGCAGAATATTATACTATGGAGGACGTACTTAATGATATCTTGATTTTAAGAAAGAAACACGACAAGCTTAAGCCAGGAATAAAATGAATTTTGTCGCTTTGAAGGCGTCAAGCTTCTCGGGGTGATCTGTAACCTAACACTACTTTGTGGTTGTTGTACTTCAACACTTATGTTTGCAGCTCACCCTGCCCAGAATTTTTTAGTAATATTTTACGGTGTTACAAATTTCATTATATTACCTATCGTATATATCAAACACCGACTTAGACTATACTAGTTTTCTCGCTGGTTTCCATTTATAAAAAAACATCGGTCATGTTTAACGTCCGATCCTGTCAACTGCTATCATATAGTCAAAGTTTAGTATTAATATCGACGGTATCCCGCGCGTTATTCAAAGGTCACTAAGTACACGATGTTACGAAGAGTTCTTTCTAGTTGTCTCAGCTCTGAAAAACGTTGGTTCGCGTTAACAGTTAAGTTATGTGGCTGGCCAAAGACGAAATGCGTTAATTCGACTTTCCGAGAACGGTTTACTAGCGAAATCGTACATGTTCCCTTGTGGAGCTTACCTGATTTAGAAAATGGCGCCATTTAATGCCGGTGGAGAAATAAACAAGGCTATGGTGTACGTTTCCACGGTCTTTGGAATCGTCGGTCCAGTACTAAATAAATATACTTCAAGATAAAAGCAAAAGCGCCAGATGAAGCAGGTAAACTTTATTATACCTTTCCGACCTTGGTCGCCGGAGCGACCGGGTAAGTTAGTCAGTTAAAAATCTATTAATAAGCTTTATCAATGCAGAAAATATTGAAAGATTATTACTATTATGTGTTCAAGCGGTGTATGTTTTGCAAGATCGAAGAAATACAATCTTAATTTTTGTATATCTGCACTGACTACTAATAATAATATTACTACTAAATAACATATATCTACTTGCTTATAAATACATATATAATAAATATATTACTATTGAAGGCTTTTTTTCTTTCTATCTATTTCAAATTCTGACTGCTTTTAAGGTGACGCGCCCGAAAGCAGAGTAGTAGAAGTTACTAGGTGTCTCGCCCGTAAATCTGCTCTCAGAATTATTTCTACTTGCTTATAAATACATAATGAATAATACTATTGAAGGCTTCTTTTCTTTCTATCTATTTCAAATTCTGACTGCTTTTAAGGTGACGCGCCCGAAAGCAGAGTAGTAGAAGTTACTAGGTGTCTCGCCCGTAAATCTGCTCTCAGAATTATTTCTACTTGCTTTTAAATACATAATAAATAATTCTATTGAAGGCTTCTTTTCTTTCTATCTATTTCAAATTCTGACTGCTTTTAAGGTGACGCGCCCGAAAGCAGAGTAGTAGAAGTTACTAGGTGTCTCGCCCGTAAATCTGCTCTCAGAATTATTTCTACTTGCTTATAGATACATGATAAATAATACTATTGAATAACGCACAAAAAGTCGCAGATCCGTTAATTACATACCGAAGAATTGTAAATAAGTATATATTTAAGTAATCAAGTTCAGTGTTGTTGAAAAATAACAACTATACATAACTAGTTAAATAACTGATTCACGAATGTATTTAAACTGCTAAATCAGTCACATTGTAAAACGTTATTATACTTTGCTCACGTTTATATATTTAGGAAAAACATATGCCGTTGACAGGAGTATTTAGTCATCACTTGCATTAATGATTTAATCTTCACACCATAGACACACGTTTTTAAAGGGATTTAAGGACTCCTGCTTAGAATTTTTCTCTTGGCCTAAGCTTGTCGTGACATAGGGGTCTCAGTATTCGTTTCCGAGATATTTTGCTACAAACTTTGAAAATTTGCTCGCCATCTTGTTTTTCTTCCATAAACAAAATCATCCAAGCTTTCCTCGCCACGTGCAGAATACCCTGGGTACCAGGGGCTATTTTCTCCTTGCTTTGGCGTTTGCTGTGACGTTTGTAAATTTGACGGTTTGTTGACGGTTTGTGATTCAATGAGACTTACCCCTGGCCCAAAGAGCTTAGAATCTCACTTCAATGCTGTTTTGATTGACACCGTCAATTATGGTCATATTTGGAAACCGGTTTTAACTTGTTGACATCTTGCTGTCAGCTTTCATCCAATCAGAGGTCTTCATAGACTTAAACTAATCAGAAGGCCAGGGTCACGTAGCGAACCTCCGCTTCTGATCAAAAGATCAGAATAGGCTCGTTTTGCTAGAGGGTTTCTCTTGAAAATAACGAACACAGTCGTACAAATGATAAATACGAATACTAGATCAAGAAATCCGGCGTTTGATTGAAGGTGCAGATTCTAACGTGACTTAAAATCAGACCTACAAGCTTTATTTAACCGAATTTCTCAAACATATGTTTTTTTACAGCGGCTGCTGAAGATTTTGAAAATGGATTCGTTAAACGAATCATAGGAGGAGAAGAATCTGAAGCGAACCAATGGCCATGGCTTGCAAATATCTTAAAATGGGATGAAGAAACCAAAACCTATAAACACAGATGTGGAGGAGTTTTGATAGATGCTAATTGGGTTTTGACAGCAGCACATTGCCTGCTGTTCTCTCCAAACGCCAAGTATAAAGTGAGGCTAGGTAAGGGCATAACAAATTAAAAGTATTATAATGGAGTGAAATTCTAAAGAATATATAACATGATATCGAGGCTGAGGTTGATCGACGAGAACTGTGAAATGAACTGTTATTTATCAAAAAACAAATCACACAAAGGCCTACCGTACCCCGGGGCCTTAGTTTGCCGTTATTTTGGGAGATCTTAAGCGATCTTGGATAATTTTAGGAAACTTAGCCATATTAAGGTTGGCGGTCTTGGGCAATATTAGGCGATCTTATGCAATATTAGGCGATCATGGGCGATCTTAGGTAACCTTGGGCGATCTTGGGCGATCCTAGGCGATCTTATAGGAGATTTTAGGAGACTTAATCATATTTGGATTGCCGATCTTAGGCGATGTAAGGCGCACTTAGGCGATCTTGGGCGATCTTAGGAGATCTCACCGGTTGCCTATCCTAGGCGACATTGGGCGATATAAGGCGCTCTTGGGCGATCTTGGGCGATCTTAGGCGATCTCATCACCAATATCATCACCATTATCATCCCCAATATCATCATCATCACATATATCTTTGTTTTATTTTTTACAAGGTGAGCATGATCAAAATGTTGACAGTAAAATCGAAAGGGACTACCGAGTTGTTTATTACCACCAGCATGACCGTTTCTTTGCCGATGAAGAATATGCGTACGACATTGCACTTGTCAAAATCGCCCCTAAAGCAAGATTCTCAAAATATGTCAAACGTATTGATCTTCCTCGGTTGTTTGAACAAGTTCCTGTGGGGTCAAAATGTTTTGTTACTGGTATGTACTCATTTATAAATCACATCATGCCCAGTGGAAATTGACATATAAGAAATCATAAGAATGGAGAAGTAAAATAAATCCCCTTTTTAACGTCTCAATATTTAGCTGGACACGTGTGCCCTACTAATGTGGGAGACTCAGACAAACACTCACTATCTCTACGTTATAATTATTTTGCACACAGCTCGGCTTACATGTTCAAGTTTGTATACAGTAAACAATCGCATAAAGTGCAAGTGATTTGGGGGTTAAGGCTGATGCGTTTCTTATATATCGGGAGCTTAGTGAGAAATCAGGCTGAAGTGTTCGGCGTTGTTTACTGTTGCTCCAAGAAATTGTCCCCCCCCCCCCCCCCCCCTTATTGATGGATATATACAGGCTGTACTGGATGCCATACAGTTCAGTATAGCCCCCTCTAGAATTGAGCCAAAACTAGTAAACAAAATTCGGCTGCTCTCAATAAAATACAGTCAAATTCACTCTGACTAGCAAATCCAATCCCTTCAGTGAAAAACTGAGTGTTTTTAGTTGTCCAGCACACATACTAAGATCAGCCACACGGTTTTCTAATTTTACACACATGCACACACACCTTTTTATATACATACGACCATGTTTCATTTGTCTAGCTGAATTTGTTTTCATATATATTGTGCTTTATTGACAAAACTTCAGCCTGAAGCTTCTTCATCCACCTGTTCTTATACACCTATTTCAAAAAAGGTTGTCATCGCCAAAAGCGATAGGCGATAGGTCATACCAAGACCCAAGTGCACTATGGGTATAATCTAAAGTATCCACATAAAAACATAAAAACAGAAAAGCTGTGTGTTCTGGGCACATTTTCAGTCCTTCGACAAGCCATTTAACTCTCCAGCGGAGATCGTTGTTTAGTGGAGCTGGCATGGTTGAAAATTAAGATTATACCCATAGTGCACTTGGGTCTTGGAATGACTTATCGCCTATCGCCTATCGCTTTTGGCGATGACAACCTTTTTTGACAGTGTTTGCTGTATCGCATACAGATACATCCTGAACTGCATAAGTTCTATCTTATATTTTCTCGACCAGATTAAAGGCCCTCTATCGACCCTGATGCTTTGCGGCCGTTTGTTTTTGTTTTGAAATAGCGTTAATGTTAAATTAATGGCGCTCTCTAATTGGCTAAATACCGCGTGATGAGTTCAAAGTCCATGGCCGCACGGAGAGACGAAAAATATCACATATCAACATACATGGAAGTAGCGAACTCTTTCGACGAATCTTAAATGCATCTCTGAGAAGAAATTTATCGTGTAATAGTATGCGGTGAATATAATAAAGGATTGGGCATGGTATGTTATGTGTATTTCTGTTGTATTATCAAAGTAACGATATTGATCAACTTTGTTTGTCCGCTTTCATATTATTAGGCAATCGTTGTAGTAAAACTACGTTTAAGAACGTTGAGCTCCAAATATAGAGTTAATAAGTATTAAATAGTAATAATTGTAAATAGTAAATAGTATGTCCATAGTATATTATCGTCTCGTCTGATCAGCTCTATGGCATATTTTAACTGCTAGTCCTTGAATCGGAATGAGATGCCTGTGAAGCGGCCGAGTTGATTGTAATCTACTCAAACATCAAAGCTTGTTATTTACATCTAATTACGGTAAATATACAAAATATTGCGGCACAGATGTTGTAAAATACATAGAGAACTTAAATACAGTGAAATGTTTTGAAATATTAACAAGATTAATTAGGATTATTTGGATTGAGAAGGCATTATGAACTTTGATAATTTCGTGATACACGAAATTAGGTCGAGGCGCGCAAAGCATCGCGGTCGATTGTGGGTCTTTAAATTCTGATTTTGATTCAATTTTAATCTTAAAAACCAACCGACCGACCGACCGACTTACCAATAAACCGACCAACCAACGAATCATTAACCGACCAACTAACCAACCATAAACCGACCAACCAACCAACCAACCGACCGACCAACCAACCAATAAACTAACCAATAAACCAACCAACCAACCAACCAACCAACCAACCAAACAACCAACCAACCAACCAACCAACCAACCAACCAACCAACCAACCAACCAACCAACCAACCAACCAACCAACCAACCAACCAACCGACCGACCGACCGACCAATCAACCAACCAACCAACCAACCAACTAACCAACCAACCAACCAACCAACCAACCGACCGACCAACCAACCAACCAACCAACCAACCAACCAACCAACCCACCAACCAACCAACCAATAAACTAACCAATAAATCGACCAACCAACCAACCAACCAACCAACCAACCAACCAACCAACCAACCAACCAACCAACCAACCAACCAACCAACCAACCAAACAACCAACCAACCAATAAACTAACCAATAAATCGACCAACCAAACAACCAACCAACATTACATGATGAACTGAACTGTTGATTCCTCCTGCACTTCTCAAGCACCAAAATAATTGTTGTTGTTGTTACGTTTTAATTTGTTGTTGTTGTTTTTTTGTAATTAAATTAAACCTGTATACTATAGACTTGTGTAGACGTTCTTAAGTTTATGTGTCATATATGATGTAATTTTAAACATATTTAAATGTATCCACAACTTATATAATGTACATGTAATACAGGAAAAAAAGAGTGCAAATTACAAACTACCTCTACTATATAACACAGACAAGAGAGGCGTGATGGTCTAGTGGTCAGTGGATCGGATTCTGGGCCTACTGGTCTGGTCCTGGCCCGGGCGATTGCGTTGTGTCCTTGGGCAAGACACTTTACTCTCTATGTGCCTCGTCTTCTCGGATAAGGACGTAAAGCCGGAGGTCCCGTCTGCTTTCACTCTAATCCTATATAAGGTGGACGTTAAAGATCCTGTTGTGCTATGTTCGCAAAGAGTAGGGGATTGTCTCCCGGTACAACAGTCAGGCCTCGGAGGCATTCACTAACAACACTCATGATTGTAAACTGCTGGTTTTCAGCAGTCCGATAAGTCCTCCATATACACATTAGTAGATTGTAAAGCGCTATGAGCTATTCTAGAGATATAGCGCTATATAAATGAGGCATATTATTATTATTATTAATTGCAAGTTACCATATCACTATTAATAGTTTTCTTCCAATGTTAGGTTGGGGTAAAACAGGTCCGGATTCACGTCAAACTGTACTTCGCCATGTTGAACTACCTATCGTCTCATACAAAACCTGTGCTGCTGCCAACGATAAGCTGCCTTACAGCAATGTCAGCTTGTTCTCCAATATCTGTGCTGGTGATGCGACAAACAAAAGTGGTTGTCATGGAGATAGCGGTGGACCACTTATGTGTAAGAATGCCCATGGGAAGTTTGTTCTTCAAGGGATTGTAAGCTGGGGTGACCAGTACTGTTCAAGTAATTTTTACAGTGTATTTACCAGGGTGAGCTCATTTATTAATTGGATCCGGTACATGAAGTCCACACCCCGCCAACACATAGGTAATAGTTTGACATAATTTACATTGTCTGTTTGTCTGTTTGTCTGTTTGTCTGTTTGTCTGTTTGTCTGTTTGTCTGTTTATCTGTTTATCTGTTTGTCTGTTTGTCTGTTTGTCTGTTTGTCTGTTTGTCTGTTTGTCTGTTTGTCTGTTTGTCTGTTTGTCTGTTTGTCTGTTTGTCTGTTTGTCTGTTTGTCTGTTTGTCTGTTTGTCTGTTTGTCTGTTTGTCTGTTTGTCTGTTTGTCTGTTTGTCTGTTTGTCTGTTTGTCTGTTTGTCTGTTTGTCTGTTTGTCTGTTTGTCTGTTTGTCTGTTTGTCTGTTTGTCTGTTTGTCTGTTTGTCTGTTTGTCTGTTTGTCTGTTTGTCTGTTTGTCTGTTTGTCTGTTTGTCTGTTTGTCTGTTTGTCTGTTTGTCTGTTTGTCTGTTTGTCTGTTTGTCTGTTTGTCTGTTTGTCTGTTTGTCTGTTTGTCTGTTTGTCTGTTTGTCTGTTTGTCTGTTTGTCTGTTTGTCTGTTTGTCTGTTTGTCTGTTTGTCTGTTTGTCTGTTTGTCTGTTTGTCTGTTTGTCTGTTTGTCTGTTTGTCTGTTTGTCTGTTTGTCTGTTTGTCTGTTTGTCTGTTTGTCTGTTTGTCTGTTTGTCTGTTTGTCTGTTTGTCTGTTTGTCTGTTTGTCTGTTTGTCTGTTTGTCTGTTTGTCTGTTTGTCTGTTTGTCTGTCTGTCTTCCTCTTTGCCTGTGTAATGAAAAGCACCATTCGATCGAACTATCATGTTGTTTTCCAGGCAAAGACTGCAAAAAAGATTACCATTACTTCTGTAAGGAGTGGAAGAACAAAGGATGGTGTATCTATACATTCATACAGACCTACTGTCAGAAGACCTGTGTAGGGTGTGATGTGGAAGTGTAGAGCAAGGTATCTTGATCGTTATCCGGTTGTCATGGTGATTGTTATAAGTAAATATCCTTCAGAGGGAACTAGCCAATCAGCGCGAAGTGAACTTGCACAACTTTTTAGCGTGACCCCGAGTGGAAAATAATAGTACGTTAATGCTAGCTTGAAAGGGATAGAGATTTCTATGATTTTGTAATCCTTCATTCGAAAACCGCATTTAATGTGGAAAAACCCTATAAAAACTTTACACCTAAAAAATGAAGTCGATTTATAAGTTTTAAAAGCTTTAACTTTTTAAAAATATAATGTTTTTAAAACTTGAGGCTGAAAAGCGGATTTGATAAAATAAATTTTATATATTTTTTGTACCGGCAGAGCGGTTGATTTTGAGAACTCTTTCTATTTAAAGTAGTTCCTTGAAAGGACGTTGTTGACGCGAACGTTTTCATCACAGTACCATGACATTATTCACTTCATGCCCTATATAGCCAGTCGGGGCTTGTGATTCATCCATGAATAGAAGTTTTAAAAACTAGTGAAATTACACTTTGTTTCGATGCCGAACTCCAAATTATATTTACGGGCAAAAGCTTCAATGAATAAGACGATATTTAAAAAAAAAACAAATAAAGTCCTAATTAATGTTTGTTCGAAAGAAGTTCGCTAAAAACTGTATTTTATTGTAGTTAGCCTGTCTGTTCTAAAATTATTGCCTTGCTTATCGCTTGCAAATTCTGAAGTTTAATCAGTACCACAAACTTCAAAAATTACCTTGATTTTAGGGCTAAGTTATTTCACCAAATGGAGTTTTGGATTGCAGATTGTATACTTTTTGTGCGTCACCGCATTGCAGATATGCAAGGGCTCACTACTAACAAGTTTTGTGGTTTGCAGTGCAGGCTCGGTCACAAATGATTTACTTTGTCATGCATTTTCAATATTGTTATCGTTATTGTTATCGTTATCGTTATAGTTAGTAATATTGGCATTGTTCATATTATTTTTTGCTATTATCATTCTAATAAGCATCTTTTTATTTGTCAAGGATCCAGATTGCTCAATACCGTTGCAGTAAACCAAGTAAACCCAAAAGACTTAAGTAAAAAAACACAATTCAGCTAAATAGGGGAAAAAATGTTAAAGCTATATACCACTGCAAAATATCGTGTATTTCCATAAAACATAAAACATAGCATACTCACCTATTTCAATGATCGTTCTCGCAAACAAAGCCACAGTCCACACTTTGAAGCCTGCAAAGGATGTCGGTATTTCTTCTCTTGTTATTGATTTATTCATAGCATATTTTGGTTGTACGTGTTTGTTTTATATGACCATAACACGTTGTTGCTGTGGTAGATATAAATACAAATATTTCTTTAAAAAAAATATAATAAATCACAAATTTTGTCCATATAACCGACATCCTTTGCAGGCTTCAGAGTGTGGACCGTAGGTTTGTCTGTGACAATTTTTGAAATGGGTGTATAGTTAATTAGGTCCTTATATCACTATCTTATAACCACTGATGATAGCTGTAAACGTCGAAGCATGTTTGAAATAAAAACACTTGTATTATCTCTACGAAATATGTCTTCATTTCTGATCCACAGACCGTTTATATATATTTTAACACGCGCCGGCTATGATTACCTTATTATAGTAATACCATAATCACCTCGGATTCTTTTGTCTTCCGAGAGGTTTACAAACCCGAACTTTCCTCATGCATACAACATGAGGGAAGACAAAGAAATTATTTGTCTTTTACTAATTTTCCCTCTATATTTAATTTATGCAAGGGAAATTTAGTAAAAGACTAAGGGTTTCTTTGTCCTCTAAATTTCCCTCATGTTGTATGCATGAGGAAAATGTAGGAGACTATCCGTCAATGGTCCCTCATTATAACAATCATCGAGACCTTTCCTGTATCGCTTTGACCCAGTTGAATATTCTTAAAATATAGGACCCTTTACTACACACAAGTCAATTCCCTAACACTTGTGGGACTCATTAAGTAACTATGCGCATGCGTTGACTACATTGAGTATAGTATGTCATGCGTGTTTATGCAAACAAACTATAATGAATGCATGGTGGTATAATTCGGCATTGTCTCATTTAACAAAAGCAACTATTTTAAAAGTATGCCGAAAATCAACAGCTTTGTAAAAGTTTATAATTTATGCTTCTATGAAAACTAACATGTATTTCCTAACAGTAGTTCTATATTCCTCGGTAATCATGGTATTACAAAATAATACCATGGCACTCGGGAAATTAGTGATTAAATTTCCCCAAATACCTCGGGAAAATTTGTGGAAGTCCATCGGGCTGCGCCTTCGGGACTTCCACAAATTTCCCCTCGATATTCGGGGAAATTTAATCACTAATTTCCCTCGAGCCATGGTATTACTTATAAGAAATTAACGCTTCACCTATTTAACGTGCATTTTAAAAATTCGCGTTAATTTAGGTCACGAGAATTTCCTTTAACGTTAATTAAAACGTAAATGATTAAATTGGATGTTTAATTTGTAATTTAAAAAAACATTATTTTTATCCAAAAGGATACAATCTGATTAAAAGTCACACGACCCGCAAATTACAGTGTATCCTCCGGGTCAATCTCATCGTCACTACTCTACTCTACTCACTACGAATCTTATGATAAATATTTCTATTCGTTTTGATTTGTCATTTGGCTCGATCGCGTTAATTTCCTTCCTTTTAAGATCTTTAGCCCCTTTTTGCGTTAATTTTCTTCATTTGAAAGCATTTTCCCTTCTGAATCGCGTTAATTTAGGTCGCGTGAATTTAAAGTATGTTAATATGTCCGAGCGTTAATTTCCTAAAATAAGGTGGTTAGAACAACGGGGTTTATTTAACAAATTTACGATAGTTTCGTGTGATATGCCGGCTTATTTATCGAGTCGTCGAGACGAAGTCGAGTGAATCCACAACAATTTAGACGATGAGATGGCGCCAACTTGGTAAATAAGAGGACATAGCACAAGAAACTATCGTCAATTTGTATCTTACCACATTAAAAGTTTTTACGTATCAAAAATATGCCCATTGCTCTGTTGAAATCACAACCTGTTAAAAAATATATGTGGCGCTCTAATCAAAGTCTTTTGTTACTTCTCACCTACAATACCATATATGGTAATGGCATTGTTTTCAAGATTGCATTCGGTATTTCTGATACGAACAATAGCAACCATGGTATGTACTTTTATTTACTACGGCTCTTGACTAATCAGAAAACGAGAAAATTATCAATATATTCTCAGTCGTATTAAGGCCTGGGTATTCAAGATGGCGTCAATAAAGTAAGAGGGGGTGGTCTATCTCATCTCTTTTTTAAGGTATCGAAATAAAACATTGACATACTAAACACAAAATAAACAATTTAATATTCTGGTTGTCATGGATACAGGTAATGTGACCTTTGAACCCTCATTTGAAGAAATTTCGAAAAACGGTTGCAGGAAAGTAGTAGAAAGTTTTTATTAAGGACATATTCTTCTGTAAATAGATTAAGCATAGTGATCCTCATTTGGTTCCAACTAGAATGCTTGGAAATTATCTTTATATAAGATATTATTAAAGGGTATCATATTTCATCAATACCTTAATTAGGGTTGGGTTTTTTTTTACATGTTTTCAAGTTGGATCCAGGAAGAGTGTACTAAGACTAAATAATTTCTATAAAAACGTCTGCCAAATAAATAAGTTCTACTACTCTTCCAGAAGCTTTTCCAAAATTCATTAAAATCAGGGTTCAAAGGTCATATTACTTATCTCTACGGCAACTGTAAACTTAAAATATTACTATTATGTGTCCGTTCATATGTTAAATTTTCAATACCATATCTTACAACTAGGCAAGATAGACCACCCCCTCCTATTTTAGGGCTTGCATGTCAAGACCCAGGCTTTAATATACCTGAAATGTGGTAAAACAGAGTCATTTACATGAGATAGGGTTACCCTGGGCTAACTCTTATTGTTTTCTTTTCTCTGGGGACTCTCAAACAAAAGAGTTAGCCCTGCTAGGAGGGTTACCCTATCTCCATGTAAACGGCCCCTAAGCCACGCATCTCGGTAGACCGGCGATTTTGAAAGAAAGCCGCTAACCGAAGTTTGAGAGGAAGAGCAAAGAAAGACAAGACGTTTTTGAAACGAAAAATCGTTTAATTTAATTCATCACTTAATTTTATATTCTTACACAAATAATAATTTCAAGTATAAATTTGATTTCTAGCATCTTTTTAGCTATTCCTAAGTAGAGAAGCAGGTTATTGATCTTGACTGTGAGGGTTTGTCTTCGTTTTACTGTTTTATTTCTTATTCATTTTTTTGTTTTTCACTGTAAATGTGGAATAGAGCGCTGTGAAATAGAGCGCAAATACTATATATAAGAAAAGAAATCTAATTGCTACTGTGGAATAGAGCGCAAAAATTATATACAAGAACTAAATCAAATTGCTACTGTGGAATAGAGCGCAAAAATCATATACAAGAACTAAATCAAATTGCTACTGTGGAATAGAGCGCAAACACTATATAAAAGAAATAAAATTAAATTGCTACTGTGGAATAGAGTGCAAACACTATATACAAGAAATAAATATAATCAATTTGCTACTGCGGATCGGAATTGAGCGCAAATACTATATACAAGAAATAAAACCAAATTGCTACTGTGGAATAGAGGGCAAATACTTTATACAACAAATAAAATCAAGTTGCTAATGTGGAATATAACGCAAACGTTAACACTATACTCAAAAATAGAATCAAATTTCTACTGTGGAATAGAGTGCAAACACTATATATATATTTATGAAATAAAATCAAATATCTACTAATGCATAGAGCGCAAATACTATATACAAGAAATAGAATCAAATTGCTACTTAAACAATAGAGTGTAGTTGAATCGAGGGCATTATGCTGTGATAGTTGCCCGTGGAAACAGGATGTTCAGAAAAACAAATAATTGCCCGAGAACGCAGTTACGTTCGAGGGTGACTATGAAGTTTTGAAGAACATCCAGTTTCCAAGGGCAACTATCACAGCATAATGCCCGAGATTTGAACTGCTCTATTATTCGTATCATTCAACAATAAAATTTTCCGAAGCTGACGAAGAGCACTCAGTTGGCACTATGCGCTGATAGTATCCCTCCGCTGCGGGCACTTTCACGTCCCGTGATCGCCCCTCGACCAATGAGAGCGGAGGAAAATTTGTTGTTGAATTATAATGTGTAATAGAGCGCAAACACTATATCCAAGAAATAGAATCAAATTCCTACTGTGGAATAGAACGCAAACACTATATACGTGAAATAGATTCAAATTGCTACTGTGGAATAGAGCACAAACACTATATCCATGAAATAGATTCAAATTGCTACTGTGGAATAGAGCACAAACACTATATCCAATAAATAGAATCAAATTGCTACTGTGGAATAGAGCGCAAACACTATATCCATGAAATAGAATCAAATTGCTACTGTGGAATAGAGCTGCACAAACACTATATCCAATAAATAGAATCAAAATGCTACTGTGGAATAGAGCGCAAACACTATATCCATGGAATAGAATCAAATTGCTTTTTTGAAACAACAGATATAGGCCTTTTGCAATAAGCGACTATTGCAACAGGTGACCGTATCACGTGACGCTACCCCCCTTTTAAATCGAGAAGCTGTGTCAAAAAGAACATCAAAAATGAAAAGAGCACCTCAATATTAGCAAGAAGGCAAAGTTTTAGCTCATAATATTGAATATAGGCTAGAAGAAAAGCTATTACATGTAAAATTAAATATATTATAAGGATTAAAAGGATTATATTATAAGTAAAGTAAAGTAAAGTAAAGTAAAGTAAAGTAAAGTAAAGTAAAGTAAAGTAAAGTAAAGTAAAGTAAAGTAAAGTAAAGTAAAGTAAAGTAAAGTAAAGTAAAGTAAAGTAAAGTAAAGTAAAGTAAAGTAAAAGTAAAGTAAAGTAACGTAAAGTAAAGAAAAGAAAAGTAAAGTAAAGTAAAGTAAAGTAAAGTAAAGTAAAGTAAAGTAAAGTAAAGTAAAGTAAAGTAAAGTAAAGTAAAGTAAAGTAAAGTAAAGTAAAGTAAAGTAAAGTAAAGTAAAGTAAAGTAAAGTAAAGTAAAGTAAAGTAAAGTAAAGTATTTAACGTCGGTAACTCGTGACAGTCTTTTTGACTGATGAACTTGAGACCGACGGTGCTCATTTTATTCCCCTCGCTCCAACAGTGCTCCGTTTTACGGGTGTTTATATAAAATAAAGCTACTAAAAAGCTACACGGAAAGGAAAGATGTCGCAACAAGGATGCGAGCAGGTCATTGGAAATGGAACTCTGGACCTCTAGCACAGAACGCTGCTCACTAACCAACTGTGCCATACTTGCTTCTGTGTCATTCTGTCAGTCTTCTGTGTATTCAAAGTCAAACGGAGAAACAATCTTCTCTTGATGGGGTCTGGAACTAGCAGGAGTGGTTACTCAGTTACTGTTTAGTACCGCCATTTTGAAAAACTAGAGATCAGAATTCATCACTAGTTCCATTCCCCTTGTAGCCGTGATATAGTCATCATTCTGTTCGTTTGCTCTGAACTAAATTCGGTTTTGATGATTCGTCAATGAAGGCGAATTCATACAGAGTCGTTTAGGAGAACGGAACCATGACCGAACTTGTCTGTGCATGCCATAAATTGTCTATCTTCTAGTGTGAAAACTACTACAATAGAGGTAAATCGTTAACGTACAGTGTTAAAGTGTTCACAAGTAGCCGCCAAACCAATATTCAGTGGTGCTTTCAGAGTTGGCCGATCCTCTAAACTCACTATTGAACTCCTTGCCGACATAAAACCCAAAATTGTTTTCGCTTACTGCAGCACCACTGGTTCCATCAAAAACACAAGGACTGTATGAGCTGTCCATGTGCAGAATTTCATCGAGTCTTTGCCAGAAAGGGACTGTGACGTCTATGCCTATATTACCCCTTATGTTGACGTACTCCACCGTCTTGCATATGTCATTCCCTAAGTCGGTCATGAAATCGAGCTCAGAGATCTTTGCGCGCAAGTAATCGGTGAAATCTACACCGTATTCAGCAAAACCCGTGGTAAATCTCGCGTGCGATGAAAGCTTCGATTGTTGGATCATTCGTTCTAATGACAGTCGATAGGCTTCCCAGTTTGGTGTGTCTTGTTCGACTGGAGAGTTTGCAGTAAAGGGGGTCACTCGAAACGGAGTCTGGAGTCGGTTTTTGAAGGCGAAGGAGAAGATTAGAGTCCAGGCCGAGCGAGGCTCCGAGGTGAGATCACAGAAAACATCAAATGGATCCCCACTAGTGTCCGTAATGGTGTAGATACCATTCTCGCTGGCTCCAATCTTTAGATAGTCAAGACACGATTTAAACACCTGAAATATGAACATGATCATCGTTATCATCATTATCACCATTATCATTATCATCATTATCACCATCATCATTATCATCATCATCATATGAAAGAATTATTATCATCATTATCATCATCACCATCATCATCATCGTCATTACCATCATCATCACCATCATCATCACCATCATCATCACCATCATCTTAACCATCATCATCACCATCATCATCATCATCATTACCATCACCATCATCATCACCATCATAATCACCATCATTATCGATCATCATCATCACCATCATTATCACCATCATTATCATCATCATCACCATCTTTATCATCATCATCATCATCACCATCATCACCATCATCATCATCATCATCATCATCTCCATCATCATCACCATCATCATCATCATCATCACCACCATCATCACCATCATCATCATCATCATCACCATCATCATCGATCACCATCATCATCATCATCTTCACCATACCTTTGGTTCGTAGTGTTTGTTACCAGGGGAGGGGAGGTACAGCAATAAGTTGTTGTGTTTCGCGCGCGTTGCGTTGTTCAGCTTACAAACAGCACTATCGAGACCTGCGTTAGGCTGATAGTCATGTGACTTACACTCATAGGTGGACATACACAGGAAACTGCAATCGATTGGAGACGTCACGTGATGTATCGATATCACGTGACCTGTTAAAGCCATATCTGAATGATACAGGTAAAGGATAATTGACTAACTGAATCGAAAAGGATCTACAGTAGCGATAGCCTGATTTTCAGAGCGGGCCTGGGTCCTACGCTATCGCTTTCTTCCCAAACTCTTGCACCAGGCCCGCTCTGAAATTCAGACTATAGTAGCGACATAGAGTTCAAGGTTAAAAAGTCATAATTCAAACTGGCCATTTTCTAAACGAGGAGGTGCTATGAGGGGACTGGGTACTAGTTCCTAGAATTAATGCAATTGATATATACATAACATTATACCATATCACAAATTTTGATACTATTTTGGTTGTATATTTCCATTGCAATAGTCCGTCTTAAAGATCCATAAGATTACAAAGGAATGTATGGTTAGGTGGGACAGCTGTCTACTATCGGCATTTCGTTATAACTTTTCACATATTTGAAAGGTTGTTACTTGGTCATTATTCACCAGAATATAATGTAACTCTGCAATCTTGTATATTTTGATGTGCTCTTTCATGCTATGGGTTTTATTTCTTAATTGCATTAAATTTATAAACTAGTTCTCAGTCCCCTTCTCTCCCCTCCTCATGCATTTAGAACATTTCTCCATTATCGACCTAGCGGACAGATCTCACCTAAAGTACATCGCACATGTCACCCGCATGGATAACACGGCTTATCAAAAGCAGCTGCTATACTCTGAGCCAGTAAAACCAAAACGAGGTCCAACAACGTGGACAAAATTGAAAAATATTACAGATATTGAAACTGAACAGCTACATGTTCAAACGTATTGAATTCAACAAGTGGATCAACACGACATATCCACGGCCAGCGACCAGCCAAATTTGTAATGTCAAAAAAGTGCTGAACCACTCGATCGATCGAATTGTTGCATACCATTTGTAACAGGACTGTCAGAATCTGCGATGAACGACGACCGAAAGGAATTATGGGCAGGAATACAACTGTGATTAATGATTTTCTATTTATTTTTAATACGTCTAATACGTGCACTTTGCACTATTTAAGACTCTGTAATTTACTCTTAAGGCCGATTTACGCGATACGATTTTGACCTACGACTGTAGTATACGATTTGCCTACAAATTGTAGTAGATACCATTCACACGCGCACGACTAGTCGTACATGATTCGTATACGCCATTGCTAAAATCGTGAGTGATTGGACGAAATACTAGCTAGTTCCAGAACTAATATGGAACAAATCACGTCAGTTTGCTACGACAATTCGTAGCTAGGGTTTTGATCCTTGGTTCAAAATCCTATTACAAGTTATAGGTCGCGTGCGTCAGTCGTAGGCAAGTCATAGGGGCATTTACACGGCACGACTTAGAGCTCATTTGAGTCGTATACTGCAAGTCGCACACGACAATCGTGCCGTGTAAATCGGCCTTTAGTTTTATACACTGATGATGGTGTAAGTGCGCGCCGAAACATGTCTGAGAAAAATAAACCTTTCAGGTTGACAACCATTGTCTTGTTTATACAATTAATTCTTCTTCGCTAAATGGGGCTTATTTCGTGCCAAAACGAGTATAAATAATTAATATTAGTTTTTCTTCTTTTACTACGGAAAACTTGCATATCTTTTTGCATATTTTTCTTCCTTAATTTATTTTCTTATTGATTCCTATTTTTTTTCTTATTTTTTATTTCTTTTCGTAAAATTTGTACAATTTTAGAATAACGTTGACTATTAAAATCTTGATGATTTTAACCCCTAAAAGGTACGGATATGCAAGCCTACTTTTAGCAACAAAGAAGAGTAAAAATGACTCTTAAAGGTTCATGTTACATAACTGCTTTTAAGCCAGAACCCTAAAAGGACCCTAAAAGGAACGCCGATCACCCCTACCACTTCGACATTTTTACTTAAATTGTTTCCTAAACAAACTTACATCGATGCAGTCCATACTAGTCTAACCGTTAGTTATCGTACATTTTTACCCTAATTATTTCCTTAAAAACATCGACACAGTCCACAATAGTTTAACCGCTAGTTATCGTAATTTTTTACTCCAATTGTTTCCTTAGAAACATTGACGAATTCTATAATAGTTTAACCGCTAGATATCGTACATTTCTACTCCGATTATTTTCTTAAAAACATTGACGCAGTTGATCCAAACTAGTTTATCCGCTAGTTGTCGTACATTTTTACTCCAATTCAGTTTTTTTAGAAACATTGAAACAAACATACTAATTTAAGCGCTATTTATCGTACATTTTTTACTCCAATTGTGGCCTTAAAAACATCGACGCAGTCCATAACAGTTTAACCGCTATAGTTTTCGAACATTTTTACTCCAATTGTGGCCTTAAAAACATCGATCGACGCAGTCCATAATAGTTTAAACGCTATATAGTTATCGTACATTTTTATTCCATTCAGTTCCCTAAAAAAGTCTACACTAGTTTAACGGCTAGTTTCGAACATTTTTACGTTTTTGTTCTATACCATTTTTTTTTTTTCTTTTCTATATTTATTATTTATTATTATAACTACTTTGTATTATTTACCAAATCTCTCAAGACTCTTTTCTGACCTATCATTGTAAATAATTTTTGTGGGTAATTGTGTAGATCAGTCCTCCAGCTGTTACAATTACCATTGTCCGTAAAATATGTAAATATGTCCTTTATATGTAAATGTAGTATTCTGAGACAAAATTAAAAAATCTTGAATCTTGAATCTTGAATCTTGAATCTCCAATTGTTTCCTTAAAAACATCGATGCAGTCCACACTAGTTTAACCGCTAGTTATTGTACATTTTTACTCCAATTGTTTCCTTATAGAAACACTGACGCAGTCCACACTAGTTTTACCGCTATTTATCGTACATTTTTACTCCAATTGTTTCCTTATAGAAATACTGACGCAGTCCACACTAGTTTGAGCGCTATTTATCGTACATTTTTACTCCAATTGTTTCCTTATAGAAACACTGACGCAGTCCACACTAGTTTGAGCGCTATTTATCGTACATTTTTACTCCAATTGTTTCCTTATAGAAACACTGACGCAGTCCACACTAGTTTGAGCGCTATTTATCGTACATTTTACACAATTGTTTCCTTAGAAACACTGACGCAGCCAACACTAGTTTAACCGCTAGTTATCGTACATTTTTACTCCAATTGTTTCCTTAAAAACATCGACGCAGTCCATAATAGTTTTACCGCTAGTTATCGAACATTTTTACTCCAATTGTTTCCTTAAAAACAACGAAGCATTCCACACTAGTCTAACCGCTAGTTGTCGTACAATTTTACTCCAATTGTTTCCTTAGAAACATTGACGCATTTCACACTAGTTAATCCGCTAGTTGTCGTACATTTTTACTCCAATTCAGTTTCCTAAGAAACATTGATGCAGTCCACACTAGTTTAACCGCTAGTTATCGTACATTTTTACTCCAATTGTTTCCTTAGAAACATTGACGCATTCCTCACTAGTTAATCCGCTAGTTGTCGTACATTTTTACTCCAATTCAGTTTTCTTAGAAACATTGATGCAGTCCACACTAGTTTAACTGCTAGTTTTCGAACATTTTTACTCCAATTGTTTCCTTAAAAACATCGACATAGTCAACACTAGTTTAACCGCTAGTTATCGTACATTTTTACCCCAATTGTTTCCTTAAAAACATCGATGCAGTCCACATTAGTTTTACCGTTAGTTAATGTACATTTTTACTCCAATTGTTTCCTTAGAAACATCGACACAGTCAACACTAGTTTAACTGCTAGTCATTGTAAACGTTTGGGCGTTGTGAATTGTTTTAAAATGAGTTTAAAGTCTCACCTTTTTCGGGATGGAAAATGGCTTGCTTGTAACGATATTTTCTTATCATAGCAAAACTGAGAGGAATGAATAGCGCTACCAAGAAACACAACACTGTTTTAGTAGCCATTGCAGTGTTGAATTGGAGTAAATTTGATGTCTTCATTAGTCTAGGCTAGTTTCAATTCCCATTAATAATTTATATTTGTTAAGTGTTTCAGTTAATCTATAGGCCTTGTGTGGCAAAATTTAAAGTTAGTGTCACTTTTCTTTGCCAGTTGATAAAACTACATAAGACACATCATTTAAGCTAGACGAAGTTGGGGAGTTTCTTTAATTTAAAACGTAATATTAATGTCATTTGGCTGGCTCTCAAACTCCATGTGGACGTAGTGCTGAAACTTGCACCCCCAGAAACTTTTGGAATAAATGGTATTACTGTCGTTTACGAATTTTTCAAAAATTCTCAAATCTCAATTGATATACAAACGATATGTAAATATAAAGAAGTTATTATTATAAAAAAACTAAACACTCTTGAGCACCCTTGAGGAGTGCTCACGAGCTTCTAGCTGTAGCCGATTTGGCGCCGAATTTTGAGAAGAATTAGATAATACCTAATTGTCCGCCACTTGTTATCCGAGAGGAAGTGAAGTTCTAAACATTTGTAGATTTTGTTTTCTCAATTATTTTAAAGACCCTGAGTAATGGTCCGGCCGGGGTTTGAGCCCAGACCTTTCGCACAGTAATCTGAAGCGCTATCCACTGAACTAAACGGTCGACGGTACTAGATAACATGAGACTCTCAACACGCATCACATTAATATTATCAACTTTTTATTTGATATTTTACAAAATAGAATATATTTACATTACGTGTACAGTAACAGCTAAATATAAGTACGATTACGATTTTAGATTTTACACACCTCTTTTCAAAAACGTTATCCATGAATAGAAGAACAGAAAGAAAAAAAAGATTAGAGAACACGCATTCTGGTTGTTTGAGGGGGTGCTTTATAAGAACACACACCACGCGCGTTTGCATGTTGATCAATTTGTATTTTATAAATGAAATATAAATCTTTCTTGCTGCATGTGCTTTATGCAGTTTTCAAAAACTCATAAATAATTCATGATCAGGAGTACTTTTCAAAAGAAATCGTAACCGTCACGAGTGTTTTAAGCGGTATAGAATGCTTTCCTCGTGACCTGAGAGGAGCATCGGATTGGACAAAATGGTCATGAATTATTAATGAGTTTTTTAACTGAAGATAAAGATTCACCCTAATTTATATAAACTTTAACCTTAATTTTCTCTAACAAACTTTCATAAATCCTTGAATTTTGTTTACAAAAACTCAAAATGTAGGTTGGAGTTTTTGAAGTCGATCAATAAACTCGCAGTTCGTGTTTTATTAGGTTTAAAACCACTTGGCTTCGCCTCGTGGTTTTAAATCCTGATAAAACACGAATTGCGATTTTATCAAACTATACATAAAGTATTTGGAGATTGTCGGATCACTCAACAAGTGTGTAGAAACACTCAGCTTTCCCTGCTTTGCGCGCTTCTCGCGTGCTCTGTCAATCCTGAGCGTAGCATCCTCGGGGACCCAGGAGTAATCTTCTGTCGCTCGTTTCTCGCTTCCAGAAAAAATACACCTGGGAACGTAGTCTGTTGGAGCTTGTTCTGGAAGTCAAAATTCAGCTCTTTCCTGATTGGTTTCCAATGAAAATCAAGATAACCATTCAAAGAAAGTCGTTAAATAAGTTTGAATTTTGACTTCCAGAACAAGCTACAACAGACTACGTTCCCAGGGGTATTTTTTCTGGGAGCGAGAAACGAGCGACAGAAGATTACCCCTGGGTTCCCGAGGATGAGAGCGTAGAGGCCGCACTACACAAGTTTTATAAAAGACCAAATCGGCTAACGCGTTGATGTGTAATTTTCCACCGAATTCAAATATTTTAGAAATAATATTATTTGTCTTATGTATTTCGATATCACGTAGAAAATGTTTGAAACAAAAGTTTTTATTCCAAGTGGTTCTGAATAGGCCTTTTGGACCTAGAGCTCACGTGCCCCCACCTACCTAAAGTCCATTAGCTGTGCCCAAAAAAATGAGGATGTCAACATTAGCAAAAATGAAAGATTTCAGCTCTTGATTCTAAATATAATAAAAAATAGCAAGGAACATAAAATGGGATATGTTCTAAGGATTTGTATGAGAAAATAGCACTGGAGAGCAAACCTTGACCTCCAGTTATACAAATCCTTAGAAAATATCCCATTTTATGTTTTTTTTTTTCATGTTTTATGTATTTGGAATCAAGAGCTGAAATTAAGACTTTCTGCTAATATCGAAATGCATTTTCCATTTCTGGACATCATTTTGGCACAGCTGTTGGATTTAAGGTAGGTGGGGTCACGTGACCTCTAGCTGCAAAAAAGCCTTTTGGGGACACCACGCATGTTCGGATTTTTCTATAAACAAAAGACTAACTGAAGATTTTACGAAGGGTTTCGTGTTATGTATTATGCGAATTTCTCTTGTATAGACCAAATCGGCTAACGCGTTGCTATGTATGTTTCCACCCGTACGTACTTAGCAACGCGTCAGCCGATTTTGTATATTATGGGAAAGAAAACAACTAATGTAATTTTTTAGAAAAAAAGTAAGCACTAACTTTACACGAACGGCCTTAACTTTAAAGATTTACCAAACGCCGGTAATTCTCCAATGATTTTATTGTAAACACGACCGTCTTCCGAGTGTGCGCAGTGCGTTTTTCACCCGTGTCCGTTTTGGATGAAAACGTAGCCTATTAGGACTATTCATCAACTAGCATAATCTATCTTTAAGGGTGATATCTGTACTTGTAGTTGAGGCTGACCAGTCAAATCTTGTTCTTGTTGTTCTTCTTGCTCTAGAGTGACAATCTCGCTTTTCAGACTCAACTTGCATAATCTATCTTTAAGGGATATATCTGTACTTGGAGTTGAGGCTGACCAGTCAAATCTTGTTCTTTTTGTTCCTCTTGCTCTAGAGTGACAATCTCGCTTTTCAGACCCTGTATTTGGTTACGACTGGCTTTTAATCGTTCATTTAGCTGGCTTATTTCTTTACCTATCTTTGTTCTTGCATTAGATAAAGCATGTACGGTACGCTGTTCAATCTCTATCCCTGCAAATATGGAATACATTTATTATTTAATTTTTTTATTTTATTTTGAATCATATTTACAGTGCGAATCAGTCACAAAACCGTGAGGAATATTTTAAAAATCGATGATTATCTGATTATCTCAGAAACGACTATATAAACGCAAGAAGTTTGACTGGTGGGTAGTATGATAAACTTTTTGTAGTTAGAGTTGTTTGTGAGTTGTTCAGCGAACATTAAACAATTTCCTAAATATTACTGGGTGCCCACGGTTTTTCGATTCGCACTATAAACAAGTTGCCCAATTCAACATAGCTGGTTTAAATGGGGAGCTGTATAACTAGATCTAACAATACAAACATTAAATACAAATATGGTAACTCAATACGAAAAAGAGAAAACGAAAAGAAATTACAAAGATTTGAAGCGGCATTTTAATGCTGTTATGAATTTGGAAAAATTAGTTTCGTGTCTAATGGCGGGCAGGAGATTCCACGTTTTAAAATACTGATATACGTACACTCTTTCTCGTGTTTAATAGGAGGTAGTTGTTTGGTGCTTAGTAGACATTGGTGCATCATTTGAGTAGGATCTTGAAATATCTGAAATACAGAATAAATATTTTGACACAATAATGATGTAAATATAATGATGAAATCGACCATGATAATGATAATAATAATGATGAAAAGACTGGCGATTATGGTAATAATAATAATAATAATAATAATAATAATAATAATAATAATAATAATAATAATAATAATAATAATAATAATAATAATAATAATAATAATAATAATAATAATAATAATAATGATAAAAAGACTGATGATGATGATAATAATAATCATGAAAATGATGATAACAATGATGATGAAATAATGATGTAAATATACAATAATGATGTAAATATAATGATGAAATCGACTATGATAATGATAATAATAATGATGAAAAGACTGGCGATTATGGTAATAATAATAATAATAATAATAATAATAATAATAATAATAATAATAATAATAATAATAATAATAATGATGATGATAAAAAGACTGATGATGATGATAATAATAATCATGAAAATGATGATAACAATGATGATGAAAAGATCGATGATGATGATGATAACAATGATGATGAAAAGATTGATGATGATAATAATTATGAACATGATGAGAAATAGTTATAAATTACAATGTATTTGTATATTAATAAAGATTTTAAAGCTCATAATAATGTCAATACAATGTTGACATCGACCATGATGATGATAATAATAATAATGAAAATGAAAATATTGATGATGATGATAATAATAATGATGATAACGAAAATATTGATGATGATGATAATAATGATGAAAATTATATTGAAATTCTTATACCAATAAACATTTTGACGATCATAAAGATCATAAAGCTTCTATACATTCTACAATCTATGATTTACGGTTCCAACAGTACAAGGTTTTTCAATTACTGTACATGTACATGTACATTTACTGGGACTTAATGATGATAATAATAAATGGAAACTAGCGAGTAAACTAGTATAGGCTGTGTCGGTGTTTGATATAAACGATAGGTAATAGAATGAAATTTGTAACACCGTAAAAAATGTTGACTTAACTTTATTTAAATAGAAACTATCGAGTAAACTAGTATAGGCTGTGTCGGTGTTTGATATAAATGATAGGTAATATAATAATGAAATTTGTAACACCGTAAAAAATAGAAACTAGCGAGTAAACTAGTATAGGCTATGTCGGTGTTTGATATAAATGATAGGTAATAGAATGAAATTTGTAACACCGTAAAAAATGTTGACTTAACTTTACTTAAATGGAAACTATCGAGTAAACTAGTATAGGCTGTGTCGGTGTTTGATATAAATGATAGGTAATATAATAATGAAATTTGTAACACCGTAAAAAATAGAAACTAGCGAGTAAACTAGTATAGGCTGTGTCGGTGTTTGATATAAATGATAGCTAAGGTGATATAATAATGAAATTTGTAACACCGTAAAAAATGTTGACTTAACTGTACTGATGTTTCAAGCTTTAGCCCTTCGTCAGAGTAAAAGTTTAAAAGGTGTACTCTGATGAAGGGCTAAAGCTCGAAACGTCAGTAAAGTTAAGTCAACATTTTTTACGGTGTTACAAATTTCAATATATTACCTATCGATGATAATAATAATGTATTTGAGGACCTTCTCTATGTACTGGAAACCTATGTTACTCTTTGATAGCTTTCTTCTTTGTCTAAATTGTAGTCTTTTGTTGTTTCTATTGAATTACGTAGATTGTGTCCAGTGCATGGAGACGGAGCCAATATTTGTGTTACTTACAATTTCATCATAATACTCTGCCTCCAGTTGTTTTTTACCAGAAGCTAAAGCTGACTCGGTCTGGAATAGTTTGAGTAGATGATAAAGTGTAACCTGGAACATAAAAAAATGATTCATAAGAAACTTAAAAAATTAATAGACCTTTGTCGAATTCACTTGGATGATCACAAGATAAAGGTTCCAACTTGAGACTGAACTTGATTCTTATTTATAAAGGCCAACCTTGATTTGAAATCATTGTTTTGTGATCATTCAAGTGAATTCACAAAAGGTCTAATATAGCCCTGACTAGTATTGCAAATCTTGTTATCAAACACATTAAACAAAACTTTTCTGCCACACTCTAGTGATAGATGGGATTAGGGGTTTAGGGGTAAGTTTTAGGGAAAGTTTTGAAGATATTTTTTATGTGAAATTTACTTTTATCTTAAGAATTTTAAAAGCAAAAATTATAAATTATAATATAGTTTGATTCTAACGCGCGCTCTGATTGGTCCAAAACCGTGGTTTATTTCACCGATAAACCACAGTTTCGAAGGAACAGCGAAAAAGTATCAATAAAAACATACAATGAAAAATAAAATAAAAAAAATGAAAAAAAAAAATAAAAAAAAAAAAAAAATTCAAAAGAAAAATATAAATTCGCTTAGAAAAAACAGATAAATAATATAAAAAAATCAACATTACGAAACGTCTTTGAAATTCAACAGTGAGCAAGATAGTCGGCCATGATTCAACATGGTGTCCCAATAAGCAGTTTGTAGGGAATTGTGGGTATTTGTGTCCCAGAATTCTTTGTATTATCATTGGAGCGGCCAACATGTTGGAACTTATTGTGAGCGCAACAACGTGTCAGAACACGAGAGAAGTGTTTAGAGAAGCAAGATGCGAAGCAGAGTGCTTCTCAACACTTCTCGAGTGTTCTGACAATCCCCAAGTGCTTTATAACTGCATACAGCACAGAAAGCAACTTTTTTATTTCTTTTATAAAATACAAATTGATCAATATGCAAACGCGCGTGCTGTGTGCTCTCATAAAGCATGCACCTCAACCAATCAAAATACGTGATTTCAAATAGTTATTTTATTAAATGATTATAATGACTGACATGATGTTGGTGATAGTGATAAATGGTGACAATGACAATGATAGCAATGATGATATGGGGAAGAATTACTATCCAAATCACTTACAGGTCTTTCCTGTGGATCCATGAAGAATATCTTGATAGTGATTTCAAACTCTCCCCACCCTGATTCATTGACTTCATAAGGTGGTTTAGTAATAACTGAAAACAAATCAAGCAACAACTTTTAAGCATAATGTCTCCCCAGTTTATGACTACCTTTATTTGCATTGACAGACAATGGGAAGTTTTTTGATCAAATATATAAACATTGTTAACCACGATTATATTTATTTATTAGTTACTTCCATTTAGTGTACATAAAAAGTTACAAAACTAAAATACATGAACAAATAGACATTTACATAGTAGCACTAAATGAGGGGCAAAACGAACAGACTCTTAGTCCCAGCGAGGTTAGCCCAGAGCCACAGGATATAATGGATTATATGGTGAAATATTTCATTTCAATATACATGTAGAAATATTTCAATAACATGTATCTTTCTGCCCTCTGTCCATACTGTCAATACATTGGCCTGATATTTTCCCATACAAACCTCACAGACCCCTGTTATAAATAACAGGGATGTCTTCCCCTGAGAAATATCATATTTAAAGCCTGTCTTGCATCCGAGATGCATTGCGCACTTCAATGATTTTCTCACATATGGAAAATAATAATTTTTGTGAAGAAAAGTAATATCTAATAATATCTGTTTCCATCGTTCATTATAAAAGTTAATTTTCATCAATTATTTTTTAATAGTATCAGTTAATATCTAATTAAGCTTTCTGAGATAATATTTTAGTTGTTCTTTTTTTTATCCTTTAAGGACTCGTCTTCCCCGGGGACCCAAGTCTAAGGATCAGAAGCTCTGTGTTCGACCTATTTAGGGAGAGAAAAATCGCACTTGGCTTCGAAAGAACCACCGATAGTGTATAAATTTGTGAAAGTCCTACTGCATCATGTCAACGTTGATAAAAGGAATGAAGACTCAACTGCTGTTATAATCCAAAATGTGTTTGTCATAGTGAAATGGATTTTTAAACAACACTCGGCAAAGCTATCAAAATTAAACAGTATATTTTTGAATGTATTGATGTTTATGTAAACATTTTTTGAACAGTATGCATTCACGTCGTCATCCTGACCTTCTATCGTAATATCCATGGACGTTAACGTTTCGGTTTCCATGCATAATATCATTTTTTAGTACACGAAACCACAAACTTTTCGAAGTCTTCGAACTTGACTGTCTGAATTAAACAACGTGAAAAACCTGCGACTAGCCCGTATTGCGGGATCGGTTTTCTAACCAATTAGAAAGCGACTTTTAGCAATAGATATTTTGAAAACATAAACAAACGGCTGCAATGCACCTCGATTGCAAGAGGGCCTTTAAACACATGTAATGATATGATATTTTTTGCATAGAAATAATTTGTGTTTAATATATAATAAAAATGTGTGCTTGTAGATATGGAATGTATCGCTGCACACCAGCTCACTTGTGAAATATCGAATTTGAACGCTTGAAGATAAGTCCCATATCTCTGGGCGCCTCTCTGGGCACCTCTCTGTATTATTCAAGCTATATGTATTTAGTAGAGCCTGTGGCAATTTAAGGCTAGGAATGCAAAACTCAACAAAAATTGACAAATAAAAATAAAGTGGTGTCATCTCTAATCTTGGGCTAATTTTGATACGGTACAATCAAGCTTAACTAGTAGCTGATCTACTGTAATCAAATATTATTAATACCTCTAAGTGGGTTTGGGTAGCTTTCATGCAGTTTGAAGTGAACTTTCTTCACATAACTTGATATATCCTAAACACAAAAAAACAAACAAACTAAAATAAACAAATAAATACCTATGGAAACTAGCGAGTAAACTAGTATAGGCTGCGTCAGTGTTTGACATTTAAATGATAGATAACATAATGAAATTTGTAACACCGTAAAAAAATGTTGACTTAACTTTACTGATGTTTCGAGCTTTAGCCCTTCGTCATCATACTCCGACAAATTTCATTATATTACCTAAAATTAAATACCTACTCGTACGTGTCCCTGTGCGGAAGACTAAAGCCTGATTCACACTAGCGACATAAGCATAAGCAACATATATGCAGACTCAATGAGGCATTTTTTTAATAGGTGTGAGAAAAGACAAGTGCGGCTATTAATGAGCAAAGCCTAACTGAGTCTGCATGCGTATGTTGCTTTATATGCTTTATATGTCGCTAGTGTGAACCAGGCTTAAATTTTGTGGACCATGAAAATAGCACATTCGGGCATTTTGATATATTTTACGATGTGAGTGGGTACTGACACTCTTACTAAATCGTTTAGCGTTTTGTTTTATTTGTTTTCTCGTAAAACGACTGACTGCGAATGAGTTATAACACTTAAATCAAAACAAACAACGAATTTAAGCATGTTGTTAAGTGGCAATAAGTCTTTTAGAAGCAGCAACAGTAATTCAAATGAACAAATAGACAGTTTATTTAGATCTTAAATGAACAATTTCGCTTGTAGCGAGGAATCCTACCTCGTTTTTGAACGGTTTAAGGTAGACCGTCCATCCATGTGTGTGTCCATCAGATTCGCGTTTCTTCCCAAAATAATGCGAAATATTTCCATAAACTATCGGTTTAACAACTGTAACACCCTAAAACATAACGAAATATAGTACTTTCGTCACTCTGAGGAATATTTGATGTAGAAATTCAGCACTAACTAACCTTAACACGAGAATTATCGCCAAAGACCGCCATCTTGGTTTATAGTTTTTTGGGAAACCGCTGACTAAGCCGACTGAGTATATATTCGACTGATGGGATCCCTGTTGTAGTGAGCCACAGGAACCCCAAGTTTGTTTTTCAGGAGGGGTACCTTGTACTTTTTATCAAATCCGCTTTTGAGCCTCAAGTTTTAAGATTATTATTTTTTAAACTTTTAAAACTTATAATTCAGCCTCATTTCTTTTAGGTGTTTTAAAAGTTTCTATGGAGTTTTTACACATTTTATGCGGTTTTCGATGGATTACAGGCAAGCCGTTAACGCACTAATATTTTCCCCTCGGGGTTATGCTAACAAGTTGTGCATGCTCACTTCGCGCTGATTGGCTAGTTCCCCGGCCCTGAAGGATTTCCTTAGTTCTTATAATCTTTTTTTTTTTACAATTCCTTTACTTATAAGGTATCACATCTATGGAATCAGCTTTCTTCCTTTATAAAGCAATCTACTTAACTAAGTGAATTTCGTAAGAAGCTGAAGGCATACGATTTTAGCAATTTAAGAGCTAGCCGTTAATGTAAGTACTGATTATCATAAGGCCTATGTATGATTTCATTAGCTTGAGATATATTACTCTATATATTATAGAGTGAAGATATTTAACCCGTAAAATAGAAATTGCTTGCTAAAGTGTAATAGTGGTCAAATAGACACAAAAGAAAACAATGGATTTCTAGACTGCTAAAGTGTATTAGTCTAACATCTATTTCACATGTTAAATGACTTCACTCTAATGTCTTCACTCTTCTCTATATCTTATATAGTTTTATAGTATTATTCCTCCATATTTTTTCTCCCTCTCTCTCTCTCACTCTTTATTATATTTAATTGTATCCGCATTTATACATTTGTACAAAATGTATCTTAATATATCATTTTCATTAGAGTGAAACAAAGTGTAATAGGGTAAGAGTAATAAAGTGTATTAATGTGTAATAGTGCAATTGAACAAATGATTATAAATGTTATGTTATTTATGAAAGTGGTCTATTCAATATATTTACTGATAATTGTCATACGTTTTTTTTATATGATCCTCTGGCTCTGATATAAGGGCGACCTTATCCCACGTTTCGATGTTTTTATGACTAAAAACATTCATTAGATATAGTCATTAGAAATTGGGGTTTGCGGTATAATTCAATAAAGGTTGACGGGGTGAACTGGGGATTGCACGACCGAAAGAAACTATGGGTAATATAATATAAATTCTTTATTATTCGTTTCTAAATTACCCAAACAATGCCTCCACCGTTCAGCGAAACCTTCGAGACTGATCTATCTAAGGTCATGGCTAAACTGTGTTACTAATTAAGATAATCTAGAATGGAATAAGAAGGAATCCGTATTACCCATAGCTCCTTTCGGTCGTGCAATCGCCGTTCGTCCCGTCAACCTTTTTGAATTAGGTGTATGTCGGTACGAATCGTTATCAATACTACGATAGGTAACACGTGATGGACAGCAAGGCAACGAAAAAAAGTCGACTTTTTGAAATAAATCGTCTGTAAAAAAAAAGAGTAAAGATATAGAAATCGTAGAAATATTCTTATTTAAATTTTTTACCCTCGATGCTCGACTTTTTACCTTGACATTTAACTAAAATAAATATTTGCACACATGACGACCGTTCTTGCATGCAAAATGGTATCCTTGGCCACGTGATACGATTAATTTTCCAATTAAAATTCGTTTGAACCTTTGTAACACTATATTTATTCAACTCTTTAGTGTTATATCCTTCAGTCGGCATATGCTCTCGTTGAGGTAAGTTACTTAGATCGTTATTCAAACTTTTTTTCCGACACAGCGCCCAGTCTTTCCAACTGAGCTCTGTTAGTGACAATATCGCTTTAAATCAGCTCAAATAATACATCAACTCTTTTACTCCGACGAAGGGTTAAAGCTCGAAACGTCAGTAGAGTAATTAAGTCAACTTTTTTTACGGTGTTACAAATTTCATTCTATTATATTACCTATCGTTTATATCCGGCTAACACCGACGCAACATATACTAGTTTACTCGCTAGTTTTCATTTAAGTACTAAGTCAATTCAACATTCTTTACGGTGTTACAAATTCATTTTATTACCTATCATTTATAAATATCAAACACCGACTCAGCGTATACTAGTTTACTCGCTAGTTTCCATTCAAATAATACATATTAATGTTTATTTGATGATTATCGTCGCAGCATATACATATACAAACATTTTATTAGAATTCGAATTTCAGTTTAGCGATGATTTGGCACTATATATAGTATCTTCGGAAACAAAAGCTACGAAGATAATAGAAAAAGCACTCCTCCCACGAAGGGCTAAAGCTCGAAGCGTCAGCACAGTTAAGTCAGCATTTTTTACGGATTTACAAATTTCATTATATTACCTATCGTTTATATCAAACACCGACGCAGCCTAAAAATAAATAGTTTACTCGCTAGTTTCCATTTAAACCAAGTTAAGTTAAAATTTATTACGGTGTTACTAATTTAATTAGATTATACCTATCGTTTATATATCAAACACCAACTCAGACTTTACTAGTTTACTCGCTAGTACTTGTTTCCATTTAATAAAAGTAAGCAATAATAAGCTAGCGATTGCAAATATAAGCAAGCCCAAAAATATTTTTCGGGACTTACACAGAATAAAATCAAAATATGTCTACAATTTATGAAAACATAATAAACTAATTTTGATCAATTCAACTGAGTTTCGAGCTTTGACAACCTGCATGGATCTGTGCTTATAGGGTATAATCTGTTACTCATACCCACACAGTACGAAATTTTAAAAATATAAATCCTACAGTACACAACAATTTGCGTTTTTCAATTTAAACGTTCAATTATATATACGCAAAATCAGCTTAAGGCAAATTCCAAAAGCACTTAGAATTAATTAGCTGAAACATTTTCATTTTAGTTTAAGTGTTGGGCACTCTAAATACTTACTAGTTGTGAGTATCTTTGATGCGGGCTAATAATTAGTCTTGGATATAAGTTAACTAAAATTTATCATTGCCTGGACGTTTTCATAGCTAAACGTTTATGTCGAGATAGATAGATTGCAATAATTTATTTTGTTATTATTCATCATTTGCTCGTTATAAAACATGTTTTCTTCTTATTTCGCAGTTCCTCTTCTTCTTGTTCTCAGTTCTTGTTGTTCTCAGTTCTTCTTGTTGTTCTTGTTGTTCTGCTTCTTGTTGTTCTTGTTGTTGTTGTTCTTGTTGTTGTTGTTCTTCTACTTCTTCTTCTTCTTTTTCTTCTTCTTCTTCTTCTTCATATTTTTTCTTTCTTCTTCTTCTTCTTCTTCTTCTTCTTCTTCTTTTTTCTTCTTCTTCTTCTTCTACTTCTTCTTCTTCTTCTTTTCTTTCTTCTTCTTTTTTCTTCTTCTTTTTTCTTCTTCTTCTTCTTCTTCTTCTTCTTTTTCTTTTTCTTCATATTTTTTCTTTCTGCTTCTTCTTCTTCTTCTTCTTCTTCTTCTTCTTCTTCTTCTGACTAATATTCCATTTTATCAATTAGTTGATCTGGTGCAGACACATCGTTCAGTTGAAATCCAATCATGAAGTGGACTGTTCTTGGAATCTTTATTTTTGTTCTGGCAATTGAAAGAGGTAATTATGATGACATTTGATAACTAGCTAGTGGTTAGACTGGTATAAATGGGATGCGTCGACTGTTTAAGGAAACATTTGTACTACTAAAAGGTGCTATGCAAATGAATAACTAGCAGCTAAACGAAAAAGGGAGTCAGTTGATTCTGACGGATCAACATTGCATACAGTAAAATTATAATGACGTTTTTAAAGTAAAAAGCGATAATTTTGTGTCGAATTATATTTAATAAAAAGAGAAAAGAAACAGAAGAGAAAAAAAGAACACTTTTAACTAGCAGATAAACTATCATGGTCCTCGGAGTCACTAATAGTCCCTGATTTTAATCTGGGAAGGTGTTCCATCTTTTTTTCTACAGTTTTTAATTAGTCAACTGCGTCACATTTTCTTTGGGAATAAAATACATGATTCTGAAATACACCAGGTGTAGCTGACAATGCTTTTCAAAATCTCGTTTAGATACATGAATCAATACTTCCAGTCCGTCTTTGATTGACCGGTTTTCTTGTTAGTGAGTACCTCGACTACAAGAGATTGCAAAGAAAACTTTAAAAGAAAAACAAACACCTCACGCGTTGGTTTGTCAATACTTGTTATATCCTTATTAGAAATGTGTTTATTTATACTGGTCGAGCTGCGGGCTTATCTTATTAGTCGCCTTTCAAGATCCCGCTCCAAAATATGTAGATACATTTATAAATGATCATGAAAGAATGATAGAACACATCCAAAAGCGATCTAAATGTAATCGTGCCAAGACATTTGTATTTCCATTTCTCTATGCCGAGCAAATTTATTTGTCACTGAATGCAAATATTTAATTCACTTTTCTTTTATAATTCAACAATTAATTTCGAAACATGCAAGGATTCTACGTGGGTTGAGCTTGCTTAACGTGTTGTTGTCTGATAGCTTAGCACATTTTATTTGACAAAGTAGGTTAAGATTCTCAGGGTCTTAAAAATAATTCGGAAGAAGTTTCTGCCTTTGTAATTACATCTGCAAATGGTTAGAACTTCGAGTCTTCTCTAGCTTGCAAACAGAAGTTCAAAGCCTTAATCTGGTGAGCAAGAAATGGAAACAAGCCATTCTCAGCTCCTCGAAGCAAAGGCTTCTCCTTGAAATTTCTAATTAATCTTAAGATGTTTAACAAAATGTCAAATAGTCATTTTCATGTTTCTCCTATGCAAATAAAGTTTTATTAGTTTTCATTCGGAATCCCGAACTCGTGGTGATCGGCGGTCGATTTCGCAAATGACCCCTAAAAGGCACGCATGAATTAAGGTTACTGCCAACCTTCTCGATCGACATGCCCTCTCTGCAAATTGTTTTTCGCGTCACATTTAGGTAAAGTCTGATAACTATACATCATTTCAAAGCTTATAGAACAAAAAATATGATAATATATACGTTTTTTGGAAGTAATATATTTTTGACAAGCACACAGGATTTGACCACTTTTTTATGCGCGAATATAAGTCAAAACTTTGTATTCTTATTTGACAAGAATTTGACAAGAATACGACAAAATTTTGCACATGTCAAACTCCAAAACCGTGCTAGGCTTTAATGATTTTTGTTTTCATTCGAAAGTTATATTAATTACAAATATATTCATTGACAACAACTCAAGTGACATGATAGCTAACGCGATAACTCAAAAACTAAGGCCTAAATTGATAAAGCCTGGCACGGTTTTTGAGATCAATATGTGCAGAGTATGTGCAATATGTCTAATAACCTTAAGGGGACTGTCAATGCCTGTCAAAGACCTTTAAGCAAGAAACTTATTAAAAAGGTACGCCTCACATGCAAGGAATATTTTCAAGGAGCACCGATCTCCCCTACCGCTAGTTTAGACAAAGGGATTCCGAATAAAAACGAATGAAACTTTGCATGGGAGAAACATTATATATCGATATGACAACGTTTACATTTTGTTAAAACATTTTTAAAAGAGATTATTAGGAATTTCTAGGAGACATACAAGAAATGAATACTAATTCGATATTGAAGCAGATAGCTTGTGTAATTAGACTCTATTCTGATCACCGTATGACAGAAACAAAGAACGAGCGTCAACAACGAATTGATATGTTCGTTTTGATACAAACTTTGACAGTTAAGCAGATAAAGGCCCGGGAAAACGGCTTCAACATTTGCTTCAACATCCGTTCGATTTTGTTGAATGGCAATGTTGAAGCCGTTTACCACCGGCCCATTTTAATTTAACATTGTTGAAACCGTTTGCCACCTACATTCAACATCGTTCAATATCCTTTCTACAGCATTCAACAAAAAAAATGGAAGCAATAGTGAATCAACTATTGAAGCCGTTTGCCTGGGCCTTAAAGTATGGATATCGAGAATTGAACAAGCATTAATAGCGTGCAAATTAAATAGTACTAAAAAGGTGATGTGTTCTGCAGATTCTATTGTTTTTTTTATTGTTTTATTAGCGCGTTTTAGTACTCATTAGTATTACTTGTTACGTTTCACCACAGGGAGACCAAGCTCATCACTTGTGATCTTTTACAGTAAATGTATGGAGTCGAGAGATATCCTTTCGCTGTGCCTCAATTATACAATAATACAAACTTTTTTTTACGTAGATAGTTGTGTATAATTGTTTTCTAGTCTGTGACCGAGTTTTAGCTCAATTAGAGCGAGTTTGAGCTAAAACTCGGTCACAGACTAGAAAACAGTTATACACAACTATCTACGTAAAAAAAAGTTTGTATTATTGTATATTTGAGGCACAGCGAAAGAATATCTCTCGACTCCATACATTTACTGTAAAAGATCACAAGTGATGAGCTTGGGCTCCCTGTGGTTTCACGGGTATTTCATTTGCACTCTAACTAGTATCAAATAGGTAGTACAATGAAAGTACAGTAACTACCAACAGGTAATACCGTGTATTAATTATGCGTACTATATTTTCTGATTGGTTGATCACTTTTTCCATTTCATATGTACCAGAAAATGATTTTTCAAGTAAACATATTTTAATATTTTAGCACTCTCATATGAAAGAACCACCTGGAATAGGCATGTTTGGAAGGTTTTGACGCTCTGGCTAAAACACCAAAGAAGTTATGCACAATGAAAATTGTAGAGATTTGTATATAATTTTCTGCTGAGGCCTGTGATGCCTCGTTTTGGTGTTTTTCTGATTTTTCAAACTCTCTTATAGCTTCTTGCAAATTCAATTGTTTTTCTCAAACTTTCACAAGTTATCGGTTATGGTGAGTGTCTACCATATGATAGCTTTTCTTAATAAAACATCAATTTTAAAAATTATGATAATCAGTGGTGGCCATTTATGAAAGTGGTCTATCTCTAGTCCTTAGTAGACAAATTTAGGGCTAAAGCTCGAGGTCTAAAATTAAGCTTAAGTTTAATAATAGGTAATATAATGAAATTTGTAACACCGTAAAAAATGTTGACTTAACTTAACTGACGTTTCGAGCATTAGCCCTTCGTCGGAGTAAAGTTTAATAAGTTTAATATTTGCTGTGTTACAGATTTCACGTTTTTTTGTTTTTTTTTTTGCAATCAATATTCAGATTTGCAATCAGATATTTTCGTAATTATGTTGTATTTTCTTCAATTATATCTTAAGATTTTTATCAGGGCTATTAAACCGGTCCCTAACATGTCTAGAACGGTCATTAACACCAATACTAAGCAAAAAAAAAAGACGCACACACACTACCTCTACATGAGAATGTTTTAATTTAGCACACAACTTGGCTTACAAGTTCATTTTAGGGGGGAAGGGGGGGGGGGGGGGGGGGGGGGGGGCAGATAGCTCGGAGAAAAACCTTCGTAGTAAAAGAGAAAAGAGCAACTCACATATATCCAGAAAAGTTCTTTTTAATTTCAGTGGCCGCAACTAAAGGTTTTGAAAACGGACTGGGCAAACGGATGATTGGAGGTGAGGAATCTGACGTGACTTTAAGTCAGACCTATATAGAAACCTATAAGCATTAATTAGACCTTCTCCGGGTTCTAAGATCGTCTTTGTCTTTCTGGTCGATACTGGGCCTTTAAGACGTTAAAAAAGTGATTTATTTATTTATTTAGGAAACTTAACCATATCTGAGTTGCAGCGATCTTAGGCGATCTTTTTTTGACAATTTTAAGAAACTTAGCAATATTTCCTTGGCGATCCTGGGTGATTCTAGGGATCAATTTTTTATTAATTTTGTCTGAAAAATATGTTTTTTTCAGGGGCTGCTAAAGGTCTTGATCATGATCATCCCGAATTCTTCAAACGCATCATAGGAGGAGGACAATCTAAAGCGAACCAGTTTCCATGGCTTGCAAATCTCTTACGACTCGAGAAAGATAACACCTATAAACACAGATGTGGAGGAGCCTTGATAGATGCTGAATGGGTTTTGACAGCAGCACATTGTCTGGTGTTCTCTCCAAACGCCAAGTATAAAATAAGGCTAGGTAAGGGCATAACAAATAAAAAATATTACTCGGGCTTCCGTGTACGGAAAAGCCCGAGTCTACAAATGCAAACTGTTCTTTTTTTTTCGTCGTCGTCGTCCTTAATTTCTTCGAATTGGAGGGTCAGGTCCCAGGCGTTCCTAGGAACAATGACATCTTGAAATTGGAGGGTCAGGTCCTAGGTGTTCCTAACGTCTAATGAAGCTCGAGTGATCGCCCAGATGGCGTCTAGTTATATTTAAAATTATTCTCGGTTTTCACGTGACGTCACCAAACGCTAAAATCTAAACTATAAATCGCAGAAAGCTGGTCCCCTAGCATTTTGTAGATGTGTTTAAAAGATATTATTCCTGAACGTTTGGTTGTTTTTTGTTGTTTCGTTCTCGAGATATTGGAAGCGAAATTGCCCTCACGCAACATTGTCACGCGCGTTTTCTAGAGCCGTAATAAAATAGAAATTAGCCGCAAATGTCATCTTTTTTGGCTGGTACACTAACGAAATTTTTTTTGGATTAAAAATATAGTCCTTGTCCTTGTCCTTGTCCTTGTCCTTGTCCTTGTCCTTGTCCTTGTCCTTGTCCTTGTCCTTGTCCTTGTCCTTGTCCTTGTCCTTGTCCTTGTCCTTGTCCTTGTCCTTGTCCTTGTCCTTGTCCTTGTCCTTGTCCTTGTCCTCTATTAAAGTTTTCTATTTATTGCCACAATAATACTATCCTTTTTTTTAAGGCGAGCATGACCAGAATGTCAACAGTGGCGTCGAAACAGACCACAAAGTCGTCTATTATCAATTTCACGACCGTTTCATGGCCGATGCAGAATATGCGTACGACATTGCTCTTGTCAAAATCGCCCCTGCAGCAAAGTTTTCACCACATGTCAAACCTATTGGTCTTCCCCGATTATACGAACAAGTTCCTGTGGGAAGCAAGTGTGTCGTTGCCGGTAAGTACTCAGATTCACAAGAATCGAAATTGATAAAAGAAATCATAAGAACGGAGAAGGTTATATAGAGATTCATACAGATTTGCATGATTTTTAGCTTGGATTTTATCAACTGATTAAATGATGAGCTTTAATCATGTACCAGGGAAAGGGGGGGGGGGAGGAAAGGGGGGTACTCCAGCCGGAAAAGGGCGTGGCTGCTTGTCGGAAATTTTAAAAATGACCCCGAAAATATACCTGAGTCTTACAAAGGTGGGCGTGTCAACAATATATTTTTACCCCTAAGAGAGACTCAGTGAGTGTTAATTGACACAATCCCGGGATACGATGCTGATGGAATTTCAATGTATTTGATGAGTTAACCGTTGATAATTGGACATGATTATACGATTAAAGTCAATTAAAATTGTCTTTGCTGCTATTATTCTTATCTAAAATATATCTTACTATCTTTAAAAATACCCTTAAATATATCAGCTTTGACTTCGGTGGCCCGAAAAGCTTTTAGACACCCTAAACGATACCAAACCCCTGATTTTGACAGTGCTATGCGTTAAGTAATTGAGTTGCTATATTTTACGTAGAAAGTCCCTTTAGCCGAAGTTAGTCTTCGAGAGAGCCGATGGTGCGCTCATTTTACGTACTTCCCTCTCTCTATCAGTGCTCTGTTTTACTGGTATTTAAAGCTACTTAAAGCTACACGGAAAGTCGAAAAAGAATGTGAGGTCACTGGGAATCGAACTCGGGACATCTCGCACCGAAAGCCGTGCACTAACCAATTGCGCTATCCTCGCTATCCTCGCTATCCTCGCTATCCTCGCTATCCTCGCTATCCTCGCTATCCTCGCTATCCTCGCTATCCTCGCTATCCTCGCTATCCTCGCTATCCTCGCTATCCTCGCTATCCTCGCTGTCCTCGCTATCCTCGCTGTCCTCGCTATCCTCGCTATCCTCGCTATCCTCGCTATCCGTCGCTATCCTGGCTATCCTGGCTATCCTGGCTATCCTCGCTATCCTCGCTATCCTCGCTGTCCTCGCTATCCTCGCTGTACTCGCGGCTATTCTTGCTATCCTCGCTATCAAGTGTCCATAGTTAATGATATTTCTATTCTATTCGCGGAAGGGATGAGTATTCATGGTTAAGTATCCTCATTGTCAAGCTTTATAACCAAGACGACTGATTACAAGTTACCATATCACTATTAATAGTTTTCTTCCAATGTTAGGTTGGGGTAAAACTGGTAGTTCACGAGCAACAGTTCTACGCCATGTTGAACTGCCCATCGTATCATACAAAACCTGTGCTGCTGAAAACGATAAGCTGCCTTACACTGATGTCAGCCTGTTCTCCAATATCTGTGCTGGTAATGCGTCCACAGTACATAGTGGTTGTAATGGCGATAGCGGCGGTCCTTTTATGTGTAAGAATGCCGCTGGGCAGTATGTTCTTCAAGGGATTGTAAGCTGGGGTAGCCCGTCTTGTTCAAGCAATTTTTACAGTGTTTTTACCAGGGTGAGCTCGTTTATTAAGTGGATTGGGTACATGAAATCTGCACCCCGCCCAGACATAGGTAAGTGTTTTCAATATTTTACATTTTGTCTGTTTGTCTGTTTGTCTGTTTGTCTGTTTGTCTGTTTGTCTGTTTGTCTGTTTGTCTGTTTGTCTGTTTGTCTGTTTGTCTGTTTGTCTGTTTGTCTGTTTGTCTGTTTGTCTGTTTGTCTGTACGTTTGTCTGTTTGTCTGTTTGTCTGTTTGTCTGTTTGTCTGTTTGTCTGTTTGTCTGTTTGTCTGTTTGTCTGTTTGTCTGTTTGTCTGTTTGTCTGTTTGTCTGTTTGTCTGTTTGTCTGTTTGTCTGTTTGTCTGTTTGTCTGTTTGTCTGTTTGTCTGTTTGTCTGTTTGTCTGTTTGTCTGTTTGTCTGTTTGTCTGTTTGTCTGTTTGTCTGTTTGTCTGTTTGTCTGTTTGTCTGTTTGTCTGTTTGTCTGTTTGTCTGTTTGTCTGTTTGTCTGTTTGTCTGTTTGTCTGTTTGTCTGTTTGTCTGTTTGTCTGTTTGTCTGTTTGTCTGTTTGTCTGTTTGTCTGTTTGTCTGTTTGTCTGTTTGTCTGTTTGTCTGTTTGTCTGTTTGTCTGTTTGTCTGTTTGTCTGTTTGTCTGTTTGTCTGTTTGTCTGTTTGTCTGTTTGTCTGTTTGTCTGTTTGTCTGTTTGTCTGTTTGTCTGTTTGTCTGTTTGTCTGTTTGTCTGTTTGTCTGTTTGTCTGTTTGTCTGTTTGTCTGTTTGTCTGTTTGTCTGTTTGTCTGTTTGTCTGTTTGTCTGTTTGTCTGTTTGTCTGTTTGTCTGTTTGTCTGTTTGTCTGTTTGTCTGTTTGTCTGTTTGTCTGTTTGTCTGTTTGTCTGTTTGTCTGTTTGTCTGTTTGTCTGTTTGTCTGTTTGTCTGTTTGTCTGTTTGTCTGTTTGTCTGTTTGTCTGTTTGTCTGTTTGTTTGTTTGTCTGTTTGTCTGTTTGTCTTCCTCTTTGCCTGTGTAATGAAAAGCACCATTCGATCGAACTATCATGTTGTTTTCCAGGAACAGATTGTAAAAAAGATTACCATTACTTCTGTAAGGAGTGGAAGGACAAAGGATGGTGTTCCATGACATTCATACAGACCTTCTGTCAGAAGACCTGTGTAGGATGTAGCATGCCCGTCTAGAAGAAGGTATAGTTATCGTTATCCGGTTATAATTGTTTTTGTCGTTATCGTTATCGTTATCGTTATATTTATCGTTTATCGTTATCGTTATCGTTATCGTTATCGTTATCGTTATCGTTATCGTTATCGTTATCGTTATCGTTATCGTTATCGTTATCGTTATCGTTATCGTTATCGTTAGCGTTATCGTTAGCGTTAGTAAAATTGGGACTGTTCATATTATTTTTGCTAGTATCGTTACAGCTTTTATATATATTATTACTGATTTTCCAATAATCGTGTTTTTATTTACAAGGCATCCAAACTGCTAAAATCCGTCGCAGTAAATCCAGTCGGCCTAAAGGACTGAACATTGCTGATGAGTAAATGTAAAATAGGGGATAGGGGAAAAGTGTTTAAACTAACTCTTTAAAATATCGTAAATGTATGATTCATTGATTGCAATAAATTAAGATTAAACTTGAGCTAATAAAGTATGATGGTGTCAAATGTGGTGTATTTTACTTGATTTCTTTCAGACATAATCGTATCGGTTTTACTGCAGTGTGACGTGCCTTACCGTGGCCACTAAACTAAAGTTTTGTACAAGTTAGCTAAGCGTTCAAAAGTTTTTCTTTTCAAATTATTTGCTACACCTTTTCAAATTTAAATATCCTGGGAGGTTTTTCAGACACTTATAAACTTCACTCTTTGAACATTTCAAAGTGTTTACCGTTTGATACTCGGTGTGTCTTTTATATCAGTTAAGGTCAAATTCTCGCTTTCTGATTGGTTAACGTATACAAAACTTTAATACGGAAGCCACGGTAAGCTGCGTCACGCTGTAATTTTACGTAAAGTGATTGTACGATAAAAATATACGATATAACTAGCGATTAACCTAGCGTGGACTGCGTCGGTGTTGTTAATTAAGAAAACAATTGGAATAAATGTCCGATAACTAGCAGTTTAAGTGTGGACTGCGTCGGTGTTTCTAAGGAAACAATTATGTAAAATGACGATAACTATCAGTTAAACTAGTGTGGGCTGCATCGGTGTTTCTAAGGAAACAATTATGTAAAATGACGATAACTAGCGGTTAAACTAGTGTGGGCTGCGCCGATGTTTTCTAAGGAAACAATTGGAGTAAAAATGTACGATAACTAACGGTTAAACTAGCATGGACTGCGCCGATGTTTTCTAAGGAAACAATTGGAGTAAAAATGTACGATAGGTAGCGGTGAAGCTAGTTTGGACTGCGTAGATGTTTCTAAGTACCGACTGGAGTAAAAATGTATAATGACTTCAGTTGCCTTTAAACCAGTGTGGACGGTGTGGGACTGCGTTGGTGTTTCTAAGGAAACAATTGTCCCTTTATATAATTCAATCAGAGCTCAGAAACTCACTTCTATGTTGATTTGATTAACACTCAAATATAGCTATATTTGGAACCTAATCTCGTCAAGTTGGCAAATTACATCAAATCAAAGCTCATCAAAGACTTAAACCAATCAGAAGACCAGTGAGGGACAGACTCTGGCACTCCGCTTCTGATTGGCTCTGCGAATTCAAAAATCTAGGCTCGTTTGGCTAGAGGGTTTCTCTAGAGAATAACGAACACAGACGTACAAATGATAAATACGAATACTAGATCAAGAAACCCTATAATTCTAGTGTAAGTTAACGCGTGATGCCGGTAAATAATTCATTAGCTACCCAACGCCACTATATTCAGTTAAAAACAATACAAACACATACAGTTATCTATTATGTAAAGTATATCAAAACATCTTTTGAACATGGCAAGTCATTTCTTTTGTCTGCCAATTTGAAACGTGCCGCTTAAACAAAAGAAATTTAAAGTCAACACAAACCGATTGTGATCAAAGTCATTTATGGCACACGAATATCGAAAATATTTATCAAACAAAAACTGAGATATATTTCAAAGAATGTTTTCCAACAATAGTCCCCTTCACAGTTCCCTGCGCCATCTTAAAAGGTAGCCGGGCTTTGCATTAGAGCGTATTCGTATAACCCACTTTTAAAATGCAAATGAGAATATGTGTGAAATAATTAACATGTTAATGAGGTGTGCGTGTAGCTATTTGCTTTTATTTTTTTCTTTGAGCCACAAGCCACTGTGGAGAACATTAATAAATGTTTCGAGTAAATCTATAAACGTTTTCGATGTCAATTATGTTAACGTTTTATTTTGATTATTTAAAGCCGAGAGCGCACTGCAACTCACTGAAGTATTTTACAACACGCACACCTAATCAGCATATTATTTTACACATATTCTCATTTGCATTTTAAAAGTGGGTTATACGAATACGCTCTATTGAATCGAAACGAACGTTGAGCTTTTTGACGCAGATATAAAACTCGGTCACAGACTAGAAAAGAGTTAGACACAACTATCTACGTCAAAAAAGTATTTATTATTGTATATTTGAGGCACAGCGAAAGGATATTTCGCGACTCCATACATTTACTGTAAAATATCACAAGTGACGAGCTTGGGCTCCCTGTGTTGACAACAATGAGGAAATATGCTGTACTTTGTAATTAAACAGTCTGAATGGTCCGAGATGTTGGAATTTTGAAATGGATATTTTAAGAAAAATAAACATGTTTTTAGGAGACAAAAATTCTTTTACATTTGCTGTATTTTGAATATGCAGATCGACTAATAAAAGTGAATAAAATATTAATGCTAAGTTGACAACAATGAGGAAATATGCTGTACTTTGTAAAACAGTCTGAACTGATCCGAGATGTTGGAATTTTGAAATGGATATTTTTTTAAGAAAAATATAAAAAATTTCAGAAGATAAAAATTCCTTGAAATTTGCTGTACTTTGAATATGCAGATCTACTAATAAAAATGAATAAATTATTCATGTTTAGCTGACAACTTGATGAGGAAATATGCTGTACTTTGTAAAACAGTCTGAACTAATCCGAGATGTTGGAATTTTGAAATGGAAGTTTGAAGAAGAAGAAAATGTTTTTTCAGCGACAAAACTTCCTTGAAATCTGCTGTGTTTTGAATGTTTAACAGCTAACTAATAAAAGCGAATAAAATATTCATGTTTATTCGAAAAACAATGCGAAAATATGCTATCCTTTGTAAAAAAAATCCTGAAACTAGAAGCGATAGCATTTCAAAAGTTCCCAGCGTGCTTTAGCATCGTACCACCACTTCAATCTGATTGGCTGGCGAGAATTGCTTACGACTATAAATACTGTAACACTGCGCAAACGCTCCATACTAACAAGTCACCGGAATGCTGTGATCACGAAGGCAGCTTCCCAGGCCCTCTCCGTCTATGCACTATAATTGACAGGAGAGGTTGTCTGCGTGGATCCCGTAAGGGTACACGGTGCGTAATTTTTGATAATCAGGGCGGACCTGCGTTCGCGCTCGTCTGCCCACCAAAAAAAAATGAAAAGAAAACTAACTACAAACTAGACTGACGACAAACTATTACTTTAATATAAATGGAAACTAGCGAGTAAACTAGTATAGGCTGCGTCGATGTTTGATATAAACGATAGGTAATTAATAGAATAAAATGTGTAACAACGTAAAAAATGTTGACTTAACTTTATACTGACGTCGTTTCGAGCTTTAGCCCTTCGTCGGAGTAAAAGAGTTAGACTAAGCGGAGAGATACGGAGTATAAATTTGAAGCGGGAAAAGAGATGACATTTTATTATATATCACTTTATATGTGGTTTGGAATTGCGAAAACGATGATGGATTGCAGAACACGGTATACGCCATCCAACGGTTCACCTGCCAAACTAAACAAATGAAAACAAATACCTACAAACTACGGACTGACCAATAAACTATCAATTTAATGACAACGATGTTGAATCGAAAAATACGATGACGGAATGCAGAAAAACTATTCTCATCTTCTGCCAAACGAAACAAATGAAAAAACATACCTACAAACTAGAATGACAACAAACTATTACTTTTATATCGCGGAAACTATAACGAAATGCTGAATAACAATCTATATATTTTTTTAAACCGGTGTTGGCCGCCAAATTGAAAAACAAATCGACAGAAAACACCGAAAAACTAAATTGACTGATAAATGATAGATACATAACAGTAAAAGTTATACGCATTTTACCAAGAAACAGAATCAACATTTTAGACTGGGAGAAATACACTATAATTGTGTTTTTTTTTTATTAGGAAAAATACTGACATAATTAATTATTTTTAAAACTTCTAAAAATATGATTTATCGGTTAAAATAGTAGAATAATTTACACCCATTTTACTCAGAAACAGAATCTGCACTTAAGACCGGGAGAAATACACTAGAGTTGTGTTTTTTATTAGGAAAAATACAAATAATTTTTCAGAAGTCTCAGTTTAAAACTTCTAAAAATAGAATATATCGGTTAAAATAGTAGAATAATTTATACGCATTTTAGTCAGACACAGAATCAACATTTTAGACGGAAGAAATACACTATAACTGTGTTGACGTTTTTATTAAGTAAAATACACACAGTTTCTTATTTTTAAAACTTCTAAAAATAAAATATATCGGTAAAAACGGAAAAAAACGTATACACATTTTATTCAGAAAAACATAGTAGCAGAGTAAAGAAATGAAAATATACTACATATACAACTGTGTAAATGTTTTTTATTTGAGAAGAATACACATAATTTCTTCTTTGAAAAGCTTCTAGAATTAAACTTTATCGGTTAGAATAATAAAAACATTTTTATGAATTTTAGATACAAAATTAAAACCCACAGTTTTAACGTAAAAATCTTTTGTACGGGTATGTTTTTAGAAAAATATTCAAATTTGAAAAACTTATTTGAAAAACAAAAGATTTTCAAAGCTTTTTTAAAAACATTTGATTTTTAGACACTATAGCAAGTTGCCATCCACAGAGTTTAGGTGTAGCCATATTATTAACTATGGATTAACCAAAGAAAGTATTCAGATTATTATTTTTCCGATCCTGGTTTCCGAAAAGTATTGTCACGATTATTATTACGAATGATACATATTTTCTAAAGACATGCAAAAATTTCGATTAAAATGTGATTAATTATTCATTGTTGTCAAAATTAACTCTTTGAATTAAGTAACTCCTTTTTTGAAAACTTCGGAGTTGTTTTTCAAATACTTAGAACTGAATTTTTGAAAATGGAACGCCAGCTTATTCCATTTTTCAAAGTACCTTAAAACTTAAAACTAACTTAGAAATAATAACTTTAAATTATATAAATCTTATCACTTTGAAATATTGTCAGAAATTTTAGTTATTTTATTGTCAGTATAATTTAAAAAACAAACTAAAACAGAATTTTCATTAACAAATTTTATTGAAAATTTCTAAAAAAAAATGAATTTTGAAGTTCCTTATACAAACTAAGTTGCAAATATTTTCTCCAGAATTTCAAGTTTAATTTATATGATATTAATAAGCGGCTACAGTTCTTGATCTAAATTCTTATTTAGATGTTAATTATCATGTATTTTCTGACTTCGTCTCAATCATATTAATTCACTCAAATTCCTTGTTGATAATGGAGTGAGACGACCTTGAAACGTCGGACAGTAATTCTGCTTTATTTGTCTGTTTCTGCAGCAGTCTCTATAATTTTGATTAAAATTTTTAATCTTGCCACCAAATATGATATTTTTTCGTATTCTAAAACTTATATCTTTCATCTTTCATCTTTTATATTTATTTTCTTTTAATTTAATGTGATATTTACAGTACAAATCGAAAAACCATGGGCAACATATTTAAGCAATTGCTAATTGTTCGTTGAACAACTCACAAACAACTCTAACTACACAAAGTTTATCATACTACACATCAATCAAACTTCTTGCGGTGATATAGTTGTTTCTGAGTTGTTCAACGAACAATAAACGATTTCTAAAATAAAGATATTTGTCCACGGTTTTGTGATTCGCACTGTTACAGTTTTGTTTGACCTTTGTTAAAACAAATTTGGGGAGTGTTGGCATCTTTATAAGCAGGTGTTGGATGAACAATGATATCTTTTTGAGATGAAGTTTGAAAAGATACACAAATTCTTAACAACTACCTTCAATGCACATAAATAATTAATAATAAAAATGATATACCTTTTCGACGTTCGAGGCTTAATATTATTTAACATCTTAAAAACGTTCTCATGTTGATAAAAAATGAAAAGAATATTCGTTGTACGAGAAATACATTCAATGCTCCGTATAAACTTTACTGTTTAGCCCTGAAAAGCTTTCTCTTTTCAAAGGAAAGAACGAACTCAATTCTCGTATTATCCTGAGAAATATCATTGTGGTCAAGAAGAGAAAATAGCACATCAAACAAGCTCAACGGTTCACTGATAAAATCTCTTGTAACAAGTGAGAATTGAAAACAACTGCATGACACATTGAGCAAACTCTATTCAAACCTGACCCATACATACCTGCAGTGTCAAAAATAACCCGAACAAGATAAAAAACTGACCAGAACAACTATGAGCATTTATATTCAAACAGGAGATAGATAGATAGATAGTTAATGAAATTGTTTCACCGTTTATTATAAGCAAAATAACATTCCGAAACTCTATCTTCTTGACGAGAATAATGATTGTAAGCACCTCGATTATTCTTGTTTATTAGATGTATGTCCATAGTAACCGGCATCTCAACCACAACAAGCAGAAAAATTATTTCGACACCCATTTCAATTAATCGTGTTTAGATGTATACTCCCAACATCTTTCCCGTCCTACAATTCCTGATGAATTAAAAAAAAATGTTTAAAATGTTTAGAAAAGCACCCTAATATTTTCTACAATGTAATGAATTTCCATACTAACACCATTTTACTAACATAAATTGAAATATAATCCAAAGATGTTGGTTTGCGATTTGCAAGAGCTGAGTGATCTTAAACTGTTTCTTGTAACAAGGTCGCGAGTGTTTGTTTGGGTATGTTATCTTTACCAAGCATTCAACAGATGTTCCTGATGAAAACATTAACAAAAGGATTTCCTTAGCCAATCAACGTTCAGTATTTGAAAGAATAAACAAGTTTATGAAGTTGTTTTTCTTTCTTTAGCTTATATTATGTAAACTTTACCAAGCATCGAACAAATGTTCCTGAAAAAATTACAAAAATTTCCTTAGCCAACCAACATTCAGTCTTTGAAAGAACAAATTGAACAAGTTTATGAAGATGTTTCCTATATAATTTTCTATTTTGTTAACTTTACCAAGCATCGAACAAATGTTCTTGAACATTTTACAAAATAATTCCTTAGCTATTTTTTTTTTTCAAACAAGTTTATGAAGGTGTTTCCTATTTTATTTTCTATTATATAGTTAACTTTACCAAGATGTTTCCTTTAAACTTATAAATAATTCTTAGTAAAATAAAAATTTGTATACACTTGACCAATCATCGATAAGCAATTGTAAAACTAGTTTTACCAGTTTGTATGCAGGTGTTGCAGATGCTACAGTCTTTTACAAAAGTGTTGGCACGACTTAGACAAAATTATTACTTTTTCAACAGTATCGCGCACTGTATGGTGGGAAAAGTAACCTCCCCTGCAGGGAATGAAATTTACCGTTCTAATGGAGAAATAAATTCGAAAATGAGTCAGCGTGATCTTACGAGACGAGAGAAGCGTTAGGAGAAGCACGACGCGTAGCGAATCGAGTGCTTCTCAGCGCTTCGTGAGTCTTCCTAAAATATCCAAGCGCTCTATTTAATTAAACAATAGAGTAGTTGAATCGAGGGCATTATGCTGTCATAGTTGCCCGCGGAAACTGGATCTTTAGAAAAACAAATAGTCGCCCGAGAACGTACTTGCCGAAAACCGCGCACTTATAACCAACTGTGCTTTCGAAATTCCTTGTAAACAAACAAAGAATCACGTGTCACTGTAGTGTTGTGATCTATTTTAAACCTGGACATTTAATGCATTATAAAAAAATAAACATCGCTCTTATTTACTGAGAAATTTTGTGATACAATAAAAAATATATAAAAGAGTGTTTCATGGTTTAGAGTGGTTTTCATTAACCCGTGAAACAAAGTGTATTAGTTGAAGTGTAATAGTCAAATTACAACAAAAGTGTTTCACGGGTTAATGAAAACCATTGTAATGAGAACCACTCTAACATTTGTGCTCTATCTATTTTGTATAAATAAATAGGGACTGTACGTATTTCGATCTTCCTGACTAGGGTAAGGTGTTTTCAAAAAAAAAAAAAAAAAAAAAAAAAAAACGTTTTTGAGAATACAGCAATTTCAAAAACGTAGAATGCTGAATACTGCATACTGAATAGTGTATTGCAAGACCTAAATGCATTCTGGGTCATGTAATATTGTTTAAATTAAAATGTATAATGAATAGTTATTTAAAAAATAATAATAACATTGAGGGACGTAAAAATACTCTGTGTTTAGACATGGGTTGTATGGTGGCCGCTTAATGCGCCTTGATATACCTTCAACTCGAACATGTTGAGTAAGCGCATTGAGCTGTTCTGGAAATGCGCTATATAAGAACTAGCCATTATTTATTATTATTATTATTATTATTAGTGCATTTTGTTTTCAAAACAATATACGAGCTAGTTATGGGGAGTAAATATTGCTGTATATTCATTTTTTTATTACGAATCAATGAGACCCACAATGCCCTTGGAATGCACTATTCAGTATTCAACGTTTTTTTGAAATACATGTATACACCTATTTCAATTAACGTTGTCCATCTGGAATGGTCGATCTGAGACCGATAGGAATTGTGGGAGCTCGTTAAACTGCAAATGCACTATTATAATCACGCTTGAATATTAATGTTTACTTCTGAAATACTGTTATCTGTAGTTCAGCACCATTCAAGTGTGATGAAAACAATGTATTTGAAATTTAAAGAACTCCCACAATTCCTATCGGTATCAGATCAACCATTCCAGATGGACAACGTTAATTGAAATAGGTGTATAGCGTGCAAGAATCACATTAGTGGCTTATAAACCGAAACCTTTCTTGGATTAGTTTGCATTAAGGTTTACAGAAAGTCGTTCATATTAATCTCATATTAAGTGTTGTTGAAACTGTATACTTTCGCTTATACAGTCAATGTCAGTAGAGTGAAGACATTAAACCCTTGAAACAAAATTAAATAGTCAAGGTGTAATATTCAAATAGACACAAAAGAAAACAATGGAATTAGAGACTGCTAAGGTGTATTAGTCTAATATCTATTTCACGGGTTAAATGACTTAACTCTATTAGCGTGAAAAATAGCGATAATGTAATCACGTATGTCACGTACAACCTATTAATTTCGGCTATATGTAGATATCTGATCAAAATATATATGTGAGTAGCTTTAGTAGGGATAGAACCAAATCCAATGAACTTCGTATGATTTTACCAAGGTTTTAGTTCTAGAAGGAGATACGTACTACTTTGAATTGTGGATTAATAGTAAACGTACTAATTATATTTGAATCGATCGATGTGCGAGTTTTAAAGGAACGAAAACAACTAATGGTAAGGAAGGATGGTATGACAAAAGGGAGAGGAATTGGGAAAGAGGGAAGGAGGGAAAGAGGGAAGGAGGGAAAGAGGGAACGAGGAAAGGAAGGAAGGAGGGAAAGAGTGAGGGAGGGAAGGAGGGAACGAGGGAACGAGGGAAAAGGGAAGGAAGAGAATCCGAGTAAGCAAGAAGAAGCAGGAAGGAAAGAAGGAGAGATTGGAAGGAAGACAAGAAGAAAGCATTGAAAGTAGGAAAGAAAAAAGGACGCAACTGAGGAAGAAGTAGGAGAGAGAGGGAGGGAGAAAAAGGATATAAATAAGATTAAAAAAAAACAAATAAGAGTGAAAGAAAAGAGAAAAAAGGAAGGAAAGGAGGAAGGAAAGAAGAAGGAGGAAGGGATGAAGGAATAAACGAAGGGAAAAAAAGGAAACAGGACGGCAAAGGGGGGAAGGAGGTTTATAAGTTCGTTATTCATCACAAAATATTCTATCAGTACAGTCCTATAATTCTAAATCTTATGGTCATCGCTCTTTCTCTGTAGCTGCTCCTGAACTCTGGAACTCACTGCCAATATCTATCAGAAAAATCAGATTTTCAAATTAGCTTATTCTTTGTAATTACGTCTTTTTGTTACTGTTATTGTTGTTTGTAACAAACAATGTATAGTGCTTAGAACAGATTTGTATTTGCGCTTTATAAATAATAATAATTATTATTACTCGGGATTCCTGTGGAATCCGAGTACAGGTTTCGCCTTTATTCTTCGTCTTCATCGCCAAAATGCCACGCACGCGCAGTATGGTCAAAGCTCTGCGTGAACTACGCCATGAAATATACAAGCCATCTATCTATTCAAAAGCTACTTGTAATCTAACTTATAAAAACTATAAAAGCACAATAGACTCAACTACCGAATGTCAACAAAGCTCTCCTGATGAAGAAACAAGGATTGCAAGCATTTCAAGCAAAGAAATTACAAGATCAAAGACCTGTGTTTATAGTAAACCATGTGACTCTCAAAGTAAGGCCACCTTTGCAATGATCACTTCTTTTAGAATAATAATGCTAAGTACATTGTTTATTTTATTATTTTTAATTCAATGAACTATTACGTAATTAATAATAAAATAATAAAATAATAGCTTTACTTGGTTACAAATCAGTCACGTTCTTCGACTGCTTCACTCAAACTATTGTCCATGATTTCATCGTTCAGTGATTGGGATATATTAGATAAAACTAGTTGCTTGACTGTACATGAATATAATGATGCAGAATTCACAATAAAGATTACAAATAATACCAGATCTTGTTATTCAAGGTTTGTTTATTTTAATTATAGACATTTACGTTGTCATCGTAGTCGTGCACCAAGTAGAATACCAACACGATTTCTAAGTCGTTTAATACCCCATTTACACGACAACTTTGGCCCGGCACTCCAAACTTTAGGTACGCGGGCCGATCGATTGTGGCCCGTCAAAATTGCTTTTACACGACAAATGTAGACGGGCCAGTTTATCTATGGGGCACTCCAAAAATTTGAAATGGCCCGCCTGATTTTCTGAGCCCTCGGCCTAATTTTGCAGTCTAAAATTTCGAAAGTTTGTAAAGTTTGTAGATCTCGTGCGGCTTTTTTGTATTCAAATTTACACGGTATCATTACAGCTTGTGCAAATTAAAAATCGTACAATTAAAAATGAATTTGTAAATGTTTATTAGTATTTTACATAACGCTCATCGGACAGAGCAGAAACAACGCACTTCGGTTTATGTTAGATATTCTTTACAATCTTCGGTGTGCATAATCTGATGTTTATGTCTCATGGAATTGTCAATCTTTGAAATTGAACAAAATCATAGAATGTGTCCACTGGTAGTGCATTTTATTTCCAGTTTAAAAGATAAATTAGTACAATATATCGGTAAATGTGAAGATGTGAAAGATCTGCAGTCAGTTTTAGTAAAATAGGGGATTTAATCCTGACTGCGGCCCGTGTTTCACACCTGATCAGATACTTGTGAACAAAATTATTCGGCATTTTTTTTATCTTGCACAAAATATATCTAAGCAAGGGTCATTGCAACTGAGTCATTCTGAAGTAAAAACAGAGGTCGAATTGATCATGATTTTGTGTAGAGCAGGTTAATTATATCTTGTGTATTGTATTGAATATCACCTATTTTTTCTTTTAAGTAACTATTAAATTTATTTTTTGTACAGGAATATTTGATTGTCGACAAGAAGTTTTGAGTAAAATGAATGTGTGCGCACGCCTCAGAAATGAATTAGGAATTGGATGGAGAGGTAGACAAAAGTATTTTCAGATTTCAGAGAGTATGCGAGTGTCATTTATATCAAATCAGATCGGTATTTAAATTATGCAAATCCTGAAGGTTTTACTAGAAATGTTCGTAGGCCATGCACAATCACAAGCAAACATTTAAATTACTTATTAAATTTCAATCAAAAATTGAATTAAAGTTTTTGTGGCCTCATCCGACCACGTTTTTCCTCTGGTTTTTCCACTTGTAGAACTGCAAGTAGACGCCGCCATTTTGATCAAGACCGAAACAAACGAGTGAGCATGTTCTGTATAATTTCCGCTGGATATTCGAACTCGTGGGCGCATTTAAGGCACGCGGACTCTTGTTTTGGCGGGCCGAGACTACCTACCTGAGGTAGTCTCGGCCCGCTTAAAAAGTAGGTACGCGGGCCGCTTTTAATTGCGTTTACACGGCAAATTTTACGAGTGCCGTGCGAGAAACGTAAGGTACGCGTACCAAAAGTTAGGAGTGCCGGGCCCGAAAATGATGTCGTGTAAATGGGGTTTAATTAAACACTAAAAGTAGGAAGCTTAGACGGGCTGTTTATCATAGAATACGCTCAAATATACCCAGGTCTTCTAAGTTACATAATTATATCAACTGTGTAAAGGTAAAAAGCGACCATTTTGTTTCAAAGTTCAAGAGGATTGTTACACGAGCGTTTATTTCTCCAAGAAGGTTCAAATGTTTAGCTAGTCGGTATATATCGTCGACCGATGTCTCTTTATAAGACCCAGTCGTCACATGTGATGAGCTACTGTAAGTCTAAACTAGATAATGAAATAGAGAAGAATCCTGGGCCTAAAAATACACTATATGTTGATCCAAGCAAGACAATAACAGCACCATATAGCCAAGGTAATGCGTTCATCTTTGGACAAAATGCAGGACAACAATGTGTTGCAATGAGTTTATTTTCTTTAATTTATAATGACAATCATGGAATCAATTCATCAAATGATCTTGTAAAGATAATGAACATTGGAAATCAGTTATACACGATTGTCAACACCAAAGAGAATCCCGAGTTTACGTAGTTATGCGTCTTGTTAATTGTTATTATTATTAGTAATTGTATTACCATAATGACGAGACGAAACCATTTGGTGTCTAGAAAGAATGGAAATAGTGCGAGAAGCTAGAAGAAATAATTAAAATCAAATAGGGTTAAAAAAGCAACGATAATAATTAAAAAAGGTCTTTTTGCATTTATAAACAATTAATTAAACTGAACAATCAACGATCCAACTCAGATCTGGATCCAACTAGGACGTTGTATATAGCAATAGAACGAGCAGCGCATGAATGACGTCACAAAAATGGAGACAAAGGCCTAACTCGGACAAACAAACTTTTATTTAATTTTCAGCAGACTATTTCCAGAAGATCGAAGCAAATCTTTGTTTGATCACGTTGTTTTTCTAATTTCAGCTGATTCAATGATAAGATCGGTTCATATAGATATTGCTCAACACGGACTGAAAACCGAACACAATGTTTGTCCGAGTCTTCATGTCATTCATGCGCTGCGCAATTTGCAAAGTGCTGCGTAGTGTGCACGTTCCTTAAATAAATCCCTTACGATCGTTTTACGATGTGAACATTTATTTAGGACAAATATTGCGCCGAAAAACGGTGTTTACAACGATATAAGTAAACACATTGTCGTTGGAAAATCCAAAAGCTTTTAAGACTTCAAAAAGACTAGAAGTTTGGCTTAGTGCAAATTTGTTTAAGCCGGCGATTTTCCAAAAGGGCTTTACTCCTTCTTGAAAGGATTTCGTTAAATCAACGGTAAAAATAGTTATTGCATTAACATTCATATGTTCAATGTGAAACGTTCTAGAACAAAAAGGCCAAATACATGAAATCAAATCAGACTATAATAGTTCTTATACAGAGACGATAAGTCACTATCAAAGACAAGTAACGTTGTAGAGAGGTATGAATGTTTCCTTTTGTATCTGATGTTTCTCAGTTGAGTGACTAAATACCCGCGAGGAACTATATTAGTGAGTAATAATAATGTTTTAATATGCTATGGTTTTAAGTGTACTAGCCATCAACCGTAGAAACTCAACTTTGGTGTGATGCAAATACTATGTCCTTGTGGCAAGGGAAAGAACAACACATCAAAAAATCTCAACTCATATCAATGGTCCTGAGAAAAATTGTCGTGGCAAGGGAGAAAACAACACATCAAACAATCTCAACTCACACATGATCCTGAGAAAACCCGTTGTGGCAAGGGAGAGAACAAGACGTCAAACAAACTTAACTCACATATGATCCTACATGAAAAAAAACCTTGTGGCAAGGGAGAGAACAACACATCAAACAATCTCAACTCACACATGATCCTGAGAAAACCCGTTGTGGCAAGGGAGAGAACAAGACGTCAAACAAACTAAACTCACATATGATCCTACATGAAAAAAAACCTTGTGGCAAGGGAGAGAACAACACATCAAACAAACTCAACTCACATATGATCCTGAGAAAACCCGTTGTGGCAAGGGAGAGAACAACGCATCAAACAAACTCAACTCACATATGATCCTACATGAAAAAAAACCCTTGTTGCAAGGGAGAGAACAACACATCAAACAAACTCAACTCACATATGATCCTGAGAAAAACCCTTGTGACAAGGGAGAGAACAACACATCAAACAAACTCAACTCACATATGATCCTGAGAAAAACCCTTGTTGCAAGTGAGAGAACAACACATCAAACAAACTGAGCTCACATATATATGATCCTGAGAAAAACCGTCGGCAAGGGAGAGAACAACACATCGAACAAACTCAAATCATAAAATAGGGAGGGGGAGGGGTTTTTGGGGGTTAAAACAAGCAACCGGAAAACAAACTCGAGTCGCATAAGACTAGCTGGGAAACCATCGTGTGCTGACTATTACCTCATGTGAAAAAAAGCAGCACAAAAAGCACTATCTATATAACTTACCAGCTGAGTTGATCGCCTTCCCCGAAAGGAATTATGGGTCGCTATTTTTAGTTAGCAATTTTCAAGCATTTTCCGGGAATACAATGTAGACTTTTCTTGTTGATTGAAATATAATCCCACCATGAGTTTGACTATAGAGTTTACGATTAATTTAAAGAAGGAACAACTCGTATTTCATATTTTTTCTTGGCAAAATAATGGGAAATGCTAATCAAAATATGATGTTGAATCCTCAATTCTGATTGGTTGACCTTGTGTTTGTTCTGAAGGTCAACTCAGCTGGTATATGGTATGGCCAAAGAGAGATTTGATAAAATTTAACTATATCAAAATGTGTTTTCTTTGCAGAGAAGATGTTCAAAATGAAGTCCATGTCACTGGTTATCTTCATCATCACTATGGCAACAGGAAAAGGTAAATATGCTGATCTGCATGGTTATATTCTTTTCTATCAAAAAACGTCACTTCCGGTACTGACTGAAGGGCAACAAAGTCGTAGTTCACCTACAAGTAACTGTTGTTTTAGTTTATTAACATCTAAAAATGCCGGGTTTTTGCTCAGTGTTTGGATGTAGCATTTGAAAACGAAGAGACAAGATAGAAGTTTCTTTAGAATACCAAGTGAAGTTACTTGTCCTTCAGTCAAGCACTAAAGTTTTCAATGAAAAGTCACGTGATTGATAGTAAAGAATTGATTCGATGACTTGTCAAACATTTCCAATCAATAATCAATTCAATTAATTCCACTCAATCAACTGACTAGCCTGCGTTACATCCGCTTTATTCCCTGTAATAACCGTCTGCGAAATAACGAACATATTCGTGTTCTGAGACCCTCAGCGAATAGCAGGAAAATATATATATAATAGATGCTGATTGGCTGTTGACCTTTCAAATTCTAGCGAGTCCTCCCATTGGTTCGATTACTCGCCTCAGTCTTTCCCGTTTGAGATAATAACCAATGGGAGGACTCGTTAGAATTTGAAAGGTCAACAGCCAATCAGCATCTATTATATATTTTCCTGCTATTCGCTGGGGGTCCCAGAACACGAATATGCTCGTTATTTCACAGACGGTTATTACAGGGAATAAACCGGATGTAACGAAGTCTATCAACTGACCGGAGCTTATTGATGCTGACCCCCTATTTACTATTATTAATATAATTATATTTTACTAATTACAGCGCAAAGCACCTTACCGTGGCCACCTAATTAAAGTGTTGTACAAGTTAACCAATCAGAAAGCGAGAATTTGACCTTAATATAAAAGACACGTCGAATGTCAAACGACAAACACTTTGAAATGTTCAAAGCGAAGACAAGAGTGAAGTTTATAAGTGTCTGAAAAACCTTCCAGGATGTTTAAATTTGAAAAGGTGTAGCAAACAATTTGAAAAGAGAAACGTTTGAATATTGAACGCCAAGCTAACTTGTACAAAACTTTAATTGGGTGGCCACGGTAAGGCGCGTTATGCTGTAATATACATATCTTGGTTCAAATAATTTATAACAGTTTTGACAGATATGGCAAAAACCAAGCCCTTTGGATTACTCAAATGGGGCCGTTACCCCCCTGGAATTGTCAATGTTGCAAGTGACCCCCCTGGATTCTTCAAACGCATCATAGGAGGAACAGAATCTAAAGCGAACGAATGGCCATGGCTTGTTAAAATTCTAAAACTTGACAACGTAACCAACACCTATAAACACAGATGTGGCGGTAGCTTGATTGATGCTGAATGGGTTTTGACAGCAGCTCATTGTTTGATCTTTCACCCTGATGGCAAATATAAAGTTATACTTGGTATGTACACCTTGTCCTTGTCCTTGTCCTTGTCCTTGTCCTTGTCCTTGTCCTTGTCCTTGTCCTTGTCCTTGTCCTTGTCCTTGTCCTTGTCCTTGTCCTTGTCCTTGTCCTTGTCCTTGTCCTTGTCCTTGTCCTTGTCCTTGTCATACATATGAAAAGCCTATTACAGTTTTGTATCAATCATACTCTTTTTTCTACACAAAGGTGAACACGATCATAATGTGGTCAGTGGAAAGGAAAGCGAACATCAAATTGATTTCTTTACCGTCCATGACCGTTTCATGGCCGATAGAGCATATGCATACGACATTGCACTCATCAAAATTACCCCTGCAGCAAAGCTCTCAGTAAATGTCCAAACTATTGATCTACCTCGATTGTATGAACATGTTCCTGTGGGGAAAAAATGTGTCGTTACTGGTAAGTAGTGAATGTCTAAAAATGAATGTCTATGTCTCTTTGAATCCTAATAAGCTTATATATCTATTTAATTCAAAAAACGTAGAATACTGAATTCTGCATACTGAATTAGCCTTTTTCATATCGAGCGGTTTCTCAAAATTACTAATTTTAATAAACCCCTTCACAGGAAAGAACAAATACAAATTAGTAAGAATTAAAAGTATGAACAAAAATTATGGCATTTTGATTTTTTTCCGAAAATACAAAGAATGTATGGTTTGGAAGGACGTTTTGGAAGGTCACCATACATTTCTATAATAAATTTTGGTAGAGTTTGGAAGCTCATAATCTTTTTTACTATTTAGGCAAACGTTTTGAAACTTGGTAAATAAGCCATAATCAAATTAGTTTTTCACACTCGTACCCAGTCCCTTGCTTGAATAGAGCATTCCAATACCAAAATACCAATAGCCAAACGTTTTGAAACTTGGTAAATAAGCCATAATCAAATTAGTTTTTCACACTCGTACCCAGTCCCTTGCTTGAATAGAGCATTCCAATACCAAAATGCACTCTGAAGCATTTTTAATATTGTTTAAAGAAAAATAAATGATAATTAGTTATTTTATTCTTAGTGCATTCCATTCAAAACAATATACGAGCTAGTTATGTGGAGTAACCATCGTTCTATATTTATTTTTTATTTCAAATAATGAGAACCACAATGCCCTTTGGTCTTGAAATACTTTCAAGTATTCACTGTTCAGTATTCAACAATTTTTCTTTGAAATAGCTGAATATCATGGCAAGAAATTTCGCTTCGGCAGGTAATAACGATTTTTTACCTTAAATAGTTTTACTTATGAGAAAGTATGAATATTTTTTTGTTTTATGGAATATTTCATTGAACTGTACAGGCCCGCAAATGAACCCAGGCCCGCAAATGATCCCAGGCCCGCAAATGAACCCAGAACCGTCCCGCAAATGATCCCAGGCCCGCAAATGAACCCAGAACCGGCCCGCAAATGAACCCAAGTAAAAATGGAATCTGGAAAGGAATAAGGAATAAAAAAAAATCACGACAACAATATTATTATGATATATGATAAACTATTGTCAATATTCATTAAATAAGTAAGACAAAAATAAGCAACCAAGTGAGGGCTATATATAAGTTTAGAATTGTTTATTAAGAGTCTTTATTGAATAATACAAAATGTTATTATTAAACGATATAGCCATATGTGCCATATTATTATTTTATTATTCAAGCGGATAAAATGTATCAACATGAACTAGCTTATTGAACTGGTTCATTATAGTTCACTGTATTTGAAAATGTAACTATTTTAAAAACGTAATTGTTTATGATTTTTGCTATTGGCAATTAAATGAAACATATTCTAACTTTAGCAAATACGTGACGAAAGAATAACATGTGAATAACAATGTCAACATGTAAACGAGCTAGCCAGTTCTAAGCCGAGTACGAACATTTTCTTATGCTATATTTACACCGGCTAACTAGTACAGACTTATAAGATTTTTTATTATCTTTAAAATAAAATCAATATCAAAACTTTAACGTACATACAATACAAAGTAGGAACTTAAATGATTTAAACTATATAAAATTATAAAATTAACATTTTTTTACGGTATTTTAATATTACCTATCGTTTACTAAACGATTAAAATAAGATCGATCAAATCATAGTTAATAGAGGGAACTATCAAATCTAGCTATATCTAAATGGAACTTGAACTAGCGAGTAAACTAGTATAGGCTGCGTCGGTGTTTGATATAGTATATCAAACACCGACGCAGCCTATACTAGTTTATACTCGCTAGTTTCCATTTAGATATAGCTAGATTTGATAGTTCCCTCTATTAACTTAATAATGATTTGATCGATCATATTTTAATCGTTCTAAAGTGTTTTGGTTTGATAAAGTCAGCCGGTATCTTACTTTTTTCTTTTCTTTTTCCTTTTCATTGTTGGTTGTGTTTGCGGTGTAAACAAACAACAATATTACAAGTATTATAAATGATTTCATAGCAGTCGATAAAACCAGAGTTACAACAGAACGAACAAATTGAAGACCCAACTGAACACGCGTGCTAGCCTGTCATGTATGAGCGAGTATTCTTTGTTATGGCGATTCACCGGGTTATTTCATACGACCGATTAAATGGCCAGGTAAAGTGTTTTGCAACACCGACCGAAACAATTCACTAAACAGTCTGAACACATGCATATAGATTCATCGTTAGTCAAAAAGGCATAAAATCGGCACATTAACTGCTTCTGTGAAAAGTAGTTTTATTCGATTTATAAATATCTACCGTTGTGAAATGATAAGTGTAGTTTACCGGAAATTAACATGTAAGTTACAATCAAGTAATTGGACCATAGTTAAAATTTTCCAGACCGACAAAAACATTCAACATTGCAATTTTTATTATAATTTCACAACATACTATATCATAAGTTTTAACTTGTCTATATCAAAATTCTGATATATGAATACGTATACGTTGAAATTAGCATTTTTCTGTTCGTTTGAGGTTTCTTTGATCCAATTAGAAACCCGTAGACTCAGTAAAGACCATATTAGTCAAAGCTTCATATCAACGTGCAACAATCGATTGATAGAGTCTAGTTGGAAAGCCCGAACTGTTCTTTTTTGTCTTACTTATTTAATGAATATTGACAATATTTATCATATATCATAATAATTTTGTTGTCGTGGTTTTTTTTTTTTATTCTTTAGTCCTTTCCAGATTCCATTTTTACTTGGGTTCATTTGCGGGCCGGTTCTGGGTTCATTTGCGGGCCTGGGTTCATTTGCGGGACGGTTCTGGGTTCATTTGCGGGCCTGGGATCATTTGCGGGCCTGGGTTCATTTGCGGGCCTGTACAGAACTCTATCTTTTAAGATATTTTTTGCGACTAGCACGGTGTCACGTGACCTATGACGTCATAATTTAGTTTTTTTCCAAATGGGCCAATGGGAAAAAAAGGAAACAAAATAATATTTGCTGTCTTAGTATCGTATTAATGTTTTCTAGATAGAACTGCCTTCATCGCTTGTACTCTTTTATTATTTTAGGAGATATGGACAAAAATATGAGGTCACGTGACCTGTTTTCTGTATTTCCCCTTTTTAGATAAGATGTAGCCCAGCGATGAAGGCAGATTTGTAGAGAACACACTAATACAATACTAAAACAGCAAAAATTGTTTTGTTTCTTTGCTTCCCCATTGACCCATTTGGAAAAAACGAAATTATGACGTCATAGGTCACGTGACATTTTTAAAGTCACAAAAAATATCGTAAAATGTAAAGATCAATGAAATATTTCATTAAACAAAACAAAAATCATGTATGTTCATAAGTAAAACAGTTTAAGGTAATTTTTATTTTGAAGCAAAATTCCTTACCTTAACTAGGCTGGTTTGTTGTATTCGCGTGCTCACCTACGATTATTTATTTGTTTAGGTTGGGGCGCTACTTCACCTGGTGGGCCGAAGTCTTCCGTTCTTCGTCATGTTACACTACCCATCGTGTCATACAAAACCTGCGCTGCTGCTAACGATAAACTACCTTACAGCAATGTCAGCTTGTTTGCAAATATCTGTGCTGGCGGTGCAATGAACGAAAGTGGTTGTCATGGTGATAGTGGTGGTCCCCTTGTATGTAAGGATGATTCTGGTAAATGGATTCTGCAGGGGATAGTAAGCTGGGGCGACCAGTACTGCAGTAGCAGTTTCTACAACGTCTTCTCCAGAGTCAGTTCGTTCATCGAGTGGATTGATTACAAGAAATCAACTCCTTTTTCCAGGAGAGGTGAGAAATAGTAATTTCTCATCAATAATTTATGACACTTTTTGCCAACCAGACATTATTAGTCTCCTTTATAGTTAGTTCACTGCGCCATCTTGAATGGTAGCCGGGCCTTTGCATCGAAGCGACATTAACGTTTAGATTGCAATGATAGAAGCACGTGAATAATTGTCCCGCAAGGTGTTCAAATGTCTCTATGATTGCAAGCTTAACGTTCGTCTCGATGAACGATCGCTTCGATCGATGCAAAGTTAAGGCCTTGCTATCGGCTTTCAATGCAAGATGGCGCAGGGAACTGTAAAAGGGATTATCTATTTCTTTTTGCACACGAAAGAGCAACAACGTTTTTATTTCTGTTTCGACTTTTGTGAACGTTTATGATAATGCTATCCATCATTAAACTCATCAACATTAGATGAGCTTGGCGTTAGGTGCTTGGTTGACGGTAACAACCAATCCCAGAAACGTATTTGTACCACGTGCCGTCTTTGAAACTCCATCAAAAATGATTCAATTACCAAAAAGGCCTTTGACATGAAAACAAACATTAAAATTAAAGACAGAGCATTTTCAAAAAATTAACTTACGTGCATGTAATATTATATATATCTTCGTTTATTTACTCTGAAGATGACTTCCGCTCAGGTTGTCAAAAAGTTAACGTCAGACATCAACACCATTAGTCTTTCTCAAGAATACACAGACTTAATCATGGTCACTTAGGCTAGGTTTACACTGTACCGGACGAATTTTTGACTGGTCAAAAGATCGACCTGGACATGCTGTTCACACGGAACCGATCAATATTTTCGTTCTTTTCAGACTAGACCATCACAATATTTGACCGGTTAGGCGTCCAAATTATTGCACGTTTAGCGCGGTCCCGTGAGAACGGAACTCGTAAGCCGATGTCTTTTTGACCGGTCAAAAGTTCGTCCGGTACCGTGTTAACGTAGCCTTACCCGCATTATTGCATTATTGCAAACTAAAATTCTTGGAAAATCTTACATTCAGACGTTTTGAAATATTTTAGGATGTAAATGGGCATTTACGCTCTTACTGAATCGTTTTTCTCGTGATACTACTGAATGCGAATGCAGTATATAGCGCACAAATCAAAATAAAAAATGCAAAGCATACTAGTAAGTGATGATTCGGGTCTTTAATGCGACTCAGCATTTGAAATTTCACTTGGATTTTGAATCTTTACTTTTCAGGCTCGAACTGCAATGAAGATAATCACTACTTTTGTGAGGATTGGAAGATCAAAGGATGGTGTTCCTATAAGTTCATACAAAATTACTGCAATAAGACTTGTGTAGGATGTAATGTGAAAGTCTAATGCACCATATATAAAAAATGGCGCTAATAGTCCTGTTCACATAGTTCCCTGCGCCATCTTGAAAGGTAGCCGGGCCTTTGCATTGAAGCGAGACGAACGTTGAGATTGCAATAATAGAGACACGTGAATAATTGTCCGGCAAGGTGTTAGAAGGTCTCTATCGTTGCAAGCTCAACGTTCGGCCCGCTTCGATGCAAAGGCCCGGCTACCTTTCAAGATGGCGCAGGGAACTAGCTATGAAGGGACTATTTGAATTTCTACATTGTTTTTGACTCGTTGAACTCTTTTACATGTGAGAACTCCACTGTCTTCCATAGTAAACACGAGGCTAGCCAGTCAAGAACAATAGGTGGTTGCCATATTTCGATTCGGTTTATAATAAGCGTAAAACCCATGGATGTCATAAATAATATACTGCTTAAACTACTACTTAAACTTGATGTCAACTGATGTTTAAATCATGTTAAAATAAAGTATGACTAAATAAACAACTCAGAAAATAAGAGAGATGAGTATTTTTAATTTTTCAATTAATTAACGGAATCTTCGAGTATTTACTGTTATAAAGCATTTAAGTTTTATTTAGAAACACCAAGCGCTTCAATTCATTTCAATGTTTTTGTATTTACACGCTTGCTTTTGTCAGATCACAATTCGCATCAAAAGAAGTCATGTAGCTATAAAAATAATATTCATTCATTCAAAATTATATATACACCCAAGAGGCTGACAATAGGCCTTTTGCAACAACAGTTCACGTGTAGCCTCCTCCGCAGGCATCTCTTAGGCAGAAAAAAACGAAGAAAAAGAAAAAACACTTCGCGGGCTTCCTGTTGCATATGGCAAAAATGACTGAAGGGGGGAGGGGGGAGGAAGAAGGAAAGAAAGGAGAGGAGATGCCTGCCATATATTGACACCATAGACACCAAATGCGCATTTTCTTTGCGCATCAGAATTTCTACCATCTAGGCGAGGGTAGGGAAACTTTGGTAATCATCAAACTCACTGGGGCCGTAGTGTAATAAATGCGCCCAAAACATTTCGACTGAGAAAATATCGACTTTGCCTTCCTTTGACAGTATAAATTCTACGGACTTCGAAACCACGTATTCTGGAGAGTTAACAGTAGTTCTTAGAGCCAGTTCTTGCTATAAAGCAGCACTTAAATTTAAGTTTATGTTCCGCGAGCTCGGCATTCTGTCGAAGAACGAAGAAGGGTTTCCGTTGTGTGTGTGAAAAACAAAACCAGCCAAGAAAGCACAGACAAGAGAAAGGTATTGATCGAGCTCGATCGAAGAGTTTGACGGAACTAATAGTAATTCCAAGGAACAGTTGAGGCACCAGTTGAGTCGAAGGAAACGAGAGAGACCGTTAATTTCTCAACAGACGCGGACAAGCTAAATGAACGCGCTCGCTTGTCGGTGATACTTTGAGGAGATATACTTCGGCTTCGAAACCTTTCGGCTTCTCATAGTACAGATTCAATTCAATGTATTTACCTTGATTAATTTACAAGATATACATCTAAACTGCAAATATCATAACCCTGATAACTGTTAGTCGATTCAGGTCAGATGTTAGATTCATGGTTTACAATGGCAGTTTATAAACATTTGAAAAGTAGAAATTATCCGCACATTAATTAAATCGATAAATAAAAAGAGAAAGAGACTATCGAAACAACAATGAGCGATGCAAACGTTTTGACTGTAGTATGAACCGAAGACGGGAAAAGTCTCTTATGCTTCCCTCTGTCTTGGCTTCGATTCGAAACCAACTCTTGTTGTTTGACAGCAGTTTAGCCTTTGACTTTCCCCGATCAAAACGCTGATCGACGACACCACTCTTCGCTGTGGTTTTCAGGATTTTAAGCTTAACTTTGATTGATAATTTATTTTCTTTAACTCCACGCAAAGTTTTCTTGTACTCTGTGCTCGCGAAAGGCAGCGAACTATTTACATATCTTCGATTTTCGAAGTCTTCGAAATAGCTTCGTTTGTTTTTATCTCACACTTTGCCAAATTACTACTAACCACGGTACCGGCTAAGAAAATTTGTCGCGACAAAAGCTCCCCGTGGTTACTCCCGACAGGTGGGCGACACGCCATGTCCATTGGGGCGACACGCCATGTCCAAACGGCTCGATATATGGCAGGCCAACAGGCAACTCCTTCCCTTCCTTTTCTCGGGGCTCGTCACCAGGCTTCGTCGTCCTCGAATTTTTAACACAGGAACCCCAAAATCACGAAAATCACTCTCGGACTCAGGAGTTGCCTGCGGAGGAGGCTAAGTTCACGTGCATGACCCTACCTTTTAAATTGAACATCAGAAATGAAAAGAGCACCTCAATATTAGTAAGACTGCGAAATATCAGCTAATAAAATGTAACACAAGGGATAATTATGGTCAAATCCTTATAATATATTAAATTTTGTATTAAATGCCATTTCTCCTATGCTCATCATTATGAGCTAAAACTTTGGCTTCCTACTAATATGGAGGTGCTCTTTTCATTTCTGATGTTTATTTTGACATAGCTGCTCGATTTAAAAGGGGCAAGGTCACGTGACCTGTTGTTGAAAAAGGCCTATTGGGTAACATCTAACTCTTCTACAAATTCGGCGCCAAATCGGCTACAGCTATAAGCTCGATGTGAGCACTCCTCAAGGGTCCTCAAGAGTGTCTAGTTTTTATAATAATAACAACTTCATATTTACATATAGCTTGTATATCATTTGAGATTTGAGAGTTTTTGAAAAATTCATAAACGACAGTAATACCATATATTCCAAACGTTTCTAGGGGTGCAAGTTTTAGCACTACGTCCACATGGAGTTTGAGAGCCAGCCAAATGACATTAATATTACGTTTTAAATTAAAGAAATCCCCCCAATTTCACGGTCTAGCTTAAATGATGTGTCTAATGTAGTTTTATCAACTGGCAAAGAAAAGTGACACTTACTTTGAATTTTGCCGCACACGGCCTACAGCTAAATTGAAACACTTAACAAATATAAATTATTAATGGGAATTGAAACTACAGCCTAGACTAGTGAATACATCAAATTCACTCCAATTCAACAGAGACGCTGCAATGGCTACTAAAACAGTGTTGTGTTTCTTGGTAGCGCTATTCATTCCTCTCAGTTTTGCTATGATAAGAAAAGATCGTTACAAGCAAGCCATTTTCCATCCCGAAAAAGGTGAGACTTTAAATACTTTAAAACAATTCACAACGCCCAAACGTTTACAATGACTAGCAGTTAAACTAGTGTGGACTGCATCAATGTTTCTATAGCTAAGGAAACAATTGGAGTAAACTGAAATGTACAATAACTAACGGTAAAACTAATGTGGACTGCATCGATGTTTTTAAGGAAACAATTGGGGTAAAAATGTACGATAACTAGCGGTTAAACTAGTGTTGACTATGTCGATGTTTTTAAGGAAACAATTGGAGTAAAAATGTTCGAAAACTAGCAGTTAAACTACTGTGGACTGCATCAATGTTTCTAAGGAAACTGAATTGGAGTAAAAATGTACGACAACTAGCGGATTAACTAGTGTGGAATGCGTCAATGTTTCTAAGGAAACAATTGGAGTAAAAATGTACGATAACTAGCGGTTAAACTAGTGTGAACTGCATCAATGTTTCGAAGGAAACAATTGGAGTAAAAATGTACGACAACTAGCGGTTAAACTAGTGTGAACTGCATCAATGTTTCTAAGGAAACAATTGGAGTAAAAATGTACGATAACTAGCGGTTAAACTAGTGTGAACTGCATCAATGTTTCTAAGGAAACAATTGGAGTAAAAATGTACGACAACTAGCGGTTAAACTAGTGTGAACTGCATCAATGTTTCTAAGGAAACAATTGGAGTAAAAATTCACAATAACTAGCGGTTAAACTATTGTGGACTGCGTCGATGTTTTTAAGGAAATAATTAGGGTAAAAATGTACGATAACTAGCGGTTAGACTAGTGTGAACTGCATCAATGTTTCTAAGGAAACAATTGGAGTAAAAATGTACGATAACTAGCGGTTAAACTAGTGTGAACTGCATCAATGTTTCTAAGGAAACAATTGGAGTAAAAATGTACGACAACTAGCGGTTAAACTAGTGTGAACTGCATCAATGTTTCTAAGGAAACAATTGGAGTAAAAATTCACAATAACTAGCGGTTAAACTATTGTGGACTGCATCAATGTTTCTAAGGAAACAATTGGAGTAAAAATGTACGACAACTAGCGGTTAAACTATTGTGGACTGTGTCGATGTTTTTAAAGAAATAATTAGGGTAAAAATGTACGATAACTAGCGGTTAGACTAGTATGGACTGCATCGATGTTTGTTTAGGAAACAATTTGAGTAAAAATGTCCAAGTGGTAGGGATGATCGGCGTTCCTTTTAGGGTCCTTTTAGGGTTCTGGCTTAAAAGCAGTTATGTAACATGAACCCGTACCTGTAAGAGTTTTTTTTACTCTTCTTTTTTGCTAAAAGTAGGCTTGCATATCCGTACCTTTTAAGGGTTAAAATCAGCAAGGTTTTAATAGTTAAAGTTATTCTAAAATTGTACGAATTTTACGAAAAGAAAAAAATATATATTAGAATTAAGGTTGTTCCTGACTCTTGCTACTGCGCATCCATATCACGCATCTCGATCGTTTTTCATCATTTATTCACGTTGTTTTGGAAATTTATCTAAATAATATATTCATTTGAATCATTATCTATAAGTTATGAAAGTATTATGTTATTTCATGCAACTTTGGAGGTAAAATGGGACATTTTTCGAAACATGCTCAGATTTTCACTACCTGACACGGTCGCTGTTTTGTCTCAAAACAACAAATTTACAATTTCTAAACATGAATAGATAAAACATAATTTTGACATCTTTAGTCCTAAAACTTATACAAAATAGGTCTTAGGGTTTCTGGAGATGACAAAGACAATTTGACAAGTTTCAAGCAGATGTTTCAAGTACTAGAACCCAGTCCTGCTCGGACCGTCACCGTGGTTTTTTTTTTTTTTTTGACAAAAAAATGGATTCAGTCGCTTATAACTCGCCTATTAGTACGATGATCCCCAATTTTTTTCTTTTTATTCAAGACTGCATTTACTATTTTTACGATTTAGAATAAAAAATAAAATATTCATTAAGTTGACTTTCTGAAATTTTACAAATGCTAAAACTCTATACACATATAGGGTGCGTAATTGGCGTAGAATTGTGCTTCTAGGGTTCACTTATACCCATATTTGGAAATGATTCAATGATTTTTATGACAGGAAATGTTAGATAAACCTTAGATCTATCGTTTGATATAATCTTATGCTTTTCCTAGCAGAACACGTTCGCATTCTCTAGACTGCTTTGAGTAGGTATTTTTGAACAAAAAATAACCGTAAATTATTCCAAATACCTATACTTTTACTATATCTTATAACTGTATAACCAATACGGTGACCCTAATATTTTTCACGTTTTTTGACATGGCTAACAATGATCTATAAATGACAGGATTCATATAAAAATTGATTGAAGAAATCCAAGTATCCGATACTACCTTAATAAGAAAATAAATTATAAAAAAATATAATATTAACTTTGTAATCTTATGGATCTTTGAGAGATGTGGAAATATAATGGAAATATACAGCCAAAATAGCATCAAAATTTGTGATATGGTATAATGTTATGTAGTTATCAATTGCATTAATTCTAGGAACTAGTACCCAGTCCCCTCCTAGCCCTTGCTCGTTTAGAACATGGCCAATTTGAATTATGAATTTTTAACCTTGAACTCGTTGCTACTATAGATCCTTTTCAGTTAGTCAATTATCATTTTAACTGTATCTTTCAGATATGGCTTTAACAGGTCACGTGATATCAACACATCACGTGACGTCTCAAATCGATTGCAGTTTCCTGTGTATGTTCACCTATGAGTGTAAGTCACATGACTACCAGCCTAACGCAGGTCTCGATAGTGCTGTTTGTAAGCTGAACAACGCAACGAAACACAACAACGCATTGCTGTACCTCCCCTCCCCTGGTAACATACACTACGAACCAAAGGTATGGTGAAGATGATGGTGATGATGACGGTGATCATATAATGATGATGATGATGATGATGATGATGATGATGATGATGGTGATGATGATGATGATGATGATGATGGTGATGATGATGATGATGATGATGGTGATGATGGTGATGATGATGATTATAATGATGTTGATGATGATGATGATGGTGATGATGGTGATGATGATGATTATAATGATGTTGATGGTGATAATGATGATGGTGATGATGATGATGATGATGATGGTGATGATGATGATGATGATGATGGTGATGATGATGATGATGATGATGATGGTGATGATGATGATGATGATGATGGTGATGATGGTGATGATGATGATTATAATGATGTTGATGGTGATAATGATGATGGTGATGATGATGTTGATGTTGATGGAGATGATGATGAAGATGGTGATGGTGATGATGGTGATGATGATGATGATGGGGATGGTGATGATGATGAAGATGGTGATGGTGATGGTGATGATGATGATGATGATGATGATGATGGTGGTGATGATGATGATGATGATGATGATGATGATGTTGATGATGATGATGATGATGATGATGATGATGGTGGTGATGATGATAATGATGATGGTGATGATGATGATGATGGTGATGGTGATGGTGATGGTGATGGTGATGGTGATGGTGATGGTGATGGTGATGGTGATGGTGATGGTGATGGTGATGGTGATGGTGATGGTGATGGTGATGGTGATGGTGATGGTGATGGTGATGGTGATGATGATGATGGTGATGATGATAATAATGATGATGGTGGTGATGATGATGATGATGATGATGATGATGATGATGATGATGATGATGATGATGATGATGTTGGCTGATGATGATGATGATGCTGATGGTGATGGTGATGGTGACAATGACAATTACAATGATTTATTAAGTACTAATTTTGTACAAACTAATTAACATAAATTAATTAAAGAACTTAATTTAGTACATGCTAACTGAAATAACCGTAAGGCTAAACAAGTCAGTTAGCTAGTGGTGATAATGATAATGATGATGATGATGGTGAAGATGATGGTGATGGTTATGATGATCATGGTAATAATGAAGATGATAACTATAATGATAATGATGATAATAATTCTTTCATATGATGATGATGATAATGATAATGGTGATAATGATGATAACGATGATGGTGATAATGATGATAACGATGATCATGTTCATATTTCAGGTGTTTAAATCGTGTCTTGACTATCTAAAGTTTGGAGCCAGCGAGAATGGTATCTACACCATTACAAACACTAGTGGGGATCCATTTGATGTTTTCTGTGATCTCACCTCGGAGCCTCGCTCGGCCTGGACCCTAATCTTCTCCTTCGCCTTCAAAAACCGACTCCAGACTCCGTTTCGTTTGACCCCCTTTACTGCAAACTCTCCAGTCGAACAAGACACACCAAACTGGGAAGCCTATCGACTGTCATTCGAACGAATGATCCAACAATCGAAGCTTTCATCGCACGCGAGATTTACCACGGGTTTTGCTGAATACGGTGTAGATTTCACCGATTACTTGCGCGCAAAGATTTCTGAGCTCGATTTCATGACCGACTTAGGCAATGACATATGCAAGACGGTGTAGTACGTCAACATAAGGGGTAATATAGGCATAGACGTCACAGTCCCTTTCTGGCAAAGACTCGATGAAATTCTGCACATGGACAGCTCATACAGTCCTTGTGTTTTTGATGGAACCAGTGGTGCTGCAGTAAGCGAAAACAATTTTGGGTTTTATGTCGGCAAGGAGTTCAATAGTGAGTTTAGAGGATCGGCCAACTCTGAAAGCACCACTGAATATTGGTTTGGCGGCTACTTGTGAACACTTTAACACTGTTAACGATTTACCTCTATTGTAGTAGTTTTCACACTAGAAGATAGACAATTTATGCAATCCACAGACAAGTTGGGTCATGGCTCCGTTCTCCTAAACGACTCTGTATGAATTCGCCTTCATTGACGAATCATCAAAACCGAATTTAATACAGAGCAAACGAACAGAATGATGACTATATCACGGCTACAAGGGGAATGGAACTAGTGATGAATTCTGATCTTTAGTTTTTCAAAATGGCGGTACTAAACAGTAACTGAGTAACCACTCCTGCTAGTTCCAGACCCCATCAAGAGAAGATTGTTTCTCCGTTTGACTTTGAATACACAGACGACTGACAGAATGACACAGAAGCAAGGATGGCACAGTTGGTTAGTGAGCAGCGTTCTGTGATAGAGGTCCAGAGTTCCATTTCCAATGACCTGCTCGCATCCTTGTTGCGACATCTTTCCTTTCCGTGTAGCTTTTTAGTAGCTTTAAACACCCGTAAAACGGAGCACTGTTGGAGAGAGGGGAATAAAATGAGCACCGTCGGCCTCAAGTTCATCAGTCAAAAAGACTGTCACGAGTTACCGACGTTAAATACTTTACTTTACTTTACTTTACTTTACTTTACTTTACTTTACTTTACTTTACTTTACTTTACTTTACTTTACTTTACTTTACTTTACTTTACTTTACTTTACTTTACTTTACTTTACTTTACTTTACTATCACGTTACCCTACCCCTTTTAAATCGAGCAGCTGTGTCAACATGAATAGGAAATGAAAAGAGCACCTCAACATTAGTAAACAAGCGAAAGCTCAGCTCATAAAATGTAACACAAGGGAAATGGCATACAATTTGAAATTCACTATTTTATAAGGATTTGCATTGTATGGAAAATATGCTTTGGATGGCAAGCTTTTAAATCGAGCAGCTGTGTCAAAATTAACATCAACATTAGTAAGGAAGCGAAATCTCAGCTATTAAAATGTATAACACAAGGGAAATGGCATTACATTATATTTAAATTTCACTATTTTATAGGGATTTGTATTTTTTCCATAGAAATCCTCCTAATATATTTCATTTTGTATTTAATGCCATTTCTCCTATATTTAACATTATGAGCTACAACTTTGCCTTCATACTAATATTGAGATGCTGTATTAATTTCTGATATTCATTTTGACACTGCTGCTCGATGTGAAAGGGGTAGGGTCACGTGATACGGTCACCTGTTGCAGAAGTCACGTGCTTCAAAAGGCCTATTTGCTGTTTCACAATAGCAATTTGATTCTATTTCACGGATATGGTGTTTGCGCTCTATTCCACATTATAATTCAACAACAAATTTTCCTCCGCTCTCATTGGTCGAGGGGCGATCACGTGACGTGATAGTGCCCGCAGCGGAGGGATACTATCAGCGCATAGTGCCAACTGAGTGCTTTTTGTCCGCTTCGAAAAATTTTGGTGTTGAATGATAAGAACAATAGAGCAGTTCAAATCTCGGGCATTATGCTGTGATAGTTGCCCTTGGAAACTGGATGTTCCTCAAAACTCCATAGTCGCCCTCGAACGTAACTGCGTTCTCGGGCAATTATTTGTTTTTCTGAACATCCAGTTTCCACGGGCAACTATCACAGCATAATGCCCTCGATTCAACTACACTCTATTATTTAAGTAGCAATTTGATTCAATTTAATGGATATAGTGTTTGCATGCGCTCTATTCCACAGTAGCAATTTGATTTTATTTCTTGTATATAGTGTTTGCGCTCTATTCCACAGAAGCAATTTGATTCTATTTTATGGATATAGTGTTTGCGCTCTATTCCACAGTAGCAATTTGATTCTATTTGTTGTATATAGTGTTTGCGCTCAATTCCGCAGTAGCAATAATTTGATTCTATTTCATGGATATCGTGTTTGCGCTCTATCCCATAGTATAGCAATTTGATTTAGTTCTTGTATGTAGTGTTTGCGCTCTATTACACAGTAACAATTTGATTTCATTTTTTGTATATAGTATTTGCGCTCTATTTCACAGCGCTCTATTCCACATTTACCGTGAAAAAAAAACCAAAAAAAAACACAAATTGGAGTAAATTAGAAAATAGTAAAGCGAAGACAAACCCTCACAGTCAAGCTCAATATCTTGCTTCTCTACTAAGGAATAACTAGAAAGATGCTAGAAATCAAATGTATCCTTGAAATTATTATTTGTGTAAGAATATAAAATTAAGTGTTGAATTCAATTAAACGATTTTTCGTTTTAAAAACGTCCTGTCTTTCTTTGCTCTTCCTCTGGAACTTCGGGTAGTTATTTTTTCAAAATCGCCGGTCTACAGAGTAGCCCGGCTTATACGCTGTTTTACCTCATTTGATAATTTTCGCGCTTTCTGATTAGTCAGATTAAATAAGAGTACACACCATGGTTGCTTTTTTTCGTGTCCGAAATACCATATGCAATCTTGAAAACAATGATATTACCATATATGGTATTGTAAGTGAGAAGTAAACATAACTTTGATTAGCGCGCGAGATTTTTTTGTTTTTTTTAACATGTTGAGATTTCAACAGAGCAATAGGCATAATTTTGATACGTACAATTTTTTAATGTAGTAAAAAACAAATTCACGATAGTTTCTTGTGGTTTGTCTTCTTATTTACAACGGTTGGCGTCATCTCTTCGTCTAAAATGTTGCGGATCCATGCACTCGACTTTGTCTCGACAATTCGATGACGCCAACCGTAGTAAATAAGAGGCTAAGGGCATACCACGCGAAACTATCGTAAATTTGTTAAATAAACCGCGCTGTTCTAACCAATCATACCGGCGCGTGTTAAAATATATCTAAATGGTCTTTGGATCAGCAATGAAGAAATATTTCGTAAAGATAATACAAGTGTTTTTATTCCAAACATGTTTCGACGTTAACCGTCATTATCATTGGATATAAGTGATATAAGGACCTGGATTTTATAGTAAGTATAAGCTAGCACGTCATAATATGGTGCCATAGAATATAAAAACCATTAACTATACACTTATTTCAAAAATCGTGGTCGCAGCCAAAGCTACAGTCCACAATCCGAAGCTTGCAAAGGATGTCTGTTATATGGACTAAATTTGTGATTTATTATACGTTTTTTAAATAAATATTTGAATTTATATCTACCACAACAACAACTTGTTATGGTCATGTAAAACAAACACTTACAACCAAAATATGCTATGAATATATCGATAACAAGAGAAGAAATACCGACATCCTTTGCAGACTTCAGAGTGTTGACTGTGACTTTGTTTGCGACAACGATTTTTGAAATAGGGGGGGGGGGGGGGGTAATCGAAACTTATGTCTTGAAAGAGGGGGGGGGGGTAACACCTATTAAACTTTAATTTGAAACTGAAAACTCAACAAATTAACAACAATAAGATGATGTTGGACCCAGTCAATCTGTCAGTCAATAATTTATGAGAACTTTGAAGTCTTATTTGTTGCTGACGAAGACGTCCTCGTCAATGTTGGTTAGATTCTCTGGCGATCTCAGCAGTCTTCTCAATTTGAACGAAGGGGGTAAGGGGGGATGCAGTCTAATTTTTTCCGTTATGGTAGGGGTAGGGGAGGCGTAATGTTCTTCATTTGTGAGGGGGGAGTCATTAACTTTTTCGAATATTTTTGCTCATTTCTCCATCCCCCCCCCCCCCCCCCCTCCTGATAATTATTACGCAGTCCCTTATGGCCCTCCACGATATTTTAAAGTTGTAGCTTTAACATTTTTTCCCTATTTAGCTGAATTGTGTTTTTTACTTAAGTCTTTTGGGTTTACTTGGTTTACTGCAACGGTATTGAACAGTCTGGATGCCTTGACAAATAAAAAGATGCTTCTCCATTCTTATGATTTCCTATATATGTCAATTTTCATTGATGTGATTTATAAATTTAATGAGTACGTACCAGTAACAAAACATATCATTTTGACCCAAAAAGGAACTTGTTCAAACAACCGAGGAAGATGGATACGTTTGACATATTTTGAGAGTCTTGCTGTAGGGGCGATTTTGACATATATAGTGCAATGTCGTACGCATATTCTTCATCGGCAAAGAAACGGTCATGCAGGTGGTAATATACAACTCGGTAGTCCCTTTCGATTTTACTGTCAACATTGAGATCATGCTCACCTTGTAAAAAATAAAACAAAGATATATGTGATGATGATGATATTGGTGATGATCTTGGTGATGAGATCGCCTAAGATCGCTTAAATTTACCCAAGATCGCCTAAGATCACACAAGATCGCCTAAGATAGCCAAAGATCCTTTAAGATCACCTAAGATCGCCTAAGATATGCACCAAAACTTCAATTAATTGCCCGCGGGCGGTTTAATGCAAATTTACAGTATTCGTTCTATTGAATTTCTGAATTATTTTTTTGAAATATATGTGCTTAGTATTGGTGTTAATGACGGTCTGGACATGATAGGGACCGCTTTAATAGCCCTGATAAAAATCTTAAGATATAAATGATGAAAATACAACATAAAGTATGATTATAGGAGTTTATAGATACTGGAGATTTAAATTAAAGTTGTTAGATTTCGGGCCTTGCTTTGAACAGAAAAAGTTAGTTGAAACGCTTTTGAAACATCAGTAAAGTTAAGTTAGCATTTTTTACGGTATTACAAATTAAATTTCATTATATTACCCTATCATATAAGATTATGATTAGTAGTATTTCAATATATTTTCACATGCATTGACAAAGTATTTAAAAGTACTTTTTTAATGCGAAATTATATTGAAATATTCGACATATTGCATGTTTTGTTTAAGGATACACGGGACACTCTTGGGACATGTTTTTGAAAACATTATAGAGCGTTCAATTCGCATTAAATTGACCGATTCACGTCAAATTTGAAGTGTGAACGTCTTTTGTGATTACCTTCCTTGTTGGTTGTCCCATTTCAGATCACGTGATGCTACCCTTGGGAATTGTTTCTTTCACATTTAAATGATATAACACGTTCATCATAAAAGAACAATTCTCAAGGGAATGACACATGGTCTGAAATGGACAATTTGCATAAGGAGGTAAAGTTAAAGAGGTCTATTGGTAACCAAAAATTGTTAAAGCCAAGAAATTTGTTTTTTTTCGTGACGTCGCAATTGAGTACTCTATAGAATATAGCTAGTATTACGGATGCATGCAAATATAATGCAAATATTCAATCAAACCTATAGGTTACTACGACAACCAATTTTTAATGAAACATATTTGCTTATCAATGGCGATATCGTTGAGTACTTGAAACTTAAAATAGAACGGCCTTATATATTGTTTTGCAGGCAAACATCGATGACATCGATTGTCCATCACGTGTACTACGTATCCTTATATTCCAATTATTTGTCGATATGTCTCAATATTTGAATGGATGGATGTAAATTATAAAGAAAAATTCCAATGGGCACTTATAAAGAATAAAAAGGAAAAAAGGAAGATATAATTCCAAAAAAGTATTAAAAAAATATGATGAATACCCAAAGAAAAATGAAAGAAGATAGATTAAAACGAGGTACGAAAATTATAAAAGGAAAAAAAAGAAAATTAATAAAATAAAACAAAACAAATAAATAAAATGGAATACAAAATAGTAAAAACACATAATACAAAAAAAAATATAGCACAAAATATGATAGCATAAAATGAATCAATCAATAAACAAATAAATTAATAAAATGATAGGAAATAGAAAAAATTAAATAAATAAAATTAAATAAATAAAATTAAAAAAAAAAAATAAAAATAAAATAATATAAAATAAAATAATTAAAATAAAATAAAACAAAATAAAACAAAATAAAAATAAAATGAATTAAGAAAAAAATAAATAAAATAATATAAAATAAAAAAAACCCAGAACAACTAAAATAAATCAAATCAATAAGAAATAAATAAGTAAAACTAAAAAATATATAAAATAAAATAAAATAAAAACTCTAGAATGATATATATCCCGTCGACTTTTAATAATATTATTATTATTCACTTTTAAATAATTAATATTTAATGCATTTTTTTTTGCTAATTAAGACTGAATTGAAAAAAAGACTGAATTGATAAAACTGTCATTATTGTTGCTGCCTTGAATTATTCATAAATGAACAACATCTTAATATTGAACACCCCAACTATTACGGGGAAATTTTAACGCTTCTATTAGAGTTTACAAAAAAATAACCCTTGCTATTACGAATTGAATACAAATTGCTTTCCCGAAAATGTCTGTTTTAAGACAATAACCCTCCCTTTATCAGGGAGAAATTGTTTTTTTTCTTCTATCATATAGAACTTTTTTTTAATTGCTGTTTCAAATCTAAATTTTGTCTTTTTTCAACTGCATTGTTTCATTGTCCACCACGTCATATTGTATTTAAAGTTAGGCTGAAAACAAAACCTCTTTATCGGGCAGATATATGAGGACCATTGCTATAGGGAGGGTTTTTTGTTCAGCCAATACAAAACTTTTATTTACCGTTTCCAACCAAATTTTTTCTTATTAGTCGGGCTAGCCATAGGCGGCCCGACTTTAGTTCTACAGTTTCGTCAATCTATGTATCTATGTATCTATGTATCTATCTATCTATGTATCATGTCGCGTTTTGACCTTACGTCATGAGCATGCGCAAATACCACAGGAAGCCCAAGCAAATCGCCATCTTGGATTTGAACTGAATTCATTTGGAGTTCTCGTACTTCACATCGATTTACTCTTCCAAATCAGCGTTGGATTTGGGTATATTGTTTGCTCAAGTCATTATACAATTGCTAGCTGTTATTTTCTAACGTTTTTACGGAAAGAGGTTTTCTGAAACATGTCAATATCAGACAGTAAGTTATACTCGAGCCAACTCGATCCAGATTAATCTGCCAAGTAGATAAAAACAACGACATGAAAGCTGGATTATTCCAATACGAACTGCCACCAAAGCAAAGAAACAAGTAACTAATATAATTATACGTTTTTTGATAAATATCAATATTTTCAAAACATAATTCATCTTTTTAATAGTTAATCTACATGTACAATAGGCCTTCTTCGGTTCATAAGATCGCTCAGAATGCCTTAGGGACGGACCATTAGATTTTTGAGGGGGGGGGGGGGGGGGGGGGGGGGGGGGGGGGGGGTTGGGCAAATACCAAAAAAAAATTCGAGCACAGCCTAAAAGTGGAAAAAAAAATTCGAGCACATCAAATATTCTGAAAAAAAGATCGTGCAAGGTGAAGAAAAAATTCGTGCACACACTTAGAGTGGGAAAAAAATATCGTGCAAAAAAAAATTGCCCACCCCCCCCCCCCCCCTCAAAAATCTAATGGTCCGTCCCTTAAATCACCTAACACCGCCTACGAATTTAAGAGCTTTTTGCTAAAATCACCTAACATCGACTAAGATCGCCTTAGAGTTTAGGAACATTTTGCTAAAATCGCTTTAGATCGCCTAAAATTACGGCGATTTTAAGGCCCGGAGTAGGCCTTCCAATTAAGATTTATACATATATATATATTGTAATTTAATGATATCTTACGTTTATTATAGAAAGTTCAGAATTACATCAACTTCAAATCTATTATAAAGAAAGTTTTATTTGTTTGAAATCAATGCCATATCTTTTCAATATGCTAACATCATTATTTTCATATGAAATTGTGAGATTCTTTAAATATAGCTTACAAAGTCAACATTAAAAGTTGTCTAAACACTAAGCGCTTTGAAAATGTTCTAAAAATGACCCACCCGACGAGTTTGCCATAGGGGGCCTTTGATTTGTTTTCACAACATTTTTACGTTGTCATCATAGGTATTTGTACCATTTATACAGTTCACTTTATAATGCTCTTTTAGTGTATTTCAAACGGATCACTGCGTTAAAGTCATGAAATACGGTGTTTCTGTAATATTTTTCATCTACATTTTACAAATTTGTCTTGAACAGACAATTAAGATTAATACTCCAGTTTCGAGATCTCTTTTACTCAGTGTTAGCCTCAAAACCATGTAATATATTCTTTTGTTCAGTAACAGTCCGTGCAAATGAAAGAGATTTGTGAGCATAGAAGACAATAAAAATATATCGAAATCTCACGAGTTTTATCTAAATTTCTGCATATTTTAAACACAATTGAGGCTAACACTGAGTAAAAGAGATCTCGAAACTGGAGTATTCATTAAGATTATTAATATCTTCAGAGTATATCCAAGGGGCATCAGTGTTATAGCTCCAGTTATCTCTAGCTGTCAAAAACTGGGTCCCTCCACTCCTACTGGGCTAATAGACTAAACTGCATAATCCTCAACTAGCCCGACTTCACGCTCAAAAGAGCGTCTAGTTCAATTTAAGTCTGCATTGTTACCATGGCCCATTACGTCATATAGTATTTAAAGTTTTCGCTGAAAACAAAACCTCACTTTATCGGACAGAAAGATGAGGACGGTCGCTATAGTAAGGGTTTTATTTAGCCAAGACGTATATACAGAACTGTTATTTACCGTTTCCGACCTAAATTTGTTCTTTTTAAAGTCTGCATTGTTATAAAACAAAACCTCAATTTATCGGGCAAGAATATGAGGACGGTCGCTTTAAAGAGGGTTTTATTCAGCCAATACAAAACTTTTATTTACCATTTTCGACCTTAATTTGCTCTTTTCCCCGTCTGTATTGTTATCATGGCCCACTACGTCATGCAGTATTTACAGTTACTATAACAACAGAGCACCTGTCTCTCCATCTTTGTACTCCCAATTGCAAAAAAATCCCAACATTTGGGATTCAATGCTCAATTTTTGAGCTTTCTACTGGGTTGAATATCATCAACGACACACTATAGTATACAAAATAGCTTACATCTAACGTCCAATAGCAAGAAGTGGAAAAGAATGGTTTAAGAGCAGCCTTTTGTATGATATTCGTCTGCTAGAAAAGGGAAACATGGCACATTTGCACTTGAAACTTGCTCGTAAGTTTATTGCAATTTTATCGCATTTTTCTCGATTTTGATAATCTTGGTCAGTCAGCCTTAAGCTATTTTAGCCTCTAGTATATATTTATTGTAAAGTTCTAGCTATTTCTTCTTTTAAAGTGCTGTTTTTTCTATATTTTCTAGAACTCTTTGTGCTTTTGTGCGTCATGGATATGGTTTCTTCGATGGCCGAAACATGGTTCAATTGTACTCAGGTAAAACAAAGTTACTTTAGTAACACTACAAAATTAAAGAAAGAAATACTTTGTAATGCGATAGTGAAAATATTATTGTATTCTAAATTGAAAAGCGTATTTTTTCAATCTAAAACTTTGAAGACAGAGAGCAAATTAATGGCAATAAGTTTTAAATTTACTAAGGAACCAAAAATAATATACAATCCACTTTCTTGTAAGATTTATTCATTTCTAGTAGATTCAATTTTAAATTCATCTATTATTTAAAGAAATGAATAAAACTGCTGCTTTTGTTATTGAAATTAAGTTGTGACCGTTATCAAGATCAGGAGAATTTATTAATAGTTTAATTTTGTATTCAATACTGAAAAGTGTAAGATCCATGCGGCACTGTTGCTAACTTGTAACTTGTGAAATAGGAAGTTGTCAATTAAAATCTCAAGTGAAAAACGTTTTTTATTACTTTATTAAGCTGCTATTCGCTATTTTATAAGATAGCATAATTCACCCACATCTAAATTATAATAAACTAAAGACTAATGAGTTAGATAAAATTTATTTTTAAGTTAAGTTATGATTTGTCTAGCTTCATTCGTTTTAAAGGCCTGTAAACCTCTTGTACTTTTTATGTCAAAAAGCAATCTCTAACGGCGCCCTCTCAAGATTATATGTTTTGAATATCGTTTAACTAAGTTTGTTTTCCAATTTTAAATGACTCAAATTAAAAATTAATGAGAGAAAAAGACAAAGAACTAAAGACAATGCAACAAAATTCTTAAAGTAGAAAGAAAAATATCAAAAACATAAGGAAAATTATAGCTCGCGAGCGTAGAAATTGTAGTCACCACTTGAAAAATTGAATTTTTGAAGGAAACTTTAATACAAATCGCAGAAATGGTAATATTAGTTTCAAAATTAGCCAAAACATTAAATATTAAATAACGGCTGCGAGGAAAGCAGGCAATAAATAACAAAATCAAGGAAAACAAACAACAGTTAAAAAATATATATATATATTACAACAACAAAACATAAAAAAAAAGAAAAAAAATAGAAAAGTAAGAGAGAGATAAGAGAGAGATAAAAAATAATAATAATATAAACCATATAAAAATGCAAAATAATTAAATGAGAGAGAAATAAAACACGTAATGAAAAATATACATCAAAATATATAAAAAATAATATATAAAAAAAATACTGAATAATTATGCAAAACTGTACGATAAGCGGGTTGAAGACAAACACGAAAAAAATAAACTTAAAATATTTTAATCATAAAAACAGTACATGATTATAGTGACAAAAATTCATTATATAATAAAAAATACCAACCTCCCGGGCCGCTACGCAGGCTACAAATTAATTTGCTACAGCTTATTATACTTTAATTTTGCGACACTTGAATTCGCTATTTGAAGTTGGTAATACTAATATTTCGCGAGAAACCGCAGTTTATTAATTTAAGTTATTTTGCAACTTTGCCGATAGATCAATAAATAATAGTTTATTATTTGACACAAACATATCAGGCTACGTAAAAATATTTTGTTTTTACACTTTAACTTAGCGATACTTTAATTTCGCAATTTTAGGATGGAAAAATTTAGAGCGACAGTGCTGTTTGATATTTACCTTATTTCGCGATTTCGACTATTCAGAGATCAATATCAATAATTTATCACCTTTCCTATTTCTAACTGCAATTCACAAAAAGGTAGTTTACTGGACGGTAAAAGCGAAATGATTGAAAATGATAAAAAAAATTACAGTCTTCCACAAGAAACTTGTCAGTAATTTATAGTTTTTCTCCATTTTACAGTGAGGACACTCCAACCGTGAACACTTTAATTTTTGTGTAACTTTTTTTAACCCACATCCTTGAGTGAAAAGATTAGAAATAAGGTTTATTATGAACACTTAGTGTATTTGATCTCATTAGCTGCTTCGTTTTGAAGCAGTAGAATGTTTAGAAAATAATGACATAAAAATGTGTTAAACGTAAATTTACAACCCTCACTCCCAGTCGGGGCTCTTCCTTGAGGTTCGCTCACACTCACTACCACTACATTCAATATTTACAACACACAACTCTGCTCACATGTTGATTTTTGCGGAGGGAGGAAAACCGGATAACCCGTAGAAAAACCCTCGTGTCATGAAAGAGAACAACACATCAAACAAACTCTAGGAACGAGTTTGACCAAATTATCCAAATGGCGCTTGATCGATCAATATCGGTAAATCTTATTTAATATGTTTAACAGTTGCTACGTACGTTTTCCACCGTACAGTCACATACCGTCACGGCACGGTTGAAGAATACATTTCTTCTAGCATGATATATATTGTTACTTGTGACTGTAGAAAAATCGCACGCGGTGGTTGGTCGAGAGATTCACACTATTGATTTCTCGATAATCGCCTACAGCGTTTCAATTCGCGCGCTTTTAGAAATAAGAAATGAACAGTTTTTCTTCAGAAAGGCTGGTTATTTTTTCTCTTTGATAAAAACACTTTTGTTTATATACTAAAACAATTATCCACCTCAGGCTCAGTGAATATCGGTGAATAATAACATGGACTCCGTCTCGGTTATTAATCACCGATATTCGCTTCAATATTCCCCTTCACGGTTCCCTGCGCCATCTTGAAAAGTAGCCGTGCCTTTAATTGCATGGAAGCGAGACAAACGTTGAGCTTGCAATGATAGAGACCTTTTAACACCTTGCGGGACAATTATTCACGTGTCTCTATATCAATGCAAGCTCAACGTTCGTCTCACTTCAATATAAAGGCCTGCCTACCTTTCGAGATATAGCGCAGGGAACTGTGAGCTTGCAATGATAGAGACCTTCTAACACCTTGCGGTACAAATATTCACGTGTCTCTATCAATGCAAGCTCAACGTTCGTCTCACTTCAATACAAAGGCCCGGCTATAGCTATCTTTCGAGATGGCGCAGGGAACTGTTCAGGGGATTATATTGGTAATTATTTAGTAATATACTTTTTGCATCTTCTCCAGCCTTCATGCAAGTCGTTTTTGGCTCACTCTCCTTGTCGAACCAGCTCATGTTCCTGTGGCGTTTCTACAAACCAATCTACATGTAGCATTCCGCCAACAACAATAGCCAATCAGACGGGTGCTTCTAACATTACTAATCAAACAGCACTAGATTGTTGCTTATGTGCTTCGAATAATACATTCTGCTGTAAGAAATGTTCTCCGATCACCACTGTCCAGCCAACCACTCTAGCAGGTAAGATCGAGGTCACGCGTCCTGTGTGCCGTTATAAAGAATGAGAATGCTAGATTTGTATTGTGTTGTTGTTGTTGTTTTATTCTCTAGTTTCACATGACCACAAGGCTTTATGTTTATTTGGGGGGATCTAGGGGGAGAGGGGGGCTAGTTTTTTTTTTTCAAATTTGTTTGATTTGAATTATACGTATATAAAAAAATATACGATTGGTTAATTTTATTTGAATTATAAGATTTTGAAAAGTAGCCGTGCATTTGCATCGAAACGAGACAAAGGTCGAGCTTTTTTAACAATCACATGAATGTATAATTGTCCAAGGTGTTACAGCGCAACGCGTAAAAGTATGGTCACTGATAATGTATTCGCATACTTCTGTCTCGCCATCGATCCAATAAGCGTTTTGATCCGAGACAAGATAACACAATCCTACAACGCTGATTGGATCGATTGCGAGACAGAAGTATGCGAATACATTATCAGTGGCCATACTTTTACGCGTTGCGCTGTAAAAGGTCCTCTAGCAAGTTCACTGTTTGTCTCGCACTGAACGATGCAAAGGTACGGTACAGCTGCCCTTCAATATAGAGCGATTTCACATAACGTATTTTAGTATGCTACTACCAAAATTATTCAACTGTTAGCACCACCAAAAAAAACGATCAATTGTGTTTTGAATTCCGGTTAACTCATTTTACCATTTGTGACATTAAAATGACGTGAAAATATCGTTAAAATAACGTTATTTTAATGTCACATTACCATTTGGAGCGCCCCAAATGGTCATGTGAGTTAACCGGAATTCAAATTAAACGCGATTGATCGTTTTTTGGCGGTGCTAACAGTTGAGTCATTTTGGTAGTAATGAATTAAATAACATGCGAATGAGCTTTGCGCTGGGGAATACACATTTAGTGTACATAATTAATATCTCAATTTTTCATCCTATCTGAGAAATGAGCAAAACCTATTTAAATATTGATTCTAATACTAACAACAACTAGTTCTGATACTTTTGTATATTATTTTTCGACGAGGTTGTCATAAAGTTGCAAGCAATTTGTAATAAATATGTGTGCTCACCTGTGAGAGAACTGTGAATCGAAAGGAATTATTGCACTGAATACTCCAGTTTCGAGATCTCTTTTACTCAGTGTTAGCCTCAAAACCATGTAATATATTCTTTTGTTCAGTAACAGTCCGTGCAAATGAAAGAGATTTGTGAGCATAGAAGACAATAAAAATATATTGAAATCTCACGAGTTTTATCTAAATTTCTGCATATTTTACACACAATTGAGGCTAACACTGAGTAAAAGAGATCTCGAAACTGGAGTATTGAAATTGATCATTTACACTTCAAATTCCATGATCTAATTTCTTTGTTTCTGTTTCAGCTACCACCGCGCCTCTAAATACTGCCTACCTGCAAGCCGCCTTTATCACCGACTGTAACAACTACATATCCAAAAAGACGGAAATGACAACATCATTTAAACCCGTGATCAGCAACCTCGCAGTGATTGACGTCATCAATATCACGTGTTCAGCAGGTCTAGAGCCATTCTGCGGGGTGGAAGTTTCGGGACTAAACACTCAGGGGCAAGCCGTCGGCTCCGTTCAGTGTAATAGCATGCTGGTCGGAGCAACATTGAAATCTACTCCTGTGAACTTGCGCAATGAAGTTGAGAAAATTCGACAAATGACTCAAGCAGGGAACCTAACCATTCAACTTTGGGACGGGACACAAATCAAGGTGTCCTTCCTGATCTCCCGATATGACAACACCTCATATGTTTTACACAAAGGTCCGTTAAAGCTGTCGACCACACAGGCCCCACCGAAAACCGTCCCTCCGATTATTACGAACTTGTGGCCGTTGATCTATGCGGGGATTGGTGTCGGGAGTTTCATTTTACTTTGTATTTTCTATCAATGTGTCAAACAGTCCTATTATTTGAGAAGGAAAAAGTTCACTAATGTTAACAGTAACAGGATTAACAGTCGTAAAAAGAAGGTTGATGAAGCGATGGAGAATAAGGAAACGACAAACAAAGGTAAAATAGAAATACATATGAACTCGAATAAGCGCCGCCCTCAAATAAGCGCCGCTATGTTACTCTAGAATAGCATTGGAAATACATTTTTATCAAAAGCTATATTCTTTAGTTCAAAGTAATCATATTTCACCGCTCGCCCATCAAGCTAACTCCCCAATATTCGTAGTCACAGTTCTGAAGGAGACATAGAAAAACTACCAGATAAGTAGGGCGCACTGTATCCAGCTAGAACATTGAGACGTTTTTTTAATCTATTTAAACCATATTTTTTTTATTATCCATGATGAAATTAAAATGAAATTAAAGTGTGTGAGAATCTCAGAAACATTGAACAATATCCGATCCCGTATTCAAAAAGAAACTAAAAGAAAAAACTGCTATTAGAGTAAAATTAATAGTTTTACATTTGTCACAGGCTATGCCACTAATACAATATTGCTATAGTTATTTCACAATACATTAAAAGTTTTATACATTGTAAATAATTTTTATATTTATATATTTGTAAATTGTTTCTGAAAAGCCTTTGAGGAGAATCAATAAAGTACCTATTACCTATTTAAAAAGGCGTGAGAGCCCTAACAGCGCTAGCTCGAGCACCAAAAATGATTTTCTAATATTATCTTAATATATTCTCTAATTTCACATAACCATCGAATCCCTTCTGCTTGTTGGGGGGTGGGGTGGGGGCTTAGGGGGGGGGGGGGCAGATATTCTAATTCAATTTATTTTTTTAAATTACAATAAACCTCTTTCGGATTCCTTTTTTGTTGTCCCATTTTAGATCACGTGATGCTACCCTTGGGAATTGTTTCTTTCACATTTAAATGATATAACACGTTCATCATAAAAGGACAATTCTCAAGGGAATGACACGTGGTCTGAAATGGGCAATTTGGATACGGAGGTAAAACGTTTTATTTTATCATGATTTGAATAACAATATCTAACCCCCTAAAAAACAGAAGGATATTATGGTTATTGTGAAAATAGCGAATACTAGCTGATTAAAATTGTACCACCTTTTTGAATTACAATATCTACCTCCCCCTCCCCCTCTCCCCCACAAAAACAAAACAAAAAAACAGAACGCATTATGATTATTGTGGAAGTAGAGAATCAAATTGTACAACCAACGGATTAGTAACGCTACCAACGGTCAGTAACGCTAATCCATTACCGGAAACTCTAAGGATTAAATACAGCACAGGAAACCCAAAGGCTCTCATGATTATAATAGATTTTTTTTCATTGTATAATTTATTTCATATAAAAGCGACACAAAGCCGGGCTCCCTGTGGTTGAGTGATACTGACTAAATAGTCACTAAATAGAAACTATTAGTTAGTAACTTATTTGTTTTTATTTCATGGTTCTAGTGTTTTCGCTCTATTGATTAAAATTGTATAACCTCTTTGTACCAGACGAAATTGACCAAGTCCAACAAACAGGATTCGATATGACACGCAGTCGCCTACCGTCCGTGGATAACGAGCTACTGACCCGACAATATGATTGGACGACGCCGGCCTACCTACCAAGCATGCTCGCCCCAGCCTACCAGGACACGAACGGTCTAAACTCGCCGCCTAGACTGATGCTAGACGATGGAGACTCGGACGGAGAAAAGCGAAGGTAAGTAAGGTTAGGATTAACCTGGGTCGCTAGAGTTTGTTTTAGAGGGGGCGTGGTGGGGAATTGGTGTGGAAATAGGTACATAAAGCTCGAAACGTCAGTAGATTTAAGTCAATATTTTTTACGGTGCTACATTCTATTACCTATCGTTTATAACAAACACCGACGCAGCCTATACTAGTTTACTTGCTAGTTTCCATTTAAGTGAAGTTAAGTTAACATTTTTTTACGTTGTTACAAATTTCATTCGATTACCTATCGTTTATAACAAACACCGACGCAGCCTATACTAGTTTACTTGCTAGTTTCCATTTAAGTGAAGTTAAGTTAACATTTTTTTACGTTGTTACAAATTTCATTCGATTACCTATCGTTTATATCAAACACCGACGCAGCCTATACTAGTTTACTCGCTAGTTTTCATTTATTATCATTTTAATATACTGTACAAAATTACTCGATTCTGATTGGACGAGAGGAGTACAATTAAATCATAAATTATACTCTACAGAGTATACGTAGAGTACAAACACTAAAAGTGTGCAACATAAATACCACTAAATACTGCTAAATTATGCAAATTATTTTGTTCTCTATTGTTTAATCAACACTATTTAGTGGTAAATAGTACAAAGTATTGCACACTTTTAGTGTTTGTACTCTACCAATTAGTTTTTCAGTATATTATAAATAAAAAATCGCACAATCTTCTCGTACAATTTCTAATTAATAGATACTCGCGATGTTTTGAAAGTTATCAAATTGGACTCGCCTAAATTATAAAAGGCCCGTCCAATTTTGAAAAATTTCAAAACATCACTCGTATCTATTAATTGCAAATTGTATTCAACACCGTGCGATTTCCTATACTATCATTATCATTATCGTCAACATAATCAATCCCATCTTTATCATTACAGTATTGGCAAATCAAGTGTCGTAAACGTAGACGAAGAAAGCGACGACGACTTACGAGAGATTCTCGAAAGCGACGACGAAGAACACCGACCCAACACGCGACAATCGTACCTCTCAAAACGAAAATCGCTATCAATACCAAACAATCGAAAATATTCCACAGCAAGTAGAACGAGCCAGGCCAAGAGCAATGGCTCCGCTACAAGTGCCAAGATAGACCTGCCGTCTAATGGACGAAAGGCTTCTTATGGGGGTACTGACGGTAAACGGTCGCCACGCCCAAGTTTTGGTAATATTAAGGCTAATAGGATCACACCCATAAATAATGTAAGGAAACCATCCGTTTCGTCACTGAAACCCAGAAAAACTAATGATAGTACATTATAGAGTGATAACATTGGCAAATACTAAATCCAATAGGCCAGGATAACACCAATAAATACTGTAAAAAAAAAACATCTTTTTCTGCACTGAAACCAAGGAAAACTAATGATAGTGCCTTATAGTGACAACATTGTCAAATACTAAATCCAATAGGCCAGGATAACACCAATAAATACTGTAAGAAAACCATCTTTTTCTGCACTGAAACCGAGGAAAACTAATGATAGTGCATTATAGAGTGACAACATTGGCAAATACTAAATCCAATAGGCCAGGATAACACCAATAAATACTGTAAGAAAACCATCTTTTTCTGCACTGAAACCGAGAAAAACTAATGATAGTACCTTATAGTGACAACATTGTCAAATACTAAATCCAATAGGCCAGGATAACACCAATAAATACTGTAAGAAAACCATCTTTTTCTGCACTGAAACCGAGGAAAACTAATGATAGTGCATTATAGAGTGACAGTTTTGGTATAATTATAATATACTGTACAAAATTCTGATCGGACGAGAGGAGTACAATTAATGTTTAAACACACTTTTAAATCGTAATTTGTACTCTGCAAGGTACCAATTAGTTTTTCAGCATAACTATAAATAAGAAATCCGTACAATTTGTTATTAATAGATACTCGTGATGTTTTGAAAGTTATCAAATAGGAATCGCCAAAAAGGCTCGTATTACACGAGTTGTACTCAAGATTTTGTAATTTCCTATACTAATAAGGACGTTCGCGTGCATTGTTTCAATGATATGGTTATTTACAGTTTAGTCAATAGTCCCCCTCACAGTTCCCTGCATGCGCCATCTTGGAAGGCAGACCTTTTTTAAACACTTTGCGGGATACTTATTCACGTTTCTCTATCATTGCATACTCAAAATGCCTCTCACTTCGATGCAAAGGCCCAGCTACCTTTCAAGATGGTGCAGGGAACTGTGGAGGGGATTATTCTCGTTATAGCAAACACTTCCGGGATTATAATTTGTGCGCGCAGATAATACTGAGCTGAGGATTATTTTCAATGTAGATAACTCTCGTTATGTCAGACAGTCCTGAGACTGTAATTTGTAGCCACTGCGAGCTACTTTACAATACATCATTGTACTTGAATGGTAGCCGGGCCTTTCTATTGAAGCGAGACGAACATTGAGCTAGCAATGATAGAGACGCGTGAATGATTGTACCGTAAAGGGTTAAAAGGTATCTATCATGCATTGCAAGCTCAACGTTCGTCTCGCTTCGATGCAAAGGCGCGGCTACCTTTCAAGATAGCGCAGAGAACTGAGAAGGACTATTTACAAAAATACCACTCGAATTTTGCTATGAAAAAATATCATTTCGTGTGGAATGTACTAGACTTCGTAAACAGACCCTTATTAGCGCTCGAAACGTCTTCCGCCAACACTAATAAGGGTCTGTTTACACAGGTTAGGACTGTACAGGACTATCACCTTCAAAAAAACAACGATTTTATTTGATACATAGACTACATTGTACATTGTCAGTACAACCGGTTTTTTTTTTTGACCAACGCAAAGGACTCTAGGAATCTTCAGAATGCTTTGTGTACTTTTTTCAGTGAAAATTAGTAGGTAAAAAAATAGTGTAAATATATTAGTGTTCTATAGTATTCCCAAGAATAAGTCACCTATTTGACTTAGAAATGGGGCTTTTGTTGTAGAAATATAGTGAAACAATAGAGAGCCATTTTTCATTAACCCTTGAAACACACTATAGTATATCACTCTTTAATTGTGTGTTTTTCTTTAGAGTGGTTTTCATTAACCCGTGAAACACACTTTAGCGTAATATGCTTCATTACACTTTATTACACTTTAACTTTGTGTTTTATAATCATTTGTTCAATAGCACTATTACACATTAATACACTTTATTACTCTTTCGCTATTACACTTTGTTTCACGGGTTAATGAAAACCACTCTATTTTGTTGTTGTTGTTATTTGACTATCACACTTTAACTAATACACTTTGTTTCACGGGTTAATGAGAACAACTCTAAACTGTTTCCTGACTAATGAGAAACACGTGAGAAACATGAATATATGATTATTTTTATGTACAATAGAAAAAACGTCCCATTGACCTTTGCGGTCATCCTTATGGCGTTCGTTCCTCCCTGGCACCGATTTTGATATTGTTGTATATCAATACAATTTCATTTGATACATAAATACACCTATTTCAATAAAGTTAGTCACCTAGAAGTAAGAAAGGTGAGACCGACAAGGATTATGGGTAGATACATGGTACATGCTTTGGCATATTTTATTAACTATTGATGGATTCAAACATGCACCTCTTGTGAGCTACAATATGTACCTTAACTTTGTTTCAAAAGGCTGTAATCTGAGTGATAGAAAGTACTTCCCATGACCCTCTGCTGTCTCAGCTTACTAGATTTTTTGGTTACTAACTTTATTGAAATATGTATATAATATACATACATGCATTGTGTGATTTGATCGATGTAAATATTAGTGCGTTACAAAAATAAAATTAGATAGTGTTTGCATGCACTCTATTCCACAGTTGCAATTTGTTTTCATTTCACGGGTATAGTTTGGGCTCTATTCCACAGTAGCAATTTGATTCTATTTCATGGATATAGTGTTTGCGCTCTATTCCACAGTATCAATTTTATTTTATTTCATGGATATAGTGTTTGCGCTCTATTCCACAGTAGCAATTTGATTCTATATTTCATGGATACAGTGTAATTTGCGCTCTATTCCACAGTATCAATTTGCTTCTATATTATGGATATAGTGTTTGTGCTCTATTCCACAGTATAAATTTGATTCAATTTCACGGGTATTGTGTTTGCGCTCTATTCCACAGTAGTTATTTGATTCTATTTCATGGATATAGTGTTTGCGCTCTATTCCACAGTAGCAATTTGATTCTATTTCATGGATATAGTGTTTGCGCTCTATTCCACAGTATCAATTTTATTTTATTTCATGGATATAGTGTTTGCGCTCTATTCCACAGTATCAATTTGCTTCTATATCATGGATATAGTGTTTGCGCTCTATTCCACAGTATAAATTTGTTTTCATTTCACGGGTATAGTGTTTGTGCTCTATTCCACAGTGGCAATTTGATTCTATATCATGGATATAGTGTTTGCGCTCTATTCCACAGTAGCAATTTGATTCTATTTCAAGGATATAGTGTTTGCGCTCTATACCACAGTAGCAATTTCATTCTATTTGACGGATATAGTGTTTACGCTCTATTCGACAGTAGCAATTTTATTTTATTTCAAGAGATATATGTCTTGCACACTATTTTCACCAAAATATCTACATAACATCACTAAATTACTGTCATATTAAAGTCTTCTTTGAAAAGACTAATGACATGTTCATATATTACGATAAATTGATAGTATATATTAATAATAAATACTAATGTTTGGATGTCCTTAATATTTTTTTTTCCTATGAAGTAATGTAAACTATGAAATTTTATGCTAGAGAATTTTCCTATTTCATTATGACGTCACATCAAAATATTCTATTGTTCTAACGCTAAGGATCATGGTCGCCTGTTGGGGACAGATTCATAACAACAATACAAGATTACATGATAAAATTGCATTTACAAGGAGAGGAAAGAAATGACAACAAAATGCCATAAATATGAAAGTATAAACATAGACACATAACATACATAAAAATTAGATAATTTGAAGCTCAATTTTCAAAGAGAAACAAGATATAGTTGAAATTACCATTGTTTTCGGCGATTCTATCCCCCACTAAAACACATCGTTACGTCATAATGAAATAGGGCAATTAGCGAACATGATTTTTTTTTCTGCAGGCAATTGCAATTAAAGCTAATTAGACTTTTCCACGGTTCGAATCAAACAACCTTAGCCTTGATAGCGTGTAATATATTCTTTACAATTTGACTACAGCCCGTGGAATTTTGAAGTGTTACAATTAGCTTCAATTGTTTGATAATGTGTATATTCCTTAAATTACTAGCTGTAGTCAAATTGTAAAGTATTACACGCTATCGAAGCTGAGGTCGTTGACGTGAACCGGTCTATTTGACATATATTATCCAGCCAGTGTACAGCAACCCCACCCCTCCCCCTTAATATATTTCAAATTGATGTTTTAGGGGAAAAAAGCCATCATATGAGACATTCATGATAGCAATATCTTATGAGAGAAATTATTAGCACTTTAGCCAGAGCATCAAAACCTTCCAAAAATGCACATTTCAGGTGGTTCTTTCACATGACAGTGCTAAAATATTAAAGTGCACCTGACGCCCTTCATGATATTTTGCAAATCTGTTGTTCATGAGGTGTATAATATATGTACTTAATATTTCTTGATGTCGACCTCTCCTTTTTGAGATATGAACATTTGAAATCTGAAAATGCAAATGAGGTGACATCATCCCAGGAATTTGTCAAAGTTTTGTTTCAAAGCTGACAGCAAGCTTGTTTTTGTAAAGTAGTAAAAATGTTTATGGTAGTGTGAATATTAGTAATACAGATATTGAGCTTTAAAAAATTGCTATAATTATTTCCAGGGAACTTTTGTATATTTAATGAGGCCTGGGTAGACGTCACTTCATTCTTATTTTCAGATTTCAAATGTTTATATCTCAGAAAGGAGAGGTCGACATCATGAAAAATTAAGTACACTTATTATACACAGATTGTACAGATTTGCAAAATATCATGAAAGGCATCAGGTGCACTTTAAAATATATGAATTACTTGTAAAACTCATTTTCCATTTTTTTAAGGAAGTGGTCTATGCAGTCTGCATATATTATGAATAGTCATTTTACAGTTCTATTCAGTGACCACAAATGACAGTTCCAAGTCAAGGTTTGGGTTGCTGCACATGATAAATTATAGTTTCGCTATGCACAGCAACTGGAACCTTGACTTGGAACTATTATTCATGGTCACTTAACAAAACTGTAAAAAGGTCTATTGTATTTTGAAATCATTTATAATCAGATATAAAGACTTTTATATTATAAGTGAGGATAAAAGAAAGCAACCTTGCCACCGCGACACCCACTGGACAATATAGGATGTGTCGGCGAGAAACGGCAGGTCAATACAGGATGCTTATGACCAACAAGCGTCTTGAAGTCAGTTAGTTTGCATGGTGTACTTGGTACACACTTCGATAACTCATCACAACTTTTGTTGAAAGTAAGAAGACGTGAAGTGTTACCAAATGGAGATCCAATAATGCGTCCGTCGCTGCTGAAACAAGGCTCTTTGATGTAGCCTCTTGCTACGTTGGGTTCTACGATAGAGTAGATTAGTCTCTTTGGTTTGCTTGTTTCCTCACCATCACAGGCTGAAATAGTAACAGTAAGAGGGCTTTAATTTACTAGTGTGTGTGTGTGGGGGGGGGGGGGGGGGGGGGGAGCAAATTCACCTGTATTTTCAAAATATTAAGCAGCCCCTCTCCCCCTTTCCAGGTTGGCAAAAATATCATACCCCCCCCCCACCCGTCCCCCCTATATTTCCTCAGTTTATTACTAAAGCTGCATACAATTATTGTAAATATGTTTGTGTGGGCTAATGTTTTGATAATGAAGTGTATAACCAGAAGTTTGACTATCAAGGTATTGATTGCATACAATTAGTAACAACCCCCCCCTCCCCCCTATTTAGCTTCCGAAAATAACGTGACCACCCTCAATATTGCCGAACCCCACATACACTAATAAATGAAAAAGTAAGAGTAAAGTGATGTCTGTTGTGGGTAAGCAAATCAATAAATATGCCAAGAGAGTTTTTTCCATAAAACAAAATGAATATGTATATGATATTATGTACTTGTAAAATTATGTACCTACACAATTATGCACATACAATAGTAAGTTCATACAATAGTATGTACAAACAACATTTATTTAGGAACCTACAATATTAAGAACCTACAATAATTTATGATGCAACTTAAAAATTATTACATACAATAGTAAAAACCTACAATATTATGTATGTATAACATGAAGAACCTACAATTTTATGCACCTACAGAATTATGCACATACAAAAGGAAGTACCTACAATATTATGTTCATACAACATGAGGAACCTACAATATTTTTTGATTTAAGTACAAAATTAGTTATATACAATAGGATGTACATACAATTATTTGTACCTACTAAAAGTACCTACAATATGAAGTACCTACAAAGTAAAACACCTACAATATAATATACCTACAATATCTCTTTTAAATTTCTTTCTGAATGGTTCTCCATTTCTAACACTGAAACAAAACCAGAAGTTGTTTTTATATGTTCAAAAATATATAAGGGATACCAAAAGATTTGCATAAAGCAAGTTACTCTCGGAATATATTATACTATGTATTTTTTTCAGTTTATTTTTTCTTTCATTTTCTTTTTATATATTTATCTCTTGTAATAGTGTCTTTTCTCAATTATTTTATGTCAATATTTATATTTTTGTTCTATTCCTTAAACTACATAAATATTGTAAATTAGTACTGTGTAATCTCCCACAATGAGCTCAGCTCTTGGGGAAAACACTGAGCAAATATAGGTTTAAATAAACAAAAAAATATCTCTTTTCTACAGTATTGTTCAACAATGGGCTACTAATATGATATACTTACTAACAACAATATAGTGTACCAACATGTACAAAATCACTGACCGAAACTACCATGTATTTAAGCCTTATAGGCCTTATGCAAAAACTGGTTACATGACCCTACCCCTTTTAAATTGAACAGCTGTGTCAAAATGAACATCAGAAATGAAAAGAGCACCTCCATATTAGTAAGAAGCCAAAGTTTAAGCTCATAATATTTTTGCATAGGAGAAATAACATTAAATATAAAATTCAATATTTTATAACCTCACTGGCAAAGCTTGCAATCCAAAGCAGGTTTTCCATACAAATCATAATAAATTATTGAATTTTTATTTTAACACCATTTCCCTCGTGTTACATGTTATGAGCTGATATTTTGCCTTCTTACTAATGTGGAGGTGCTCTTTTCATTTCTGATGTTCATTTTGACACAGCTGTTTGATTTAAAAGGGGTAGGGTCCAAGAGCTATTGTTGCAAAAGGCATATTCACACTAGGCGACATTAGCCGCACTTGCCTTTTCTCCAAACCTACAATCATTGTCAAAAGTAGTTGGCACGATTTTAGTATTTTATCTCATAGTGACTACTTCATTTATTTTAAGTATAAAAAATTTCCCCCCTTCCCCCCACATCAATGTTGGTGTGAAATGATAGCGCATTGACAGGTCAACCACACAAGCACCAAACAATGACTCCCTCCTCAACATTGCGAAGGGGGGTGGGGGGAGAAGTAGTATTTCAGCAGTGCTAAAATTACTTTATCACATTCGTGCCAACACTTTTGTCAATGATTGTAGCTAGTGGAGAAATGCTTTACTGGGTATGCATATGTTGCTTATGCTTAAATGATGCTAGTGTGAGCCAGCTAGCTTTGCAAAATGTTATTTTTTACAAAATACATGTAATAGATCTATAAATGTAACAATCTATTAGGTTAGATGTCTTACTCATTGTGGAGACTCAGACCCACATTCACTATTCCTACATTAAAAATTTAAAATAAACACACAACTCTGCTCACATGTTGATTTTTGTGGAGGGTGGAAAACTGGATAACCCAGAGAAAAACCCTTGTGGCATGAAAGAGCCAAAACAAACTCACATATAGCCCTTGCCCTTACCAGGACTCGAGCCTGGACCACAGAGGTGAGAGGCACATGGTAAAATGCTATGCCACTCATGGCACACATATTGAACCTACAATATATGGAACCTAAAATATCAAAGTCCGCAATAGTGTGCACCAACAATATTATGTGTCTACAATATTTTGTAACTACAATATTATTGTAAGGTCAATAGAAGGAAATAGGTTATTCATCGTGGAATGTGAAATTAAAAGCGTCTCGCGTCATTACTAAACCAAACGGCATGGTAAGTGAAAAACAACAACTCGCTTCAGCTCTTAAGGTGGCTCGACTGAGTATTTTTGAAGGGCCACCGTCGCTGTTTGATCGCAAAGTACGTCGCGTGTAGAAAAATAATTTCAAATTAATTTCCATAGCGAGTTCAGGCATAGACTGAAGTTTGTTCTGATGTTTCAAATATTGCAATCGGAACTAGCAATAATTTTTTATGATAGACCGTCCTTTGTCATTATAATATAATATTCAAACGATGACACTCGGAGCTGCTCGGCTATAAACGAACGGTAGTCAAGTGTTGCTTGTGAGGTGACAATGCATATCGGAATTCACGACTTGAATAAAAAATATAGACAATAGCAATCTCGGACAACCAAAACAATGCGAGCCTTGAGTAAGCGGTCGAAAAGTTTACCTATTTTGAAAATTATTTTCGATATCTTCCAATCTATCAATGGTCATAAAACTGCAGGGCTCGATGAGTAACTATTTCAAAAAGCCAATGCTGCGGTAAGAAAAAAATTCATCAAGGAAATTTTAAGTTTTGAAATATTTTGTAAAAATGTGTGTAATATTAGACAAAAGAAGAAAAAGCGCAGTTATATCTCACCAAACGAAAAATCATGTATGTCCTAATAGCCTGAAGTGATTTCGTTTATGTTCGCCAGACGGATAACTAAGACATTTGTTGACCAAATGAGACCAAAAGCAACTTTTTCTGAGCTTTTGTAGTGATGTTTTTGATCAAGTGAAATGGATGCTTGATTGATATAATTTATTTGTTGTGTAAATGTTTAAAAGCGTTTTATTCAAAAATGCCTCCATATAAATCTTTTATTTTTATCAACAACGAAGACCTTGATCTGAAGTTTGTGAAACAACCAATGCGGTTTTATAGAAAACTCTATTTCGCCTAAAATTGTTGTATTTGTCAAAACTACTTTTCTATCATAAAAAATTATTGCTAGTTCCGATTGCAATATTTGAAACATCAGAACAAACTTCAGTCTATGCCTGAACTCGCTATGGAAATTAATTTGAAATTATTTTTCTACGCGCGACGTACTTTGCGATCAAACAGCGACGGTGGCCCTTCAAAAATACTCAGTCGAGCCACCTTAATTCTAATGGTTATCTTACACCTTTCTTGCAGAGAGTTACCAAGACCCGTCCAGCCCGCCAGAAAGAACAACAGACTCACAGATCCTTAGCTGTACTACCTTTCGTAGATGGAGTATCTCAGAGTCTAAGCCGTTGCCTTCAACACCATGGCATTCGCACAGTCTTTAGATCTGATACGACTCTATGCAAACACTTGGTAAGACCGAAAGACCCAATATCATTTGAAAGGAAAGGCAGCGTAGTCTACAGGATTCCATGCGGTGAATGCGACAAAGTTTACATCGGAGAAACTGGAAGACCCGTGAATGAAAGACTGAAAGAACACCAAAGAGATGTAAGACTGGCCCGTACCGAGACCTCAGCCGTAGCCGAACATGCCCACAAGACCGGACACAACCTGAGCTGGAGACGTACATTGGCACACACGCAGAGTCAAGGAAGCCATTCAGATCCGACTACACCCTAACAACATCAATAGGGATTGCGGCATCGATCTACCGGAAGCGTGGATGCCAACAATCAAGAAGCATGCTGGGACATCACGCGTCAGCCAATCACAGCGCCGATAATCCGACGAACAGTATATAAGACAACCATCATCCAGTCTACACCATCGTCTGATGAAGACTAGCAGATTGCAGTCAAAACGTCGCGGTATTTCTACCAATGACCTCAATCGTGAGACAATTGATTAAGTATCCTTTTAATATTATTGTACCTACAATAGAATGTACTGCATTAATGAGGTACCTTCTATCAACCATGTATACCTACAGTATTATGAGCCACCTTTAAAAAGGCATCTACATCAATATTATGTACCTACAGTATATGTATCTTTAATAGTATGTTCTACATCAATAAGGTACCTACCATCAAAAACAGGTGTCTGAATGTCATAAACAGCAGTCCACTCCTGGTGCCATTCCCCACTAGAGTACCGTATCACCACGCACCATCCATGAGGATGTACCTCAAGGGACGATATACACCAGGGTGTCACTTGTTCAGGAAACTCTTCTATGACCTCAAACTTATTCTTCCCAGACCAGGGACCATCGGTGGATATAGTAGTGTTCCTCTGTTGACATGAACCAGTGTGTGTCCAGAACGGCAGCCCATGGTTAGTCTTACTACTAAGACTATCAACATCTAGATTATGAATAACAACTAAATTTCCAGCGATTGAAGATATAATCATCTTTGTACTGCAAGGTGTTAATTTCATTCGCGTCAGACGAGCTACCCGCAACACAACCTTACCCTCAACAAAGCCAGACCGTGCTGGCTTGTTTAAATCCCAGACGCGTATAGTATCATCAAAAGCAGAGGTTACTAACAGTTTGGAATTTTTACAATATTCAACACTTTTAACCCAGTTTGTATGACCAACCAAAAGATAGATTCTAGACTTTAAATTCCTCATGTCCCAAAGTGCAATAGTTTTATCGTCAGAGCAGGTCAAAAACGTGTTTGAATCTAGAAATCTCACACAGTTAATTCCATCTTCGTGTGCGCCATCTTTGGTAAGTAACAGCTTTTGGTTCAGAGGGTCAAACATGAGAAAAGACGATCTCTCGCACGCTGCAATTAGGACTTTTCCATCAGGTGAAAACTCAGTATTAAATATCGCGCCGTGGTTTGCTTCTTGTCCACTGATAGGCTTTAAATTCATGTACTGATAATAGTTGGTCGTCACAGAATCATATTGACATAAGCCTCCATATTCGCGCTGTTTTAGATATTTGTAGGAGCTCCAACTGTCTTGCACATCTTGTAACCCAGCACTTTTGAACTGAAATTCGCCCATTTTCCACGCAGGTTTATCAACAACAAAAACTCCTATCCTTTGCCGAAGTGTACTTTGTAGTTTGTGACAATTAATGTAATTTTTTAAGCACAGAAATGTTGGAAGTAAGCCATTGTGTTTCTCTTGCGAGGAGATCCGTTACCAGTTTTCCACGTGTAGTATAACACAGGGCTCCCAAATCACATGTTTTTATTAAACCCCGTTTTTTGGCATAAAATACAACTTTAAGTACTTTTTCTACTTTTAAGATGGTATTAGAACTAAGTATTTTTTAATTTTGTATGAATTGATGTATTTTTCTTTGGAAATATTTTTCTAAAAAGCAAATAATGGCAAATATATCCATTTTTAAATGCTTGGGTACCCTGTGTTAAATTGATAATATTTTATTTCGTTAAAAATGAAAGGGAAAACGAGGTAAACGAAAGTATAAATGAATCAATAAATGAACCAATATTTGATGAAGGAATGAAAAAAAGGGAACAAATGAAAAGAAAGAAAGATGGGAAAATAAATTAGCCACCTTCCATCTCCTGTCAATGTTTGGGCTTCCTGTGCTTTTAGCGCTGATTCATCAAAGAAGACAAAATGGCGGTTCCGGGTTTCGAGTTGTTTGAAGGCCCAAATGGCGGCATATTCGCCATTGGAATTGGAATACTCATAGTTCTTATTACAACATGTAAGTTTAGACTCATATCTTAAAGTTTTCTTTGAATTCATGTGTTTTTAGCTACTAAATTTCTGTGTATTTTCATTAAAAAACGCCATGTGCCATTTCGATCTTATGTCGTCTTTTCTGTTTTTCAAGTTGTATTGTTCTTCTTGAGAAAAGGAGCAAGGAAAGGAAACCATGTTCTTTTAGTTGGTCTAACAGATTCTGGCAAGACATTGCTGTTTAGTCGGGTAAGATGTGTAAACAAACTTGTGTTATTAAGACACGTACCTATTATCGCGCACTTCCTATTATCATGCTTTTGTAAAAAATATTTTCTATAAAACTGCTTCAAAATGAATTAAAACAATTATGGCTGCTTATTTTGTTGCAAACAATTTTTTTGGTCTACTTTTTTCAATAAACTTGTACGCAGAATAGAAGATATATATTATTTTTTACGAAATGTGCGCGATAATAGGTACGACTACCTTGCACTTTATTTTTATTCCAATTTCGAAATAGAGTGAAAGTGTGATATTATATTAATTCAAGTTCCTTACAATGTGCAAAGAGTACAGCTTTAAAATACCTCCAATTACCATATAAGAACCATTTGTAAATGGTCGTTTTTTATGAATTTTATGATGCTCAAAAATTCATTCTTCCCCACCAGTGCATCTCTCAAAGATCCATAAAACTACAAAGGAATGTATAGTTTAGAGGGACAGTTATACATTTTTTTATAATTTTTCACATATTTGAAATATACATGTATATGTTGATGTGCTCTTTCATGCTGTGAGCTATATTTCTTAATTGCATTAAATCTAAAAACTAGTACCCAGTCCCCTCCTCGCCCCTCCTCAATTAGAACATTGCCAATTACAAGTAAAATATTTATTTGTATTATCCAACTAGTCATAGACGAGTAAAAATATCGCAGGAGTAGGACTGGATCGAGTAAAAATATTCAGCGATATTTTTACTCGTCTATCTAGCCCTGAAGTAAAACAATATTTTGCATTATAGAATAACAAGATCCTTTTGATTGGATAATAAATAACTTATTAAACAGTTTGATGTTTAATATGGCTGGGTATTTTACTTGTTAACTTGCATTTTGACTTGCCTGGAGGCTCGTCAAAATACAGCGTTTCACTCGTAAAATATCCAACCATATTACACATCAAACTGTCTCATAAGATATATATCTATTTATGTATTTACAATCTTTTTTATTTTTTATTCACAGCTAACAAGTGGTAGATATGTGATGACCCATACATCAATGAAAGATAACAAAGCCAATTGTGTATTGAATGATGGCAAAGTAAGTAGATCTTCTTTACACCTAATTGCAATAACATAGTCATATAAAAATGAAAAGTACAAAATAGGAATTAATTATAAGACAAAAGAAGAAGTTCAGCTTGAGTACTCTGCTTTTGTCTTTAAATTTATTCCTTTTTTGTAATTTTCTTTTTTATATGACAATGTTATTGCAATCAGGTATATACTAAATAAAAAAGAATCATTTTATCATATGACCTTACATGCCCTCTCGCGCGCCCCTAATAAAAACTGATTATGTGTTTTGTTGATCAGCGGGCCGTAAAAGGCTGTCCATGCCTGCATAAAAATGCGTACAGACACACTTGCAAAAAAAAATGAACCTTGGGTCATCTGATAAAATGTATATATACATTTTATTGACTGAGTTAGGTTGGGCTAGACGGGAAAATATTTGGCTCTTGGTCATCTGTACAGACCTCACTGCGCTAGTTCCCGTACGTCATAACCTCATGCCAAATATTTTCTTGTCCGTCCCTCCCATTCAGTAAATAAGTACATAGTTTTATGTCGAAATACAGGGAGTCAGGGACTTGTCAGAAATTAGCAGGGGGGAGGAGGGTGGAAACTGGGGGAGGGTCATCACTTTTTAAGAATCTAAAAAGGGAGGGTCACAAAATAATAAACCACCAAAAATGAGGATTGTGCAAAAGAAGACACTGTAACATAGGGTAGGGTCAAGATATTATGATCCTTTACTTTGGGAGGGTCATGAAATTTTCATCACTTCATTTCAAAACTCCACTCCCCCTCCCCCCCTGCTAATTTCTGACAAGTCCATCATTACCGAATCACCCTAGACAGTGGCTAGTGTTTAAGTATTCAACACACTCACACTCACTATACCTAGCTACTTGTCTTGGAAGACAAGTGAAGAGGGTTTTTTTGATCTGTTGTTCTATCCCATGCCACAAGGGTATATCTCAAGGTTATCTTGCAAGAATCAACATGTTATAGGGTCAAAACACAGTATTTTGGTTTCACTGTTTCCCTCCGTAACACCAGTACTACAGGCATATGAGAATGAACAAACATCTGTATTTTGGTCACATTATAAAATGTCAAGTGTTACTGAGGGGAACAGAGAAATCAAAATGCCATGTTTTGACCTTATATTTTATTTAATGTGACTGTAAAATATAGCCTCCCTAAAAAAAATAAGAACAAAAAAATAAAAACATGCACAATGTATTAAGTTGCCTATCTGTTGCACTTCTAGTGCATCTCCAGTGCGACAAGTACATATTAATTAATCAAAACTATAATACAAATAGATAAGTAATGAAAATATCTTGTATTGTGCTGATATTGATTTCATAAACTATTTTTGTTTTCAGAATTGTAAGACTGTAGAAATTTTTGATTTGCCAGGACATGACCGTATAAGATCACAGTACATGGAAAAGCAGAAAGGCCAGGAAAGGTAAATGTTCATTGGTATAAATGGAAGTAAACTAGCAAGTAAACTAGTAAAGGCTGCGTCAGTGTTTGATATAAACAATAGGTACTATAATATAATGGAATTTGTAACACTGTAAAAAATGTTGACTTTACTTGACTGACGTTTTGAGCTTTAGCCCTTTGTAACGTTAAGTCAACATTTTTTATGGTGTAACAAATTCCATTATATTACCTATTGCTCATCGGTATAATGAATGATTGATACCAAGATTGGTTTGTTATCATTATCAAATATTATCATCATTATCATTTAACTGTAACAGGTTCCCATTTAAATCTGTACTTTCCCATTTAAATTTGTACTTTCCCATTTAAGTCTGTACTTTCCCATTTAAATCTGTACTTTCCCATTTAAATCTGTACTTTCCCATTTAAATCTGTACTTTCCCATTTAAATCTGTACTTTCCCATTTAAATCTGTACTTTCCCATTTAAATCTGTACTTTCCCATTTAAATCTGTACTTTCCAATTTAAATCTGTACTTTCCCATTTAAATCTGTACTGATGCAAATGGTGTTGAGGTGTGCTCAGAAACACACTGATCAACCAATCAGAGTATATTATTTCTGAAGTGAACTTCTCTGATTGGTTGAACTGTGTGTTTAGCACACATCAACAAAATTTGCATAAGTACATATTTAAATTGGAAAGTACAGATTTAAATGGGAACCTGTTATATGTATATAAAAAGTTATAAATATAAGGGAAATTAAAGCAACATTTCGGTGTCAACAAAATGAAGTCCAATCCCTTCTATGGAATACTGTGTGTTTGTAATGGCCAAGCACACATGTATACTTAGATCAGCCCCACTGTTTTCTAATTTTTGATACCCTATTTTTTTACACAAGAACATGTTTCATTAATTTGTTAGGCTGAAGTGTTTTTTATATATATTACATGTACATGTATATGGTTGTTTCTTGACCAAATTCCATCTTGAAGGGCTTACAGTGCGACTCGCCGTACCGTAGTCACTTACAAAAACATTTGATGAATTTTTGACATTATTTTGACATTTTTTCATCTCAATCGGACCAATCAGATACACGTTTATATCGAGAGGCAGAGTTTATATCGAGAGGCGGAGTTAATATCGATCAGAGGCGGAGACTTTAGATACTTTGATGTCTGTAATTGGTCCAATTGAGATGAAAAAATGTCAAAATAATGTCAAAAATTCATCAAAAGTTTAGTAGGTGACTACGGTACGGCGAGTCGCACTGTAATCCCTTGCAGCACTTGTTCTGTATTGCTATAACTTATAATAAATAATAAATAAATATTTTACAGGATTTCCTATGTTTAATGCATCCTTTGTTTTCTTGTTTCAGAGCTGTTATCTTTGTTGTTGATAGTGTCAACTTCCCAAGAGAAGTCAAAGATGTAGCAGAGTAAGTAAACAAACAAACAAAAAGATTTCTAGTACATGTAAATTGTTGAACGCTATAATGCTACTCTACAGCTACTACAGCATTGGGAATTTTTTTTTATCAAAAGCTATATTCTTTAGTTCAAAGTAATTATATTTCACCACTCGCTTATTAAGTTATCTCACCAATATTTGTGGTTCTGATCAAGAAGGGGACAGTGAGGCAGGAGGCAGCCAAGTGACCATTTTCAAAAACAAAAATTCTTAAATTTCTTTATGAAATGGTCACATGACCACATTCAGTACAGAGTACAGAGACACACAGAGACATATTAAAGTACAGAGACACTATAATGACCTTTAAATGCATCAAAGGACTAGCCCCAGGGTATCTTACCAACAAATTTCAAAAATCATCAGACATCCATTCTGTTAATACGAGACACCGCAAAAACCTAAACATCCCCAAACTAACCATAAAAAGCGGACAAAGATCATTTACCTACAGAGGTGTAAAAATTTGGAATTCTTTACAACCTGAACTGAAACTAGAAGTCAAGCTGCCTAAATTTAAAAAAGATCTGAAGACGTCCATGCTTGCAAATCTCTAGTATAATATTATTAATGTACACTATTAATAATTGAATGTAATTAAGTGTCGAAAAGCCCGTAAGGGAACACATAATAAAGATATGTATTTCTCTTGTAATGGACAACGATAGAAGAGAGTTGGTAATGTAAAGAGAAATGATTTCCTAAATGCATGAGAGGACTGGGTATGAGTTATGTAAATGATTATGTAAATTAGCAATGTGTGTTATAAGGTTGAGTGAGTGTCAGTTAGGTTATTGTGGTCTAAGTTCGCTTAGTTGACACTTTAAGTTCGCTTAGTTGACACTTAAAATTTTGTTGTTACACATGATGTATTCATTTACTTGAAAGTATAATAAAAGTGAATTGTGGGCTTAGGCCAACCACCGCAAATTGTGTTTTGTGTTATGGACTAGAAGAAATACTAGGAAATGTATTTATTATACGACTATTACATAATTTTACCTTATAAGGAGAAGAGAACTCGAAAAATATAAAGCCGTATTTATCGAGTTCTGTCCCGGTTAAACCGGTTTTGAACTCAACAAAATACGGGCCGCAGGCCAGTTTTCACTCAAAATGTTTCCAAACAATTGCTTACCAAAAAAAACATTTTTATCATAGAGTCGTATAATAAATGACTTATTTGTGATTTTCCCCATAATACGGGCAGACATTTTACTCGTTATTCGCATTTTTAAAAATACATTCACAACTCGTAAAATATCCGCCCGTATTACGGGAAAAAACACAAATAAGATATGACTTCTGGTCAAAACATGTCATTTTATTTATTTTTTGTTGATTTATTTATTTATTTTATTTACTTATTTATTTATTTATTGATATTTTATTAGTTATCTTTTTGTTTAATTGTCTATTTACTTATTTAAATATATTATTAATCTATAAATTTATGTTCATTCACTTATTTACTTCTTTATAATCAGTTATATTATTTAATTGTTTATGTAATTTTTTACTTCTTTACTTCTTTGTATGTTATTTATTCATTTGTTGAATTTATTAGTGATTGGTTAATTTTTTTTAATTATTTATGTATTTATTTATTTATTTATTTATTTATTTATTTATTTATTTATTTATGTATTTATTTATTTATTTATTTATGTATTTATTTATGTATTTATTTATTTATTTATTTATTCATTCATTCATTTATTTATTTATTTATTGGTTAATTTTTTTTAATTATTTATGTATTTATTTATTTATGTATTTATTTATTTATTTATTTATTTATTTATTTATGTATTTATTTATGTATTTATTTATTTATTTATTTATTTATTTATTTATTTATTTATTTATTTATGTATTTATTTATTTATGTATTTATTATTAATTATCCTTTTGTTTAATTATTTATTCACTTATTTATATTTTATTTATTTGTTTATTTAATTTTTACTTCTTTACTTCTTTGTATGTTATTTATTCATTTGTTGAATTTATATATTATTGATTGGTTAATTTTATTTATTTATGTATTTATTTATTTATTTATTTATTTATTTATTATTAATTATCCTTTTGTTTAATTATTTATTTACTTATTGATATATTATTTATTTGTTTATGTAATTCTTTACTTCTTTGTATGTTATTTAGTCATTTGTTGAATTGATATATTATTGATTGGTTAATTTTATTTATTTATTTATGTAGGCAGATGTATGATATTCTTAGCAGTAAGACCATATCACAGGCTGCTGTACCAATACTAGTGGCTTGCAATAAACAAGGTAACACAGACAGACAGACAGACAGACAGACAGACAGACAGACAGACAGACAGACAGACAGACAGACAGACAGACAGACAGACAGACAGACAGACAGACAGACAGACAGACAGACAGACAGACAGACAGACAGACAGACAGACAGACAGACAGACAGACAGACAGACAGACAGACAGACAGACAGACAGACAGACAGACAGACAGACAGACAGACAGACAGACAGACAGACAGACAGACAGACAGACAGACAGACAGACAGACAGACAGACAGACAGACAGACAGACAGACAGACAGACAGACAGACAGACAGACAGACAGACAGACAAACGGACAAACAGACAAACGGACAGACAGACAAACAGACAGACAGACAGACAGACAGACAGAATATATACAGACAGACAAACAGACAGACAGACAGACAGACAGACAGAAGATATACAGACAGACAAACAGATAGACAGATAGTAAGACAGACAGACAGACAAACAGATAGAAAGACAAACAGACAGACAAACAGACAGACAGACAGACAGACAGACAAACAGCCAAACAAACAGACATATAAACATCATTCTACTCTTTTTACTGTCTTATTTAACTATAGCCAGTGCCTACTAATCCTATACTGATGAATCAGCATGAGATGTTAATCATCATATTATGTTTGACTGCTGTAGATATGACAACCGCCAAGTCAGCTAGAGTTATCAAGGCACAACTCGAGAAAGAAATGTAAGTATAACGTGTAACATATTCTTTACAATTTGACTACTACTACGTACAATCTCAAGTCGTATGGTCTACGTTCTTTCTCAGTCGCTGCTCCTCTACTTTGGAACTCTCTACCTCCTTCGATTACTGTCATTTCAAGTGTATCTTCGTTCAAGTCTAAACTCAAAACTCATTTATTTAAATTAGCTTTTTCATTGTAATCATATCCATTTTTGTATTTTTGTATTTTGTATTTTTATTTTAAGCGCTTAGAACAGACTTGAATAAGCGCTATATAAGCTATATACATTATTATTATTATTATTATTATTATTACTGTACGTGGAATGAACAATTTATAAAAGCGCGAGCTAGTTGCTCTAAACATCTTAGCGCGCGCAAATTTATTGTACATCGTTATTTTTTTTAATTATCTTGCGCACGCAAACTTGTACAAGGCTAAAGATTTAGCCGAAACGTCTAATTAAAAATAATAATAATAATAATAATAATAATTTTTATTTATAAAGCGCAAATACAAATCTGTTCTAAGCGCTATACATTGATTATTACAAACAACAACAACAGTAACAAAAAGACGTAATTACAAAGAATAAGCTAATTTGAAAAGATGAGTTTTTAGTTCAGTTTTGAAAGAGGTTATACTTGTTATTTTTCTGATAGATATTGGCAGTGAGTTCATCAAATTTAGTCAGAGACAACCTAATTCTTTTGTGAATACTATGTTGAACGTGACTTAAATGTGTACGTGATGTGTGAATATCATAAATACCGATTCATGAAACCATGGATGTTTTTATTATCCATGATGAAACGTCAATATTTTTTAATTTTAAGATAACTTTCTTGTTTCTTTCCACTATCAGTAACACCCAACGAGTCACCCGTTCAGCTGCCCTACAAGGCACCGATGGATCATCGAGTGATGTTTTCGTTGGTAAACGGAGCAAAGACTTCGAGTTCAGCCATGTCAATCCAATCAAAGTAGAGTTCGTAGAGTGCAGTGGTAAAGGAGAGACAGAAGACCAGCCTGACGTTAAAGCTGTGTTAGAATGGCTAGCAAGAATCGATTAAAGACCGCCACTGCAAACATTACAGAGAAATATCCTGGGCTGCAGACTGGGGTTTATCCCCCGGGGGTAGGGGCGATCGGCGTACCTTTTAGGGTTAAACATATTTCCTGTGCGTTACTTTCAGTGTTAAACATATTTCCTGTGCGTTACTTTCAGTGTTAAACATATTTCCTGTGCGTACCTATCAGTGTTAAACATATTTCCTGTGCGTTACTTTCAGTGTTAAATATATTTCCTGTGCGTACCTTTCAGTGTTAAACATATTTCCTGTGCGTACCGTTTATTCTACTTACACATCGATCGTTTCTCCTGTTTATCAGCTGGACAAATGGTTGTAAGGCCATTACAATCACCAACTTGATTAGTGAATACCCCCTCGCTCTTGTAGGACTGGGTTCTAGTTTGTTCACCACACGATCCAGAGCTGACGTTTTTTCTACTCTGCTTTGTTGCTAAAAGTAAGCTTAGCTGGCAAGAACATCGCACAGCCGTACCTTTTAGGGGTTGAAACGAACAAGGATTTATCAGTTATTTTAACATGTGCGTACCTTTTGGTGGATGTATTCAAAACCTCCGCCGATCACCCTTACCACTTGGACAAAGGGATCCCCCCCCCCCCCCCCTGATGTTTATCGTCTTATTTTTATCACTTATTGAGTAACATACGATCGCTTTTAATACTAGATATACCAATATCACGAGATTGACTGAATTGAAGATACACATAATACGAAAGGCCAATCGTACCAAAGCAAAATAATAAATGACCGTTGATAACTATATCAATACCCGGAGAGTACAAAGCGAATACAAACGCGAAGGATATCCTTGCAAACATAACAGAGAAATACTCTGGGCTCCAGGGGTTTGTCACCTTATTCCCTTGTTCGAATGTTCAAATAAAAACATCCTTAGAGCATATAAACATCGTTGAAATTACCCCGAGTGTATTACTATCAGTATACACCCTTTCCGAGAAACTTTGTCACCCGTGAAGTGAAAAGCCTACAAGCTAGTAGCGCAGGGGGCTATGGGCAACTTATGTAGTTTTTATTAGGATACAGGGATTTCATGGCCACGTTGCTACACTTGTCAATCTGTTATTGAGAAATGTCCATTTTGACTATCAAACAACAAGAACACCCGGTCCACTCGAGGTAAATGGCCTCAGCCCACAAAAGTAAATTTACCCCGTCAGGCTCAGCCCACTCCAGAATACATTCTCTGCATTCTCGTTGGTGCGATATCTCGGCATTCTTTGTATTGTTCTCGGCAACCAATTAACAGCGAGCTAGCATTCCTAGCTTGCACTATAGGCAGTATTTTTCATTGTGGATTATTTTAGGTGTTTGAACATTCAACAATTTTCGAACTTCAATCGTATTTTAACTTACTGCGTCAATCAGATGGCTACCAAGAAGTATAGTCTCAAAAGTGATGAACAAAAAGGTGTATTAAAAAGGTTGTATGATGAAGGCATGACAGGGAAAGGCACTATATTAAAGGAAAAGATTTCGGAAGCCATGCGTGAAACTGGTCTTTCAGAGGACGCTGTCAAGGTAAGAGCACACTTCACCTATATGATTTAAGTATATAAATTAGTCAAGCTAGAATGTACTTGAATGATAAATATCACAAAAAGCTAGCTAGCTTATTTAATAATTGAGTATTTAATAGTCGATGCTATATTGGTTTGTCTAAATTCAACCACGTGCCGTCTAGCTTTCAAAACAAAGCGAGAAGTCTTGGTTTAATGTGCATTGTTTTATGTATCTTTGTAGTCTTAATAGGTCACAGTCTGTAGCGGCTTTGTTTATAAGTCCTTCAATTAAGTGAGTCTAGTTTATAGAATAAGACTACGTACGTTAATACATTGCCGTCTAAGACCCCGGCTACACGGATCCGGATACTTTTGTCTGCCTATATCGTTCACACGAATCCAGTGAATCCGGGCACCGAAACCGCATACTTTTGAATAGGAAACGATCAACAGGATTCGTGTGGACGCAAATATTTCTATGCGGTTTCAGCCTGATCGGATTCGTGTAGAAGAGGCCTAAGGAACCGTTTGAGTTTGAGTTTGGGACCTCCGAAACTTGCCTTAGTATAAATATATTTTGAAGTTGCGCGTGTGAATTACATAAAACCAAAATTTGCCAGCCTCGTGTAATTTAGTCGTTGTTTTACTCAAGTATTAATCATAGTTAAGCTTATAATTTATTTATAGGCCAAGAGAATCATGAAAGTCATAGATTTGTAATTGCCCGAGAATTGCGTCAAAAAAAAGTTTTAAAACAGATCTAGATCATGGGGCATTTTTACATAATTCATTATTTTATTCAAAGGAAGCTATATTAACGATTTATATTAACTTATAATTCTCCAAAGTATGGACTATGATACAAAATGAAATTCAGCATTCTGATTTGCTACTTGACCATGGTAAAGAAAAGCACCATAGGAGTATTACCGGAAAGTGAAAAATGTCTTTCATTCATTCATTCATTATTATTTTTTTTATTATATATTACTTTTCGGTGTAACTAAAGGTAAGGCCTTGTGAACTATCAGCTAATAGTCCACTCAACCTTGCAGGCTCTAATTGTTATTAGATAGAACTTTCATTTGTGTTTACCAGTGAAATATGTAAAGGTAATTGCCAAATACCTAATGATACCTAAATATGATAATCATTTTCTGTTTCGATATTTTACAATTTAAACTTAAAATGAGCTTTCCAAAAGATAAACTTTCCTGATGAGTATGGTCAATAAATTAATGGCCACACGAAACAGACCTGTTGCAAATAAACAATGAACATATATAAAGACAACAACTACTCCTTATGTTATGAATCTATAAAATCTCCTATTATAAACAATAACAAACTATATAATTATCTAATATGTTATAGGTGTACAAAATATCTTATTGATCATTAAGAACTATAGAATGTCATAACAAATATACTTAAGCGCATAATTTCATAATATTATTAATATTGTTTTGTCATCCATGAGAAGGAAATAATGAAAATTAATAGTCATGATAGAATTAGTTATAATTAAGCTTATAAATGTTTTGTTGATCTATGTTACAGAATTGGATTAGCAGCGAGAAGAAAAAGAGAAAGTCTGAAGTGGACATTGAGGTTGAGGTTGCACCGAAAGCTGCAAAGATGACCTATATAAGAGGGCCAACATCATACAATAACTTTTATAAAAAGTTATCCCAGAGCGGTAAGGATATATATATGTATTTGTCTTGACAATATCAAATATTGACAATTAATTGACCATTGACTTCAAATCCAATGAATGAAATAGAAAAATAGAAGGTTTAAAAGATATTTGTGTTATAATTGATATCACCATATGCTCCAAATTTACTTGTAAGTGCTAAAAAACTTGACAAATATTGCGTCAGGATAATCATATTGTAGCCATATAGATTGATAGGTTTCATTAAGAAATTTTCATTGATTTTTCGTGATTAGCTAATTACTTACGTAATTTATACCATGGAATTTATTGGTTGAAATTTGTCACTCAAATCCATTATTATCATGCAAGTATCAAAATTGTCATGACATCATTTAATAAATAAATCAAATGGAAACAAATTTGTGATCGGCATGTGAAGTATACAATTGTCTCATTATTTTTTGTAAGATTATTGAAGGACTGCAGGAGCTTGACTGAAGCTTTTGTTAATTCGACTACATATGTATGAAAGAGTTTGTTATTGAGAACAAAACAAAGCCATATAGTACATGAAGCTCTGTGGGATTGGTTACAAGGTGGAGATTCACTGCTGCGCTCTAACTTAGTTGTGTATGTTACTAAAGCTTAAGCTGCAGGAAAACTATATTATTAGTCTGCCAGTCATTTTGTAATGACCTGGTCATTTCCTTGAGAATGATAAAGAAAACAAATTCCATTTAAAACCTGGCTTGTCAACTTCTTTTATGTATGCAGATCACTGCAAAGAACTCTCCCTACCTGAAAGGAATACTTATGCTGCGGAAGAGTGGAGAAAGTTATCTCAAAAGGATAAGGAAAAGTATAAAGAGAAGACTGTCACTGATCCAAACACTATGACAGACAAAGACAGAAAGAAAATGGTGAAGAAATATACACAACAACTGAAGAAACTGGTATGCACACATTTATTTGTGATAATAATATTTCATCAGCCAAGTTGGTTTAACTTCTTAAACAACTTTAACTGATGAACAATTTATCTTTCCCTTGCATCAACCAATAATATTAATTGTTAAATGAATGTTATTTAAGTAAGAGTTAAATACCAAGAATGGAGGCAATAAGCTTTATTGAGGTATTTAACTCTTACTTAATCCACATTTGATAAGGTTTTCTGAAAAGAAACAATGAATTTGATTGTATTCAAGAAATAATAGCATTCCTAAAAGATATCAACAATCTGTATATAATTTATTGTTCATTGTCAATGAATTCCCACAAGGAAATATTAAACAATCGCTTTTCAATTCTATTCAGATGAATGCTAATGAACTTGAATTCTAATGACTTGATGACACTAAAGGCGTTTTTTGTTGCAAAATTATCGTCGATTGACTTAGTAGCATAATAGCTTAAAGCTAGCGTGGATACAGCAATGCAGGAGATCTCGGTTCGAATCCTGGCGTTGGTACTGAAAGCCTTTTTTTCGACAAACATCGCCATCAAGTAAATTATTTCTAAGTCAACTGATGTTTACTAGTAGAGACGAGGGGTGCAAGTAATCATAAATGCAAGTGCTTTATCTAGTTAAAGCACGCTACTAGCGGGATTTATCTAGATAAAGCACTTGAATTGGATATGAGCCGGTTATTATCCTAGATACAACCCTGTGAATAACAAAGAAAACTGAGTCAAATGTGGATTAATGACAAATACAATAATTTGTTGTACAAATTGGCATCATATTATTGTATGTAAACCAATTACAGCTTTATTTGGTTGTACTTTAAGCAGCTATAGCATGCAGGTTAAAGAAATGATTTTACAAAATGAAATTCAACATGGAAGAAATGACATATAATTATCTATGATTTTATTACAATGAGCCTTTTGCAACTAGCACCCACATGATTGTTCTCGAGAGCAAAATAACCTAAACAATCTCAAAGACAATTAACAGTCTGGCTTGAATTATCTTTGCTGAAATCCCAGAGGGGTTTTTGCTCTCCAGTATGGCAGAGTTTTGTACCAGATGTGACTGTTTGCTGCAAAAAACCTGTTAAATGATGTTCATGTTAATACATTATCATTTATAGTATCAGAAATTCATAAGCTGAAACTTTGATTGTTGTATAATTAGGTTGATGTTTTGGAGGGATATGGATCATCAGTAGTCGTGATGACCATTGAAGCTGGTGGTGAATTATATGGGTTTGGTTCACAAGATGGCCATGATTTCCTATCAACAAATCCAGATGTCATGTATAAGTTTAAAAACCAAATATCAGGTACATTTACTTAAAGCACTCAAAAAAGAATAATCTACATATTAAGCATTTAAGATCATGTAATCATAAAATGGTTACAATATCTTCTATCATGATAATATTATGGATTCTCTTTCCATCATCTAGCTCCCTTTATAATTCAACAACAAATTTTCCTCCGCTCTCATTGGTCGAGGGGCGATCAAGTGACGTGATAGTGCTCTCCGCGGAGGGATACTATCAGCACAGTGCCCGCTGAGCTTTTTGTCCGCTTTGGAAAATTTTGTTGTTGAATAATAAAAACAATAGAGCAGTTAAAATCTCGGGCATAATGCTGTGATATATAGTTGCCCTTGGAAACTGGATGTCCCTCAAAACTTCATAGTCGCCCTCAACTATTTGTTTTTCTGAACATCCAATTTCCGCGGGCAACTATCACAGCATAATGCCCTCAATTCAACTACTCTATTGTTTAAATAGTTTTTTGTTCTTCTTTTCCTTTGTATTCATTCTTTTATTCATTTTTAGTACAGTACATCAGGGTTCAACACCCCTGTTGATGTCAACAAAGCTAGTGACCACACCATTAATATTATTTTGTTAACATTTTGTTTACTTTTTTAGAGGTTAATCCCAATGTTACATACAAGGACATAACAAAGTTATATAATCAAAAATACAGTAAGTATCAGCTGTGTCCAGAATGCCTTTATCTATGACATTCCCACTTTGAATGGAAAGCATTTTAGTAGTTGTTGTTTCATTCTTGCATGGGTGCAAATATAATAAGATGCACAATTTATTACTCAGTTAGGTTGCACCATTGTTTAATTTCTGAGCTGACGACGAACAAAGTCAAAAGCTCTTTGATAAAATAAACATTCAATATATAACAAATTGTGGATAACAACTTGAATTAATTATGATCTATAAATTCGAGGGATTTGTTTGTGATTTTCACAGTTCTTCCTGGTCCTTTCATTTTCTTCTCTCATTATATATGTAAATTTTCAATATTCCTACACATAACATAAGACATATCTCTCTTTTCAGCTTTATTTCATTCCCCACAAAAATAGTCTCAGCCCATAGAATACCCACTATTTCCCTTATTTCATTATGTTATTTGTGTATTGATACATTTTCATTTTACATTGTAGGTGAAATGATTGGACGACCCTCAAGGGTACCGTATTTGAAGGGGGGTTTTGAAGTCAAGGGTCTCCCTGATGACCTCTCATTTAAAAAGCCATTTATGTATGGCACCAGGCAAATGAGACGGATAGTAGCAGTGAAAGATGAAATCTCCTTTCACCCTGCATCTTCAACAGTCTCAGATTCTGTTGCTGATACAACCAATACAAGACCTGGTGAGACTAAGAAGCATATTACAGATGCCCTTAGAGTAATTGCTGGAGAGGAAGTAACAACAAGGGTTCTTCAGGGAGGAGAGCTTATCTCAGAAGAGGAGGTTGAGGTGACAAACCTTTCTCTTGACTTTACCAAGATGTGGGCTATACAAAGTGAAGGGGTGAAGTACTTCCAACCGGATGCTTGGCTGGCTTTACAAGGAAATTTGCAGCACGAAAGAAATGGAAAGGGGGTTGTTTTGCCGGTGTTGAGTGAGGAAAGGGATGAGCGATTTTGGCTTTTCTACAGCACTTTAAAACTGGGTAAAGTGCTCTCTGCAGGGATCCATAAACCTTTGCCAGGCTATTGGCTGAACTTAGATGATTCTAAATCGTCTCAATACAACATCCTGAGCTGCAATCCAACAACTATTTCCAAAGTAAATATAGTTAAATTAGAGGATGGATCTCCATTGTACCATCAGTGTACGTTAGATGTAAGCAAAGAAAAATATATGCTAGATAATTACTTTAGATATGCCATTATGATGGTTTTAGACAGAACCATTAACTTGACTCTGGATTCTTAAAGACCCATAGCCAACTAGCATGCTTTGTGGATGAAATCGATTTCCTCACATACAGAAAATCAGCCATCTTGAATAATCGTCAACCGATCTGTTTCCATCTGCTACCATCTTAGACGAAATAGTAATATTTTGGATAGTAAGTATTCTAAAACCACCATATTGTAAGTTTTAGGCTGTATTTTTCAAAACCAGTGCGTTTTTAAAATAAAAACACATCGTAAAGCATGATAGTTGGCTGTGGCTCTTTAAGTAAGTTATACACACTATTATATAAAGAACTCTGACAAGGTACCTGTGTCAGCCTGTATAGTCCCGACCTATATGCAAAAGGGTGTAGCTAATGGTCATAACTTTGTTCATCATTTATAGGAAATATCATTGCATCCATTGAAAAAGCTACACATAATTTCAATAATCCCCAAAAAAAATCAGTGCTGTTAAACTATGGCTTATGTTGTATATAAGCTACTAACAAAGATTTGTATGAAATAATTATAAATAATTATATTTTATCACAGCTGTTTCTTTAAAAACAACAATACAGCTCACACTAGACACCAGATTACTGCTAGTTATTATCGAGCTGTATAATCTATACAGCTGGCAGTTAGATAACACATGATACAGCTAAAGAAGAAGCTTATACAGCTGGTACATTGACTAGGCCAGGATTGTTGTTTAATCTATTGTTGTCATTGTATATAAATTGCTATATTTTAAGGATATAGCTACTTTATTAGACCTCACAGCAACTTTCTACATTGCTGTGTACAATTTCATAATATTGGGAATGATTCTAATACTTGAAAAATACAGTTTTTCCATGGGACTAGTGTGCAAAATAATATTAAGTTCGAGCAGAGATGTTCCTTCTTATCTATTCCAATAATTATTTCCAAACGTCATGATGTCAGAGTGAAACCACTAATTCTGATCTGTAACTGCATTACTGAATTGTTAAAAAATGAACAAAGGATTTCATTCCTATTCATAAAGTTGCACAGATTAGTGTTTACACTCTAGTGATTTTAGGCATTTATGACACTAAAGAGAAGCTAATTTGTGACATAAGTATGACATTAAATTCCATTATTTCTAAAACATAACTGTTTTATTTGGTTGCTTTATTGTGAGTACTTTGGTAGCCTTTAATTAATTTTTGTTACCATAACTGTAGAGGGCTTGGTGAGAGTGTTGTGATTATCACTTATGATAATTGTTGCTATAGTAACAATTTTGTTACACCACACAATTAACACCCTGATGAATTGATCAAACTTTGAATTTTTCCATTTGAATTGCTCGAACGTTTTGATTTGGAATTGCTAGAGTACAAAGTGTGCATCATAAATACTGCTAAATCATTTTAATTCTATTGTTTTTATTAGAGTACAAACACTAAAAGTGTGCAACATAGATAGAGTGAAGTCATTTAACCCGTGAAATAGATATTAGACTAATACACCTTAGCAGTCTCTAACTCCATTGTTTTCTTTTGAGTTCATTTGACTATTACACTTTAGAGTGCATTCAGTAAAAGCGTGAAACACTAATTACTAAGTTGTGCAAAATAGTGCTAGTTGAACAAAAGAAAACAAAAGAATTAGCATAAAATAGTACAACATATATAGTATTACTAATGTTTCATGCTTTTACTGAATGCACTCTAGCAATTTCTATTTCACGGGTTAATATAAATGCCTTCACTCTACAACTAAATACTGCTAAATTATGCTAATTCGATTGTTTTCCATTGTTTGATATATTAGCACTATTTACCACTAAATAGTGCAAAGTATAGCACACTTATAGTATTTGTATTTTGGTTATTCTTTATGTATTTCATATCAAATAAATATCACTAATTTTGTCTTGTGTGGTTCTCTTATTCTTAAGCACGAAATATAGCTAACTTGCTAGTGCAGTTTTCGTATGACTGTGAAAAGCGCCGCGCCGCGCCGTGACTGTGTCATTATTTAGAAATTGGCATGAATAACTTTATTTGCACTTATGAAAATGTCTAAATGTTTTGCTGCTGTTGTTTAATTTCTTATTTTTGAAACTTGAAACATTAAAGAAATTCAGACTAGTTCGAACTGTTCTATAGACAACCAAATGATTGATTGACGATTCCACTCCAATTAATCCCATGTAACTTACATCAAATTACAGTATATGAATATCGAGTGCCCCACCTATCAGCAGAACTATTCGCGCTTTTCTGAGCAGAAATTCATGATTTTGCTAGTCAGTTTAAAACACAGATAACCTGCACGTACTAATAATCTATAATCTATTAAAACTATGTTATTTTTTACCATGAAAGTTTATTACCTACATCCCAAAATGCAATTTTGTATCAATATTAATGTCATCTGTCGAAGTAAGATATATTTTGTACCAGTGCCATAACATTGCATGATTATATGTATGAGATTTAATTGCCCTATACCTGGCAAGGGGTGGGCTGAAATACTAAATGGTTTTGGGCGTGGCACATACATGTACGGTATAGGTAGTTGTTTGATACCACCATAAGGGGATCATTTTGAATCATATTAGGATATAATAATGAGGGCAAAGAAGGGATGAAGATACATGAGATAACACAACAGACTGTCTTTTTAGCACACCTGAGTAGATAAAACTGAGCATGCGCAAGCTACACCTGTCATCAACATAGCCTAGAATTACACTTCATTTTGCGATTTGACAGCGATCCAAAAGTGTGAGAAAGCATCCGAAACGTGTTATGGAATGTATGCAATAAGGGCAACTCAAGGAAATCAAAAAATTTTTAGGGCGCATGCGCAGACGCATCACGTAATATCTCCTTGTTTAAATAGTTTAATCGACCTAAAATATTTAAAACAGATAGAAATGGACTTGAATTATCACGCACATGTTACTGCGCATAAATATTTTAAAACGCCGCTGATTGAATAAATACACCTGTTAAATAATCGAAAATTCGTAACATGATAACTAAATAAGATGTTACAAATATAATGCCAAATACAAATAACCCTTATCATGCTTTAACTGTGGACAAAGTTTCATGATCCTGTGGCAGTGTATACTGTCTCAAAATACATCTTAAATTTCGGCGATTGTCATGCATTATCAAAACTGCGCATAACTACTGCGCATGCGCATTTCCTAAAATTACTGTTTCAGATTTGGACTTGTCTTTATGAATTACATCTTTCTACAAAATTTCAAGGTAATCGAGGGATTATTGAACCGTGTATGGTAAATACAAATAAATTTTAAAGATCCAAAAACGGTGACAAGCCTTGCTGTAAACAAATCAGTATAACTAGTTTTAGCCGTCATATTGTCATACACGGTTCAATATTCACTCGATTGCGTTTAAATTTGGTAGAAAGATGTAATTCATAAAGACAAGTCCAAATCTGAAACAGTAATTTTAGGAAATGCGCATGCGCAGTAGTTATGCGCAGTTTTGATAAAGCATGACAATCGCCGAAATTTAAGCTGTATTTTGAGACAGTATACACTGCCACAGGATCATGAAACTTTGTCCACAGTTAAAGCATGATAAGGGTTATTTGTATTTGGCATTATATTTGTAATATCTTATTTAGTTATCATGTTACGAATTTTCGATTATTTAACAGGTGTATTTATTCAATCAGCGGCGTTTTAAAATATTTATGCGCAGTAACATGTGCGTGATAATTCAAGTCCATTTCTATCTGTTTTAAATATTTTAGGTCGATTAAACTATTTAAACAAGGAGATATTACGTGATGCGTCTGCGCATGCGCCCTAAAATTTTTTTGATTTCCTTGAGTTGCCCTTATTGCATACATTCCATAACACGTTTCGGATGCTTTCTCACACTTTTGGATCGCTGTCAAATCGCAAAATGAAGTGTAATTCTAGGCTATGTTGATGACAGGTGTAGCTTGCGCATGCTTAGTTTTATCTACTCAGGTGTGCTAAAAAGACAGCCTGCTGGGTTGTCTTTTGTATCTTCATCCCTTCTATGCCCTCATAATATCGTTACACTATTCAAAATGATGCCCTTATGTTGGTACCATGCCAAATAAGTAAAGAGTACACAAATAGACTTTATTTGTTGTCAGTTGTGGAACAAGTTATTATTTCCTGTCAATAAAACATTCTAATAGATATAATTGGCACATATATATATACCATATTTGTGAGCATCATCATAGTAATAACAACAAATTGGAGTTGTGTGTGAACATTTGTAATGAAGGAAAACAATGAAAGTCTATCTCTAACTAGTAATGAAATACTTCAATAGTTTAATGCAACAACTTCTACTGAAATCAATAATACTTTAAAGGATCAGTTACACTTCCTCAATTTGGTTAGGTAGTTAATCCTTTTATCGTCATATATATATATACATGCAGTTTTCCCCTGCTTTTATTGCATTCAATAAAAACCTACACGAGAACTCTTAGATCATACTTTAATGCAAAATGTTGGTTCTTAATCAACTAGTTCAAATATGCAGGTTTTTACTAAATTTATTTTGTTAGAAAATATTTAATATAACATAGTAAAATAAACTTCCACTTAAAATCTGTATTTTTTTCCTCTGTACTTAGGAACCGGTGTGATGTGTTTATCCCACAGCTCAACCAATGACGATTGACACTTTTTTTTAATCTAACATCATTAGCTTTCATTTCAAACCACCAATTCATAACAAAAGAATAAAACTGGAAAGTAACATAAACAGGTTCCCATTTACAGTGCGACTACTTTAACCGAGGCCACCAAAACAAATTTAAAAATTAACGTTTTTGAGATCAAACAAAAACTTTGTGCACGGTTCTCACAGGCCGAGTTGATTCTTTTTCAATCTTGATGTATTTCATTCACATATAATGAAAATTATAAGCATTTTAAGCATAAAATCAAACATTTGTAGAGATTCTATTGTTCATATTCTCGATTGTAATTGGCTAATTATTCTTAGGTGGCTTCGGTTGAAGTCGTTGCACTGTAAATCTGTACTTTCCCATTTAAATCTGTACTTATGCAAATTTTGTTGATGTTTGCTAAACACACAGATCAACCAATCAGAGAAGTTCACTTCAGAAATAATATACTCCGATTGGTTGATCTGTGTGTTTAGCACACATCAACACAATTTGCATAAGTACAGATTTAAATGGGAAAGTACCGATTTAAATGGGAACCTGTTCATATCTAAAGTGGAGACTGTTAGAGCAAAAGCACTAGAACCATGAAACAAAATCTACTTGTTAGTGTGTAATAGTTCTTATTTAGCGACTATTAGTTACTATAAAAGACAGTTAAGTTGTAATGAGGTATTGTTTCCTTTTGTATTTGATGTTTTTGGTTGAGTGATACTGACTAAATAGTCACTAAAAACTATTAGTTAGTAACTTTTTTGTTTTTATTTCATGGTTCTTGTGTTTTCACTCTAGTTGGACAACTTCAGTTAATTCAATATTTCTCAACATTTATTGCATTTATTCATATCACAATGTATGGATTGGTTAAGTGTGTGTGTTCTAACTAAATATAAATGACTTTTTGTTATTATTTACAATGCAATATCAAAACAAATTAATCAATGTCACTGTCCAATTCATCATCTGCTTCATCACACACATCGAGGTTTGTCACATCCTCTTCAAGTAAACACAGCACAGCTTCTTGTGAGCAATTCAGAGTTTTGTCCAAAATATCTTCATAGTTGCAAGTAAAGGTGAATTCCTGTGACCACAGATGTTGGAGCCCAGCTAGTTCTTTGACAATGGCTGCTCTTTTACTAAGCAACATGCTTTGGAGTCCAGGTTCTTTGTTATCGTCTGATGCTTGGAGTGATATAACTCTCTTATTGATCTTATTAACCTCACATTCCAGGAAAGCAACAAACCGGGAAAGTTCAGTCATGAGAAGGGTTGTTTCCTCTTCACATCTCTTTTTGGTGCAATGGAGATGAATTATCTTTGACTTTGTAGAGCTGGGTATAGAGGCAGTGCATGATGTCTCTCCACCATCAACACAAGCATACACCGTTGATGTGGGGTCCTTGATATCATCGAACGCAATATCTTTGTTACTGGTGGTTCTGTTTTCATTGCTGTTTAGCTGCTTTAACAATGAATCCATACTCTTAACCACCTTGGTTATCTCCCGTGATAATTTAATTGCTATTGTCTGGCCATCTGTAAATACATAACATTTAAGAATTAAGAACATTTCACTCATCAATTCGACAACCTGAGCAGAAGTCATCTTCAGAGTAAAGAAAATGAAAAGACAGCAGTGTTATTTATGTATCTGGTTCGTCGGTAATGTTGTTGTTGAACCAGACACATCAGTCTTTCTCAAGACTACACTACCCCGGACGATCATGCCTCATCTACATCGATTTCACCTGGGATCAGACAATTCACGTTTATAAGAAACATAACCCATAGCATAAAAGAGCACATCAAAATATACAATATTACAGAATTACATTATATTCTGTTGAATAATGACCTTCTTATGGATGTTTGAGAGACTATTGCAATGGAAATATTCAACCGAATAGCATCAAAATTTGTGATATGGTATATGTTGATGTGCTTTTTCATGTTACAGTAGAAACTAGAAACTTGTTCCCAGTCCCCTCCTAGCTCATCCTCGTTTAGAACATGGCCAATATAAGAAACACAAACCTGCATATTTTTTCTTCATTTCTAGAAGAAACACACGTTCTGATGAGAGGCGATGGAGCTGTGTCAGGATATTGCTTCTCGTTTTAGCTACAAGGCGTACAAGTGCATTATTCGCAGCATCACTTGTTGTCTTCCATCTATTCTTTATAGTATGGGTGGTTTCTATTTTCCTCACAAGCTTTTCAGTTCTATGACAGAGTTTAAGAAACTTAGTTTCATGGACAAAGAATTAAACTTTATCCCATGGACTCAAATCACCACTTAATTTGATAAACATTATATTTATACATGTTTACAGTAGGTATATGTTATTGAATATGCTTCAATAGATATACAGTTATATGATCATAACTACTGTACAGTACCTTTCTAGTTTTTTTTTAACTTCTGTTGCATCACTTAAGGCCATGACTTGTCTGTTAACAATAAAAAAATTGTCATTTAAATAATCTTAAAAATACATGTATATAGAGTTGTTTTCATATAAGAGAGACACTGACCGTAATACATGTAGTTACTGCATAGTTACGGTACTGTTACTGCAGAATTATTGAATATTTTTATAGACATTCAGTACCGTCAGTTTCCCATTCATACAAATACCGCTTTAACACACTTTTGTAATACATTTTACATCTATCACTTACCTAAATTTATTGATATCCCTTATGTACATTAGATATTGCTCATCCCAAAGGAGTTCTAAAATAAGATAAATACATTTAGCACAAAATAGAAGTAATAGCATACTACAAGTCAATACAAAATTGGAACACTTAGCAAATCAACTACATCTAACACTTCACAAACAATTTCACTGATCACTAACAAATCAAATCATAGTGACCTTTTTCCACTGGTTGAAATGACAACAGTTCTTCTTGAATCCACCCATCAATCAATTCATCTGTACTAGTAACTGAAAAAATCAATTATTTTTATATCCATATTTGGACAACCAATTACATACTACTACTATGTAGAAGTAGGTGTTTGTACTTTGTATTGATGTTGGTTCATTACTAATAACAATTGTGATAAGATAACCTTGTTTTTAGAATTGTTTAACAATAACATTCATTTGTTAAAAACCAAGTTATGCCCCACTTGGAAACCACTGTGATATATCGTTGCAGTGGCCAGAATAAACAAATAAAGTTGTGTGATGATGCAAAAATAAAAAAAAAAATGATTATGATACCTGACATAGACTTGCATAAATCGTTCAAATCATTGCTTGTCTGGGTAAGCAGCTTCTGTGTTCTTTTCAGCTTCATTTTCAGCACTGGACCTGTTAGACAATAAACTTACATCTAAATTATAAAACAAATTTACGGTACAGCATTGCATAAAATGTTCAAAACCCCATGTATATACCAAATCTATGACGCAGCCGTTCAGCATAATGTAACAGACCATCAGTCAAGACATCTACTCTTTTCCCAGGTGACATTTCTTTTGTAATCCTGGAATAGTCTCTGAGGAATGACCAGAGTCTTTCCGTTCCTTCTCCATCTGTCAACCCAACACCTTTAACTCGTCTTGGGGAGTACTTGATCTGTGTAAAAAATAATAATAATGATGAGAGATAAAGTGTTGACATCTGTTGTTATCTGTATGAATTAAGATATGTTGGTAGGGAATTTATGGGAAAATCTACAGCATCTACAGATTTGTATCATATGAATCATCATATTATGCTGGACAATGGGAATTGAATCTATACACCAAGATTAGTTATTTTGATAAGTTGGAAGCAACAAGTAATTTTAGTTAGTAGACATATGAGCAGCTGTGTACAGATTATGTTATTGTAGATTATGTTATTATCAGCAATTAATGATACAAAGCATTGGATCATACTATTAATTTATTGTACAATGTTTACCTGACAAGTTGCCTTGTGACCATAACAGTGGAATATTGGTATAGCAAGGGTGACATCTTTGGCAAAGTTTACTTTTCCAATGTTTTTCTAGAAAAAAAAAAAACAGTAAATTATGTGTTTTTTTTCATACAAAGACCATACTCGATGATGATGATGAGGACGGACACAAAATATCTTAGTATCTGCATTAAGTACCAGTAAGCTAAGCCTTATGCGTCACTGGGCATGTAGAAGATAGGTGATGGTGAATCTCTTTTATATAAATTTTAGTAAACCTACCTCAATATGTTTGTCAAGAATGCATGCAATATCATACATCATGACCATCTTAAGCCCCTTACTGTCTGCATGCTCTTCCTGTAACCTTTTCATCTCATACAGAGGATAAGCAATCCTGTAACAAAACAAAGAAGAAGAATCCAAGATGTCTTAGATCTCATTACATGTAACATGTAACTAAATAAATAATTTATACTGGGTACCCCATTCTATAAACTGAGGGACAAATCTGAGGGAGTATCCTGCTATGGACATAAAGATGAAATAAGCACACATGCAACTCAACTCAGCTCATAACTCACTATATAAACTAAATGCTATGCAATACAGTAAACACCCACATACAAGAACACATGATTTTCGGTTCAGGCTGATTTTTTATATATCTTATATATTGCTCTTATGTATATGGTACTAATTATTGGCCAAATTTCAGCCTGGTGTTCTTAATCCATTTGTTCTTATATGCGGGTGTTTACTGTACAGTGTATAACATGATAACAAGATATTGATTGTAATTAAGCAAAATATTACCTTTCACCATGCTTAATGTTGTGGAAACCCTTTGGGAAATCATGCCTACAGACTCGCCCAAATACGCCTTTTTCATCAAATAGTCTGTTCTTGCCCTTTGATCTCAAAGATACTGACACTTCTCCTGCATGGAATCTACTACAATCCTATTTTTTGCAAGAAAATGAAATCAGATAAGCAATTATTTGTGTAGATATTTGCTAATCTGTATCCTGTACATGTGAACAAAGGGAAATTTATGTAGAAGTGAAAGAAGCAAGACACTAATCTCAGTGTCAACTTGTTATAATTTATCTATGCTATAATTATGATATATATCATAATTGTGGGTGGGTAAAGGAATTATAAGTCGTACTACAATATGACATAAATAATATATTAAATAACAAAGCTCATAGTAAAATTATAATAATAGTATTGTACATTGTACCTTTGGAACTTCATCTGCTTTCTCACAATAACTATTCACATAGTTATCAACATCGTCTTGGTCGGCAAACATGAGAGTGCCATGTTTAGGCAATTGAAACGACTTTGTCCCTTGTCTTTTTTTTCTATTCAAGCCAAAGCATGCATCCATGCACTCAATAAGGATTCCATTTTCCTGTAATAAAATATCATTATTTCAGTTTGCACCTTAAATTATACATTTATGATGCATACAATTATTTATACTGTGACATGCATGCAATCTAAACCATTCACCTTGGGACAAAGAGGACACGTTGCTCCATTATCCAGTTCAGGAAAGAATGTCCCCAACGTTGATACTTGGTGTTTGAAAAACCTATAGAAGAAAAACATGTTTTTAACTATTGTGTAATTTTTACAGCATTTATACATGCTATACGGACTGCTATACGCCCTATGCAAAAAGAGCAAGGGACTGGGAACAAGCAACACGAAACACCATGAACAATAAAATATTTCAATAATATTTTTCCCTTACAAGAAAGAGCATGTCTAAATTAGCAATTTTGTAGATTCCTGTTGTCATACATTGAATCACTCCAGAGTTATCAGCATTTGAAATGTACCAAAAATACGAAAGCGAGGCTCTAAAGACCCAAGTGCAAATTTCAAGCCAAATCTTTGTAAATTCAAAAAGCTGTAACTTTTGATCAGTTTATGTTACAACACTGAAATGTTGGAATATCACTTATTTCGATGTGCTCTTTCTAATAAAAGCAATGGTGCATGTCTCCTAATACTGATTAAGTAAGGAATTGCCTTTTTGCATAGGGTGTATAACATCAAACCAAAGCTACTTAAAGGCACATGATCACCCATGATCTTAGCGATTTCAAAAACAAAAACGAACAACTGCATTACAATAAGGTTGAACATGGGAAATTAACTGTCACTAAATAAATGTCTTTGTCTAATTTGTCCAAACCTGTATTCTTCAAAACAGCTTGCATTTAGGAGTTGGTAAACTGATGATACCTATGAGATTAAAAAACAATATATAGATTACAGTGTATTTTATTAATATTATTATTATATTACATCAATCTAATCACAGGGAATACATGTAAGTTGTAAATACTTGACATATTATACAGGACTGTAGAACATTCCTAGGTCTGGGTAGATGAAATTATCTTTTTAAAAATAGTGGAAATGTGAAGAAGCTTATACACCTTATTCCAAAATGGCTGACTGGCCTTTGATGTCTTGTCAAGCTCAAAGACAAACAAATAATTTTATAAGAATGAGGCAACAAGGGCCAATGGAACAAAGAGTCGCCATTTTGGAATAAGGTGTATAGTCAAATATAAAATAAATAATACTATATTATATCCAACATGTATGCTATTGAAATATTTACCAGTCTTGGATTTAGAGGTTTCCTTAATGCTTCGAGGCACTCCGTAAACTCCTTTAAAGATACCTTGCAATGTAGGAAAACAGTTTCAACCAGGTCCATTAGCGTAAGGTGAAAGGCTGTTGATGGTCTTTCAGGGGTAGCTGGCCAAAGGCTATGGCGGACCAATGTTACTGCTGAAGGCTCACATTTGCAGAACACTATTTTTTTGGAGTGCTGATTGCCTGGAACGAGAAATAATAATAATAATAATAGATTAATGTTATTCATATTAAAACTTTACTTGGATTGTTGTCAACATAGCCTATTAGGTGAAAACTACAAACATTTTGGTACGTACTTCAGAGTAAAAAACAGAATATATTAATAAATATATTATTTGGACAAGTTACTAGTTAATTATTAAACCCAACAGTGGTATAATAAATTCTAATTGAGCTAACAATTAAAAGAAAATTATATGAAAAAATACTAACCGTGTTCGTCGACACAAATAATACTTCTGATGTCACTAGAATTACACTGGTGTGTTTGTAGTGGACGTCCCTCTATGAAATAGGGCACAAACGTTTGTTCCTACAATCAAAAAACAGCAGAGAAATTAACTATTTGAACGCATAACACTCCTCACATGTTGATTTTTTACTGAGGAAGGACAACCGATGTACCCAAAGGAAGAATACACGCGTGGCAAGGAATAACAACACATCGGGTTTTAAAATTATTTTCAAAATACAGTGTAATAAAGTGTAATACACTTTAGAAAAACTCATGGTCCATGACCCCATGACCGATCGTGGTTCGAGCCGGTTTTTCACAGCGGTGAAGCATTTAAAACTATATTACCTTCCATAGTTCCAGTACATGAAAATAATTTCTATTTTCATGCATAGCATGTCCACAAGCTAGGCAATAGTACTGTCGTGGTCCGCAGTGTTCGCAACGTAAAACAGCTTCGACTTGTCTGCAAACCACGCATTCTTGTCCTCCTGGAATATGCGATACTTTCGAATATGCTTTCAGAACATCCTCCCTAATATCTGTCCACTTCTGTGTTAAGTTTAGCTGCCTCTTTTCGTGGTTTGTTAAACCCACGTTCAATGGCTCAGCTTCAAAGGTTATGAAACTGCTTGTTGACTCCTCTTCTGGTCGCGAGTTATCTTCCCTTTCTAGTCTTGGAAACTTCGTTTTTTTTGAAGTCGACAGCTGGTAATCTTTGGTTACTTTTTTACCCTTTTTATCGATTAAAGTAGCTCTAAAACTAAATGGTTTTAAGTGAGATCGTTTCATAGGTTCTATCTAAAGATGGCATCTAAAAATATGGCGGCGATTTAGAACTTAGCGTGGAGACTCTATAACATGGACTGTGATTGGTCGAAAATAACAATACGAGATATCGCAACAACGAGAATGCAGAGAATGTATTCTGGAGTGGGCTGAGCCTGACGGGGTAAATTTACTTTTGTGGGCTGAGGCCATTTACTTCGAGTGGACCGGGTGACAAGAAAGGCGTTCCGAATGCACATTTAGTTTCTGAATTGATCCATGATCTTTTGCGCCACTAGCTTCTGTGCTTTTCACGGGTGACGAACTATCTCGGAAAAAGTGTATGTTCGTGCAAACATAACAGAGAAATTCCCTGGGTTCAGGGGTTTATCACCTGGTGGCCCCTATCTTTTTGTTAAGATAAAAATCGTCTTCGACTTGCCATACAGATCAGCCGCTCACATGATGGTTTGCAACCATTCCCAGGAGAGCGAATTGAACAAAAGTACCACCAGTCACTGTGATGGTTTTCTTCTGGCAAGACCACCAGCATGGCTGCCGTTTCTTTTGTTCAATTCACTCCTTAGCCTCCTATTCAGCCGCTCTTTTGTATCGTCACGCAATACGAGTCTCCCCACGGAGCTCCGTGGGGAGACTCGTATTGCGTGACGATACAAAGGAGCGGCTGCATAGGAGGCTATTCACTCCTGGGAATGATTGCAACCCAAGAATTGTATGTAGCGCAGAGCTTTTTCTTTCGTTTTTAGAAGGATAGCGTTGCAAACAAAATGACGTCACAAGGCCTAGTCACATGTTCATTTGGTCGCGCACTGAAGGCATTTTTCAAAGCATATAGCATGATTAATGAAAACATATTTGTAAGCGCTATTTTCGTTTTGAAATTGTGCTATACGCCTTGAAAAATAAACGTTGACTAGGCCTTGTGACGTCATTCAGTTGTTTGCAACGCTTGCCCTATACAACCATATAAAATGGTTCTTGGTTCTTTTAATCGTGATTTCGATATCGGAATCGTATTTAGCACCTATATCCTTCTTTTAGAAACGACCACAAAAACATTGTATATCATATGCACTTTAAAGGATTAATTTGGAATACTGAATAGTGCATTCCAAGACCTAAATAGATTATTGTTTTACAAATTCAAAATACGGAATAGTTTAATTTGCTTTCTGTGTTGACTTGATAAACTTTACGGTATAAATTGTAACGCTAATTATAGAAATAAAAATATTTATTGTGCAGAAGATTTTGTAAAACACTGAATCGAAATATGGTGATCAATTTGAAAAAACTATTGCTTTTGACTGGCTAGCCTCGCATACATGTGGCAATTCTATTGTGTTCCAACGTGAACACGAGGCTAGCCAGTCGAGGTCGCCATATTTTGATCTGGTCTATAAATACCAAAGGTAGCCCAAGCTATCTTTTTGTGCTCTCGTATAGGCCTTCTACAAGAGAATATAACACCTTCCGGACAATTATTCGCGTGTCTCTATCAATCTTTGCAAGCTCGGCAATTAGGCCCGGCTACCTTTCAAGATGGCGCAGGGAACTGTGAAGAAACTACAGTGGTACCTCTATTAAGCGGTCACCCATTAAGCGGTCACCCTCTATTAGGCGGCCACAATAAAAAGTCCCAAATCTATTCCTATACCTATTGTATATACCTCTATTAAGCGACCAATCTCTATTAAGCGGTCACCCTCTATTAGGCGGCCACAATAAAAAGTCTCCAATCTATTCCTATACCTATTGTATACCTCTATTCAGCGGCCAAACTCTATTAAGCGGCCACTTTGGAAAGTCCCGAGGGTGACCGCTTAATATAGAGGAACCACTGTATTAATAGCCTGCATCGTGACTCGCCTGGAACAATTTTCTTGCCTCGTGTGCAAGTGCTCTAAGTGTCGGTTATTTTACTCTATGAAAATCACCTGGGCATGCGCAGGAGACTAGGAACAATTGAGCCAATGCGATTCCCCAAAACAGAAGGCAATATGGCTGTGAAAATAGAGGATAATAAAAGATAAATTTGATTCTATTTATATTTTGTTTCTATAGTTATTTTCTCTCTTTCATCATTTTTTGACACACGCCCTAAATTATCACAATGAATGAAATATTGACGTCCCGCTAATCGTTCATAATCGAACATTTGTCTACCATTAACAAATTAAAAAGGAAATCTTCAACCGAACAGGACAAGTGTTGATCAATACAGCAACGCAATGAACTTCTTCGTACTTTACTCGTCGTTGTTTCTTGCTATCCTTTCAAACGTCGAAAGTGGCCGACTTTCCTTTGGTAATGGAAACTATGTAGTCCAATGGACATATTTACCAGCGACAAAGGAGATTGAGTTTGATATCACTGCTAAAGCCTATGGTTGGGTTGGTTTGGGCATTTCGAAGGAGAACGTAGGGATGAGGAAATTGGACTTAGCCATTGGAGGCACTAAGAACGGAGAGGGATACCTTAAGGTAACAAAAGCAAAAATAATAATGGAAATAACGAATACGTATACACATAGAGCAGATATTTCGTATGACTATAAAATTAAAAGCTTATATACACGAAAGCGGTCAACGTATATGCAAGGCACAATCGAGTGATGTGGCATGATTGACCGAGTGATGAGAGCACCGGCCTTTAATTTCACCTCTGTGATCCGCGCCGGGGTTCAAGTCCCAGCTTGGGAACTGCAGGATCATGTGAATTGAGTTTGTTTGATGTGTTGTTCTCTACCATGCCACGAGGGTTTTTCTCCGAGTATTCCGGTTTTTCCTCCCTCAACAAAAATCAAGATGTGAGGAGTGATGTATGACAAATATTTAATGTATAGAGAGAGTGAGTGTGAGTGCCAGCAGACAAATAATCACTAAGTATGTGGATCTGCTGTGGAAATATTATTATTGTTGTTATTATTATTAGAAAGTAATTATTAGTCGTTCTTGACACGGTTGAGGCTTCGCGTGAGAGTTTTGACATTGACATGACATTGTGATTTAGTACAATTAATTATAACTCTAAATATATACACTGCTGAAACGTTAACGCTAAAGCTTTAACGCATTGAGTGTATACACCTATTTCAATTAACGTTGTCCATCTGGAATGGTTGATCTGAGACCGATAGGAATTGTGGGAGCTCATTAAATTTCAAATACATTGTTTTAATCACGCTTGAATGGTGCTAAATTACAGATAACAGTATTTCAGAAGTAAACATTAATATTCAAGTGTGATTATAATAGTGCATTTGCAGTTTAACGAGCTCCCATAATTCCTATCGGTCTCAGATCAACCATTCCAGATGGACAACGTTAATTGAAATAGGTGTACACATATTTCAAACATCAAACCGAGGTAAGGTTCGAAGCGCGCAAAGGATTGTTGGTCAAAACGAAACAAATCCTAAATGGCGCTTCGAGACAGCAACGATTTCGGTTACTTTAATTTTAGGCATTTGCGTTTTGTTTTTATTCTTTTCATTGCTGATAGAGAATCAGAGAGCTTTCGTTGTCCAAGTTACGTACATAGAATGCTTTAATGTAAAGCTATATAAAGAACGTATGGTTAGAAAGTTAACACGGGAAAAAAACTCTCTCAACCGACGCCATTTTGGAACTGTTTTGGAACTATTCGTGAATTCGCCACTCATTCGACGTGATTTTGAGACCTCCCATCGATTTATTTTATACTTACTTTATTCAGTTTCTTCAAACACTCCATTCTTGCCAAGTTTTTCATGTGTAAGAGTAGGGTAAAAGAGTGCGTTATTTCCATATTTTCATGAAAAATGAAATTTTGACATGCATGATCCGTGATATGATTCGATATTTATTTCGGCCGTAAACCGTGCCAGAGACCCCCCTGTAAGACCCTCAAGAATTTACTCACAAAAACCTGCATTTTCTCTTATTTTATAGGATTATTTTGTTGATGCCACAACTGTACCGACAATGGACACAAAGCAAGATTTAACACTCATCTCTTCAAGTGAGATTGGTGTTTATACTAATATCAGGTTTAAACGAAAACTAGACACCGGCGATACATCACAGGATAACCTGATAACGGTAAAAAACGTTTATACTAGATAATGATGATGATGATAATGGTAACAGTGATGAATGATGATGATGGTGATGATGATGAATGATGATGATGATAATGGTAACAGTGATGAATGATGATGATGGTGATGATGATGAATGATGATGATGGTAACAGTGATGATGATAATGGTAACAGTGATGAATGATGATGATGGTGATGATGATGAATGATGATGATGATAATGGTAACAGTGATGATGATAATGATGATATGATGATGATGATCATCATGGTGGTAAAAGTGATGATAATGGTGATGGTGGTGATGATATAATGATGGTGCGCGTGATGGTGGTAAACGTAATAATGGTAAAACATAATAATGCCAAAAGTGATGATAGATCGATATGATGATGGTAGTGATGTTGATGATTATGGTAAGAAAGGTTATGCTTGATAATGATGATGATGATGATATGATGATCATGATCATGATCATGGTGGTAAAAGTGATGATAATGGTGATGGTGGTGATGATATAATGATGGTGCGCGTGATGGTGGTAAACGTAATAATGGTAAAACATATAATAATGCCAAAAGTGATGATAGATCGATATGATGATGGTAGTGATGTTGATGATTATGGTAAGAAAGGTTATGCTTGATAATGATGATGATGATGACGGTAAAAGTGATGATGATGGTGAAACATGATGATGATGGTGATGATGATAAATAATGGTGACGATGGTGATGATAATGGTGATAATTGTGATGATTGATCATGATAGTGATCTAATAGACTTCCGCAAAGCGTTTGATCTTGTCAATCATGACATCCTCTTGGGGAAGCTATCATCTTATGGTGTCAAAGGGCCTGCCTACCAATGGTTTTCCTCGTACTTATCAGACAGATCACAGCTTGTCTCTATTGGTTCTTTTAAATCAGACACCTTACCTATGCTTAATGGTGTGCCTCAAGGGTCATGCCTAGGCCCACTGCTTTTTCTTGTTTATGTAAATGACATTCCTTTTTCTAGTACATCTTGCAATACACACTTATACGTTGACGACACCACTCTATCTTGTTCCTCACCAAGTGTTACTGACATAAACTTATCTCTACAATCAGGTGCTAACCTATTGAGCCAATGGGCTACTAATAATAAGATGGTAATTCATCCTGATAAGTCCAAGTCTTTGCTAATTGGCACTCAAAGGAAATTAGCCTCCCTCTCTGAACCACTTAACATTTCAATAAATGGAATCAACATCAAGCAATCAAATAGTGAAAAGCTCTTAGGCGTCTTTATTGATTCCTCTTTGAAATGGGACGAACACATTTCTAACGCTATTAAGAAGTTCAATACTAAGCTTGAAATGTTAAGAAGAGCTAAACCATACCTGTCCCCCAGACACATCTTACTTCTGTATAACACTATAGCCAAACCAACATTAGAATATTGTTGCTCTGTCTGGCGAAATTGCTCTTCTGAATTTCTCCAACATCTTCTTCTTGCTCAAAAGCGTGCTGTTAGGTTGTTACTTAACTCTGACTTTTCGACTCCCTCTATCAACCTTTTCCAAAAACTTGGGGTGTGCCCTATTTCTGACATTATTCGTGTGAGGCTTGCCAACCTTGTCTTTAAATGTCTAAACGGACTTGCTCCTAACTCTTTAGCAAGTAAGATAAGCCGCCCACACCATAAATACACTACTAGGCAGGTCTCAAAATATAATCTAACCATCCCAAAGGCCAAAACTAATTCAGGAAAACGTCGTTTCTCCTTTCTTGCACCTTCCATATGGAATGACCTACCCTCTGAAACCCACAAGATCGAAACTGTTAGTGCTTTCAACAGAAAATGTAAATATTACTCTAAATCTAAGTTAAAATCAGCAGTAGAGCTAAATACAGCCAGACTGTACTGATTAAAGTCATTCAATTTTATCTGTAAAAATATATAATTAGTAAATTAGTTGAAAATCCAATTGTAAATATTAATTAATAAATAGAAATATATAATAAGATTAATTATTAGATTATTAGATATACCTATAGTTTAGTTAATTCAATTGTATAGGTAGATCAAAATCAGCATACATGTAAATATTTTAATGGGCCAGATTGGAAAAAAGTACGACTTTATTTGAAACCCAATAAAGATTTATTATTATTATTATTATTAGTGATGATGGTGATGGTGATTGTGATGTTGCATATGCATGGTCATTGTGGTGATGATAATATAGATAATTTTGTTGATGGTGGTGATGAAGACGATAATAATGGTGGTGATGATATATATAGGTGGTGGTGATGGTGATGGTGGTGATCTAAACGACACTGATGGTGTTGATCTTGGTGATAATGAGGGTGGTGGTTATTGTGATGGTGATGATATTTAGACGATGATGATCATTCTAATGCTAAGGGTGGTGATCATCACCATCTCACCACCACCATCAACCCGACCAATATTATCTTCATCAATTTCCTGCATAGGTTTCATTTTGAAATACACTTCGAACAAAAAATATTTCAGTAAGTTTTAGTTCTTTATTTATAACACATTTTATCAGAAATTGAGCGACAATTTGATCACAGACCTAGCTATCGGAAGAACGTACTTAAATAAAGGTTTGTATATCTGAATTTGGCTCTAGGTTGGTGAGCAGTACTACATAGCTTGGGCTTACCAATCATGGAACGATGCACTTTCTTATCATTCAAAATGGGGATACAGTGATTTGGTCACTCTTGTTGCCATAGCACCAAGCCCTTCTGTAGCTCCATCACCAACAATTGCTGCGTCGACTGCTTCAGCATCATCATCACCTGTATCATCGTCATCTGTAACACCTTCTTCATCTTTAGCTGTAGCACCATCTTCATCTGTACAGGTGGCACCATCTTCGTCTGTATCACCATCTTCATCTGTAGCACCATCTTCGTCTGTTGCACCATCTTCATCTGTACAGGTGGCACCATCTTCGTCTGTAGCACCATCTTCATCTGTAGCACCATCGTCATATATACATGCAAAACCATCTTCGTCTGTAGCACCGTCTCCATCTGTATCACCGCCTTCATATGTAAGTAGTATTAGTAATAAGAGTTGACCTAAGTGAATCCTGTGGGATTTATGCATGGGATTCGTGCTATGGGAACCGTCCAAAAATCATTACTAGTGATTTTGTATTATCCATGTGGCTCACCCTGTTTCTATTCCTACATCTTGATACATTTAACCTCCTATTCCCCACCAATACAGTAGGGAACTGTGGAGGAGACTATTGAAATACGTATCCACTGAGCTCTGATTTGCGACTTATACATCGAATCAAAATATAATTTCATCGAATATTCTGGAGATAATGACAATATATATAAAACATTCACTGTGTTTGATCTACAACTGCAACGACATAAGCCTATTATTTCATGATCAGTGATATGAATAAGAGAAAAAGTCTATCAAAGTGTTTGAGTTTTTGATTATTTGAAAATTGATTCTCAAACTCATTAATAATTCATGAGCTAATCAACCAATATGAGCACACCATTTGTACCACGTGCATGGGTTTGAAACCCCGATGAAACACGATTATAGGTTGACCGATGTTTGAAATATTTTCATCACTAGTGATGAAAATATTTCTAAATCTACATAGTGGTGGGAAATCTGAAAAGAATTAGAATTCCCTAGTTACCTACCTACCTTACTATCCTTTATTACCTTAACCTTTTAGCCTGCGTGGCCGGCTCTTGGGGAATTGGGGACGAGGAGGGGAGGGGAGGGGGTGGAGGAGGAAGGAAAGGGAAGGGAGAGCCTGCTAGCAAACCCCACTTTTTCGTGTACCTGCGACCGCCAGAGGCCGCACGCTCCTATTGGTCAAAATGAAGCATGACGCTGTCAATCATAGTATTTGTAATCCGACGCAATGTTACTAACTTAGCGTCTTCGCGTGCTTGTTCAACTAAGACTTCTTCGTAGACTTGAAAACAGACTACAAAAAAGCTGTTGACGATTTACTCGAAGGTAAAGATGTTTTGGCTTTGTTTCCCACTACGGTAATGGTAATGAAAGTCGTATATATTTTTAATTATTTTAAAAGTATTCAAGCTTTTTCAAAGGTCAAAGATCAAGAAGAAAATTGAGCTGTTGTTTTGGTTGCCGCAAAAGCTGAAAGATCGATGCGATAGAATGAGTTCAGATAGTTTCTATATATAACACAAAGTAAACTGCAGGGTTTGAGGCATTGTATAACATAGTTTTATTTCAAATGATATAGGTATTAAAATAATAAAAGATTTAATAATATGAAGTCGCTGGCTCTTGTTTACAAACTCAACGGTCGACACATAAAAGTGACAACTTCCAGATCACTTCCTGTAAACTCTGTTGTATGCTCTGATTGGCTGAATAATTTGATGTTTTGATGTGTCTTGAAGTAGGCGGGTACACGAAAAAGTGGGGTTTGCTAGCAGGCTCTCCCTTCCCTTTCCTTCCTCCTCCACCCCCTCCCCTCCTCGTCCCTAACTCCCCAAGAGCCGGCCACGCAGGCTATTAACCTTTCTACCTAATTTACATTATTATTATTTTTACATTATTTTTTTTCCATTTTTTATTGGCGTGTCCGAGTCTCGAACCTGCAACCCTTGGAGTTGAATTCCCTTTTCATACCAGCTGAGCTATTGGTGATTTGGTTGGCAAAGTAGAGTCTTATTTCCCACGCCATCAAATACTCTGTATATATTATATCAGAAATTACACTGACGTCAAGTACTCACATAAATGAACTTTATTCGCATCTTTAATGATCCCTACTGAAGTTACAACTTATATTTAAATGACAATTTGGATTATTTTCTAAAGAAAATGAAAAAAAAACTACTTATGTAGGTAGTTACACGGTTATATTTAGAGTACAATTTGAAATATTGCTCAACTGAACTTAAAGAAACATTTTCTAAGCCTTTTTGAACAACTTCAAGTAAGAATCCCGTAATACCTTATAAACCCTACAGTATTTCGAAATCCAATAAATTCCGCACGAGAGGAATTCAAAATAACTCTCATAATCCCAGGCAACATAATGAGTGACCTATTATATTAAAAAGAACTATTTATTATTATTATTACATTATTTATTCGACTGAGAAGTAATTCCAAAAAGCTCGTGCTTCGTGTTTCATTAGGGTTTCCAAACACTCAAAAACAATAAAAGCACTCGGCCTACGGCCTCGTGCTTTCAAATGTTTTATCGTGTTTAGAAACCCTAATGAAACACTCGTTCTCGTTTTTGAAATATTACTTCAGGCATGCTTGCGAGGACCTCCTGGTCTATCAGGATTTAATGGTGTCCCTGGCTACAGTGGACTTCCTGGACGAGATGGGCGTGACGCAGTCGGACAACCCGGGCTTCCTGGCCGCAACGGTGTCCCAGGCCCACCGGGTGCTCCAGGTGTATGCCAGAGAAATTGGAAACAATGTGTTTGGACAGAACAAAATGAAAAGGAGAATGGAAATTTGTGGGTAAGGATTTTGTTTTTGTTTTTTGTTTTTGTTTTTGTTTTTGATAATAAAAATGTTGATGTCACTTTTCAATTATTTTGTCAAACTTTATTCATTCGTGCGTTCCTTTTTTTTTCATTTATTATTTAATTCATCCATTTATTCATGCGTTCATTTGTTTATTAATTTATTAATTCATGAATTCTTGCATCCATTCAATCATTCATCCATTCATTCATTCATTCATTCATTCATTCATTCATTCATTCATTCATTCATTCCTTCCTTCCTTCCTACCTACCTACCTACCTACCTACCTACCTACCTACCTACCTACCTACCTACCTACCTACCTACCTACCTACCTACCTACCTACCTACCCACCCACCCACCCACTCACCCTTCTTCCTTGCTTCCTTGCTTGCTTTCTTCCTTCCTTCTATCCTTCAAACATTTGCTATTTTATTCTAGGTTTGCGTATTCAACAAGCAACATCATAACACATCTCTTCGTGTTTACTTTGCTGGAGTACTAAGGCTATTCGAATGTGATGGCTGCTGTAGGAGATGGTATTTCACCTTTAATGAATATGAATGCACTGCTCCAATTTCAATCGACGGAATCGTCTACAACAACCAACAACATAACAATATCCATCGTCATCGCCATATCGAAGGCTACTGTGAAAATATTCCACAAGGTATGCCATGGGATAAGTTAGTATTATTTCTAATACAATTGAATTGCATGTGGTAAAATGTACTATATACACCTAATCCAAAAAACGTTGTCGGGTCCGCCGCACAGTCCTCGCGCCAAGACCGTAAAGGAAAATACAGTGAATATTTTGATGAGAGTGATAAAACAAGAAAATAAAAGTAGGCACAACACTATTTCGTTGAAAAAAGTACCACACTAGAGTGTGAACATGCAAATAAATTAATTACTGAGTAGATATAACCAATATCTTTCACAGTCTTGGCGCGAGGACTGTGCGGCGGACCAGACAACGTTTTTTGGATTAGGTGTATACTAGTTGTTAAACTAGTTTGGACTGCAGTGTTTCTAAACGCCACTTTTTACTTCAATTGTTTCCTTCAAACGGTTTCAACATTTGCTTCAACATTCGTTCGATTGTGTTGAATGGAAATCTTGAAACTGTTTGTCATCCCCTTTCAGCATTGTTGTAGCGTGTTACGTATTTAAAAGACCACTGAAATGGGCAACCGGCTTCAACATTGCCATTTTACAAAACCGAACGAATGCATGTTGAAGCAAATGTTAACGTTGAAGCCGTTTGCATGGGCCTCAATTAAGGAAACAATTGTAGTAAAAATATATGATTTCTAGCTGTTAAACTCTAACTGTGGATTGTCCATGTGGTAGGGGTGATCGGCGTACCTTTTAGGGCTGATAATATTTCCTGTGTGTACCTTTTAGGGTCCCTTGAGGGTTCTGACTTAAAAGCCGTTATGTAACATAAATCCGTACCTTTAAGGGTCATTTTAACTCTGCTTTGTTGCTAGGAGTAAGCTTGGCTGGCAAGAACATCGCACATCCGTACCTTTTAGGGGTTGAAATCAGCAAGGTTTTAACAGTTTTTTTTTAATTTGTGCGTACCTTTTAGGGGTCGTTTATAAAACCTCCGCCGCTGGATCACCCCTACCACTTGGACAGAGGGAATGAGGGAATATCCCCCCCCCCCCCCCCCCAACCCCCTGGGGATATATATCATCATTATCAATCTTAACTATTGCTGTATTATTACCATCATCTTCAACATCGTCGTCGATATCATCTTATCATTCTCATTATTACGATTCTCATCACTTCATGTTATCAGTGGGTGGCATGGGTGGCATGGGTGGCCTAGCGGTTATATCGCTGGCCTCTCACCGCTGTGGTCCAGGTTCGAGTCCCGGCTCGGGCATGGATTATATGTGAGTTGAGTTTGTTTGATGTGTTCTTCTCTCCTATGCCACGAGGGTTTTTCTCCGGGTTATCCGGTTTTCCTCCCTCCACAAAAATGAACATGTGAGCTGCGTTGTGTGCAAAATAATTAACGTAGAGGTAGTGAGTGTGAGTGTGAGTCTCCCCAATTAGCCACTAGCTAAATACATTGAGACGTTAAAAAAGTGATTTTTTATTTTATTTTTATTTTATCATATTTTTCTATAGGTACTATTCGAGTTGGATTCTGGATTGATTACTGTGATGGATATCCAAGGATAGGCAATGCCCATACAGGATTGCACAAGTTTCCATCAAGAATAGTCGTTGAGGAGGTGGTACCGCCTCAGCCATAGCTCATAAATGAATAACTGGCTTTCACCTACATATCACGTGTACGTCAATATCAAATGAAAAAGCGTAATTTTGCATTATAATAAATTTAAAATTTCATAATCTTGTAAAGCTTTCAAAACTACATGTAATTGTCAGGCTTGGAGATCATTTTGTTGTGGCGTTATGGGCCGGCGAGCAAACATGACGCCTTTTTGTTGTTGTTTGTGTTTTGTTTACACAAACATGCATGGCGGACAACACTTCAAAGGCTTGATATGATGAAATATTTAATAATTGATTCCATTTTAATTTACTGAGCTATTTTTGAAAAGGAGAAACACATTTTACCTAGCTCCATAACTCGGGAACCAAGCATTAATATGGCTTGGAAACGTTTTTTGTAACTTTAATTTGTCACTAATTTCTAAAACATATTTTAGAAATGTCTTTATATGATGTGTAACTTAGCCTGATATTCAGAGCGGACCTGGATTCTACGCTATCGCAAAGCATTAGCGTATGACCCAGGCCCGCTCTAAAAATCAGGCTATGTATATATATAACTTAGATTTTGAGTTTTTGATGACGTCGCTTGAAAGCCAGCAATGAATTAAAGATTATTGAATGAGCTTCATGTTATTGAGTATATTTTGTTTTCTGTTTAATTTCTTCCTTGATTAATGGTTCACTGGCTGTTTACACATCTTATAAGGTAGCCGGGCCTTTGCATCGAAGCGAGACGAACGTTGAACTTGCAATAATAGAGACCCTTTAAAACACCTTACCGGGAAATTATTCACGTGTCTCTATGATTGCAAGCTCAACGTGCAAAGCTCGCTTCGATGCAAAGGCGCCAAGCCACATTACAAGATGGTGCAGGGAACTGTGAAGGGAACTAGTAGGCTGCATCGTGAATCAACTGGAACAATTTAGTCGGCCTGCGCAAGTGCTCTAAGTGTCGGTTACGTTTCTCTACGAAGACCACCTGCGCATGCCCAGGAGACTGGGAACAATTGAGCCAATAAGATTCGCTGTCAAACATAAATCTTCTTTAATCTCTTCGCATTACAAAAAAGATAACAAGACCACGAGGTTGGGTACTAACCATGAAAAACATGCAACTGTATTATTTACTTTCAAAATAGTTATGGGGGGTATACCCCCCCCCCCTTCCCCCCATGACGTGACGTACAGAGAATAGAGCTAGCTAAAGCTATTGTTATTCAAATCAAGACATTATATTGAAATTCAAATGAAACAAACATTTTTTACAATGACAATATCTACCCCAAAACAGAAGGCAATATAGCTATGTGAAATTATAGGAAATAATAATAATTTTGATAATTTATATTGTATTTATATATTGTTGGCTATGTCATATGGTTTCTTCATTCTACGTATTTAAAACTATTTCATCATTTTTGACAGATATCCTAAATTATCATAATAAATGAAATATTGACGTCACGATAATAAATAACAACCGAACATTTGTCAACCATTAACAGAAGTAAACCTTCAACTGAACTCAGCTGAACAAGTGTTGATCAATACAGCCGCAACATGAAAATGTCCTTGCTTCTTTCGTTGCTGTTTCTTGCTATCGTTTCCAACGTTGTAAGCGAGCGACTTTCGTTTGATAGTGGGAACTATCTAGTCGACTGGACCCATTTGCCATCGACACAAGAGATCGAGTTTAATATCACTGCTAAAGCTAAAGGTTGGGTTGGTTTGGGCATCTCGAAGGACAACACCGCAATGAAGAAGTTGGATATAGCAATTGGAGGTGTTAACAACGGAGCGGGCTACCTTAAGGTAACAAAAACCTACAATGAGAATGATCGAAAAAATGTTGACTTAACTTTACTTAAATGGAAACTAGCGAGTAAACTAGTATAGGCTGCGTCGGTGTTTGATATAAACGATAGGTAATAGAATGAAATGTGTAACACCCTAAAAAAAAAAGATATCGAAACTAGCGAGTAAACTAGTATAGGCTGCGTCGGTGTTTGATATAAACGATATGTAATAGAATGAAATGTGTAACACCCTAAAATAATAATAATAATAATAATAATTTAGTTCTTAGCGCACTACAAAAATCTCAGTGCTCTTACAATATCAGTTATGGAAAAAGTAACGAATAGGATATATATATGGTTACAATAACAATATGAAAATGATGATGATGAGACTGATAATACGCGGAAAAGAAAAAAAAAAAAGAAAAATCCTAGGAATTATAAAGTAGTGTCTTAAGTTTTGATTTAAATAAGTCTGTTGAAGGTGCGTTCTTAATTTCCACCGGTAGTTCATTCCATAGAGATGGAGCACATATCGAGAATGCTCTAGAACCGTAGTTTTTTGTTCTATACTTTGGTCTTATTAAGTGGTTGTTATCATTAGCGTTCGATCGGAGAACTCTGTTTGGTTTGTTTAAGGTTAGTAAGTCAGCAAGGTATGCAGGTGCCATCCCGTTTAGTACTTTGTAGGTGAGTAAGAGAATCTTGTAAGTAATACGCTTGCGTACAGGGAGCCAGTGAAGGTTAAATAGGATTGGTGTAATGTGGTCAAACTTGTTAGATTTAGTAACAAGACGAGCAGCAGAGTTTTGAATGCGTTGAAGTTTCGAGATATCTTTATCGGGTAGGCCATATAGAAGACTGTTGCAATAGTCCAGTTTAGTGGTTATAAAGGCGTGGATAAGTTTTTCTGTACTAGGTAGATCGAGGTACTTCCGGATATTCCCGATTCGTTTAAGCGAAAAGGATGCAGACTTGCAGATGTTATTTATATGTGTTGACATTGTGAGGTACTGGTCAAGTGTAACACCAAGATAAAAAAAAAAAGATATCGAAACTAGCGAGTAAACTAGTATAGGCTGCGTCGGTGTTTGATATTAAAAAAATGGTAACTTAACTTTACTGACATTTCGAGCTTTAGTCCTTCGTTGGAGTAAAATTAATAATAATGGTAATTAAAGGCGTCTTTGCATAGAGCAGATTTCGTATGGCAATGAAAAAATCGAACGCTAGCTAGCGCTGTCATCGCATGACAAGGCACTATCAAATGATTCTAAAAACACCATGGTTGCGGCAAGTTAGAACAGATTTCGCATGACTATGAATAGCTCACAGTACGAACGCGGTCAAGGCACGTACAAATTATATAAACATACTCGGTCGCCGCACACGGACCTGAACTTTTCACAGTTAATACGAAATATACTCTAACGCAACGTACTACCTATAGTCTTAGCTTATAACTAAACTGGACTCGACCTTTGTCAGTTTACATTACTCGAAACGTCATTCAAATTCTTATTTTAGTCTCAATTTTAAAAACAACAACAATCCTTTTGACTTTCATCAACTAAACTATGCACAGATTTAGCAACAATTACAAGCCGCTTCAAGCGAAGACCTAAATGAATGCTGGTTTTGTGCTGGTAATATATTGAAATAAGACTTGTTTTCCTACAAAATGTATGTATTTCCATGTGCTTGTTGTTGTATTACAATCAATTATGTTGAAAACAAGATTTCAATACATTATCAATACGAAACCAGCATTCATTTCGGTCTTTGCGTGATGCTAATGTTGCACTTAAACCACGACGTTTTTTTATAAATATGTGTTTGCACTAAAATCATATCAAAGCGCGCGTATTAACTTAAAGTATAAGCGGAACATGACTACTATGGAATTTTGTCATATTTTATTTCAGGCAAAAGTATTAAAATAGCTTGAACTTCACTTTCAGAACGACTTCCGTAGTAAGAGTCATTGATACCTGCGCTGAAACACAGCTCAATTTCGTTTTTGAACACGGTATTCAGTTAGTTGAACATAAATATTTTAATATATTCAAGAGGACGTAAGGATTTTTTCAGTTCATTTTCCGTAACGACGTAGGAACGAATACTTACACGCAAACAAACGCATTTGATACGTAAGCCGCTTAAAAAGCCCTCGCAGAACTATTGACTATGGCCAGATAAGTCAAAACGCAAGGTGTTACAAATTCCATTATATTACCTATCGATTTATTACCAATGAGCAATTAAATATGTTATTCAAGCTTGGAAAATATTCGCCGAAAAAAGAAATGTCTATAATTTCCGTAGCTACGCAAAGATGCAGACGTAATTAGCACATAACTTTTTATTTAAATAAAGTACATTAAATGTTTACTTACAATTTGAAAAATATAAAAAAAAATCATCATATATTTCAACGCCAAATTATTTACAGGTTTTAACGATTTTTTGGCGACTGAAAGCAACGCTAAAATTCGATATCTTAGACAAAAATAGTTATCACCTGCAATAAACACATGCATCACTAGTTTTGCTAGTTCGTTAGTTCGTGTTTAGATGCAAATCGCTTTCATAACAACCGCAATATGTTAACAAAAACCTAGCTGCAGGCATTTTTACAAATAAAATAACCGCGAGCTACCGGCCAAAGCTTTGTATTTTGATCGATATCTCGTTGTGAAACAGCTTGTCTGAAAAACTCAAGAATATGCAAATACGTTTCTCATGTCTAAGGAACGATTATTAAAGAGTATCTTAGTATTGAGCTCTAAGTTTCTATATTGGTTCTTAATAAAGTATTATTTATCATAATGGCACCTCAATTTTCTTGATTAAGTTGTGCACACAATATCATTTCTTTCCGTTTTAAAATACCCTATTTTCTATACTTGATGCCATGAAGTTATTATAGTGATACCTCTATTAAGCCTTCCAAAGTGGCCGCTTAATAGAGGTTGGCCGCTGAATAGAGGTATAGAATAGGTATAGGAATAGATTTGGGAGTTTTTATTGTGGCCGCCTAATAGATCAGAGGGTGACCGCTTAATGGGTGACCGCTTAATAGAGGTACAACTGTATTGTATGATAAGCTCTCAACAACTTGATTGATTAGTTTCTTCAGACATGCCTTTATAAGGTTATACACGGTATTTAAGACTAAAGAGCTTAATAAAAATGATTACGTAAATGACGCTATTGAGAGCTCTCGTGAGAGTCTTATGACATTATGATCTAGTGCAATAAATTATAACTATAATATCATTGACTTCTTAGTGACGGACCATTTAATATTTTAAGAAAATATCGAGCAAGCTCTCCAACCTAAACAAAAAAAAAGCTCAATATGGCAAAAAAATATATATATAGCTTGCATGGTACAGCAACAAAATCTCCTGTAACAATGGAGGTAAAAAAGAAATTGTTCACGCTGAAAATCAATAGGAATCATTTTTCTTTTCTTTTAAATATATAGGAAACTGTAACATGTGTAATAGGATATACTAAATTCTAGAATCATTTTTACTGTCGTTTTGTTTATAAATAGGATATTTTTAAAATTTTACTATCACATTTAACTTTTAAAAAAAGTTTAGAACCATTGTAAATATCAATAATAAGTTGTTGCAGTGGTGGATTATAAAATAAATATTTCTTTAAAGGCTGTCGGTTTTTCGTCTCTTGTTATCGATTTATTCATAGTATATTTTGGTTGTACGTGTTTGTGTTTATTTGACCATAACAAGTTGTTGCAGTCGTAGATGATGAAATAAATATTTCTCTAGCTAAAGGATGTCGGTTTTTCTTCCATTTTTTATCGATTTATTCATGATCATATAGTATAATTTGGTTGTACGTGTTTGTGTTTATTATATATGACCATAATTTAAGTTGTTGCAGTGGTAGATGATGAATAAAATATTTCTCCAAAGCTGATGTCGGTATTTCGTCTCTTATTATCGATTTATTCGTAGCATATTTTGGTTGTACATGTTTGTGTTATATGACCATAACAATCAAAGCTACAATCCACACTCTAAAGCCTGCAAAGGATGTCTGTATTTCTTCTCTTGTTATTGATTTATTTATAGCATATTTTGGTTGCACGTGTTTGTGTTGTATGACCATAACAATCAAAGCTACAGTCCACACTCTAAAGCCTGCAAAGGATGTCTGTATTTCTTCTCTTGTTATTGATTTATTTATAGCATATTTTGGTTGTACGTGTTTGTGTTATATGACCATAACAAGTTATTGCTGTGGTAGATGATGAAATAAATATTTCTCTAAACGATGTCAGTTTTTCTTCTATTTTTATCGATTTATTCATAGTATATTTTGGTTGTAGGTGCTTGTGGTACATGACCATGACAAGTTGTTGTAGTGTTAGATGAATGAAACAAATATTTCATTTTTCTCCAAGCGGTAGTAAAAAAAAAAAAAAATAATAATAATAATAACGGAACACCGACGTCACCGTCAAGGGATACATGCCCTTCCCCCTTGCTCCCTTTTCTCCACCCCCCCCCCCTGCTGCCTCATTACTCACCCTTGCCCCTCCAAATAGAACCAAAAAGGTTGACTCACAAAAACCTGCATTTTCTCTTATTTTATAGGATTATTTTGTTGATGCTACAACTACACCAACAATGGACACAAAGCAAAGTGTAACACTAATCTCTTCAAGTGAAACTGGTGATTATACTAATATCAGGTTCAAACGAAAACTAGACACCGGTGATACATCACAGGATAACCTGATTACGGTAAGAAAGGATATATACTAGATAATGATGATGATAATGGTAGCAGTGATGATAGATATTAATTGGTGATGATGATGATGATAGATGATTATGGTGATGATGATGATGATATAATAATAATAACATTTTTTTTAATAATCATAATGATATGATATGATGATGATGATAATAAAAGTGATGATAGATGATAATGGTGATGATGATGATGATGATATGATGATGGTGATGTAAAATAAAGTGATGATAGATGATTATGATGATGATATGGTGATAATGGTGATAATGATAAAAGTGATGATAGATGATGATGGTGATGGTGACTGATTGATGATGATGGTAAGAAGGCCAGGGTTATACTATATAATAATGATGATACTGTTTATGATAATTGTGAATATGATTATGTGATGATGTGATAGTAGTGATCGTAGATGATCAGTTGGTGGTAGATGATGCTGATTATGATTATGATGATGATGATGGTGGTGATGATGATGATGATGATGATGATGATAATGGTGATGATATAGATGGTGATTATGATGGTGATGGTGGTGGTGATGTTGATGATGATTGTGTTGATGATGATATGATGATGTTGATAATATCGATAATGATCGATGATCACCATCACCATCGACTATCACATGCACTCACTATAAAGTGTCATCCTGAATTACTGATTAACTCAATATACTGAGTTGTATCTACTCAGCTGTTTTTGCAGTGCCCCATCACCATATCATCAACATGCATGGCCATCATTATCTTCAAAAATTTATAACCGTATATATTTTAATGTTAAGATCAATTTCTAACAAATCTTTTACACATTTTATCAAAAATTGGGCAACAATTTAACCATAAACCTATTAGTTAAATAAATAGGTTAAATAAAGTTTTATATATCTGCACTTTGTTCTATAGGTTGGTGAGAAGTACTACATAGCATGGGCTTACCAATCAACAGACGATTCACTTAGTTACCATAATTCCAACAGGGGATACAGTGTGGCTTTGGTGACGCTCGTTGCCATATCACCAAGCCCTACTGTAACTCCATCACCAACGGTTGCTGTGTCGACTACTTCAGCACCACCATCAGCTGCACCATCTTCGACCGTAGCACCCACAAGCATGCCAGTTGCTCCGACTACAATGCCGACTACAATGCCGAGGTTAGAAAACCCTCTATTATTACATACCAAAACAGACGACTACGCATGCGTGGTAAAATTTTCACAGCGCGGTAAATTTGCAATTGTAAACATTAGGAGTTTCGGACTACAGCTGTTTGAAGTCGATTTATAAGAGGGTTCCCTGAATATATAAGCATAACCTTTGCTATATTTTAAAGCTACCAAGAGTCTATGCTCTTCTGTATTTTTCTTTATATTTTGAGAAAGAAGCGATGAAAGTCGTTAACTCCCGTACGAATGTCAAATCTGTGTGATGGATCATTTTACTAGTACTTGTTTTTTTCGCGCAAGCGTAGTCGTTTGACCGCTGTTTTTTGTATACCTATTTCAATAAAGTCACCTAATAAAAGCTAGAATGGTCAGACCGACAAGCATTATGGGTATATCTATTTTACAGGCTTCGACATACTTCATTAACTAATTATATATTTGAAATAGTTTACCGGTCACAGTTGCACATTTTATAAGCATTCAATTTGCAAGCTTAACTTTGTGTCAAAAAGAAACGCTTGAGTTAAAAATGGTAATGATTGGGCTTCCTGTGGTACGTTAACAAACGCGTGCGCGCACTCACAAACTTTTGGCGGGAAAAAATATTGTACATTAAAATCGATAAAAAATATATAGAACGTCTCAAAAACATTTCAAGATAGTTTAGCTTCGTTAGAAAAAAACTACTGTTCATGGAAATCGTTAAAAAATATGTAGAAAGACTGCAAATCTGAAGAAAGCCGGCGTCTTTCCCCTCTCGTCTCATTCTCCGCTCTGCCGTTAATCCTCCCCTCATTCTCTCGCGGCCAGACTTTCAATCGATCGAAGTTCAACTTGTTTCCTCATAATTTTTCGCTTAAAAGTAGGGACTGCATGATTCGCAGTCTAGTATTGAAATGAGTGTTTCCTATGATCGACACTCTGCAGACTCAGCTAATTATTACGTTTCCACCCAAAGTAGAATCTCAACAACTTGTGTGCCAAAATCTTCTACGTGATATCGAAATAGAAAAGATTGAGAATTATATTCCCAAAATATTTTAATTGGGTGTAAACTGAACATACATAGAAACACGTTAGCCGGCCGAATATAGCTATTGGGGCTCAGACTATAAGTGTATGTTTTGCAATAGTCTCCATCACAGTTCCGGCTGCGCCATCTCAGTTGAAAGGTAGCCGGGCTTTGCATTGAAGCGGGACAACTGTTGAGCTTTCAATGATAGAGACACGTGAATAATTGTCCGGCAAAGTGTTACTACGATATTCGTCTTTTTGCGAACTCAGACATCCTAACGACTATAGTTGCGAATTAATACTTATTTATAAATGTGAAATACCTTTTATGTTTTTGATTGACGGCAGCCAAACACCTATTTCACAACTAACCGTTGGAATGTCTAAGTTCGCAGAACGTCGAAAATCGCAGTAAGGCCTAGGTTATACGTCGAATCTCACTTGTGCCGAATACAATTCAAACAAAAGATAACTAGGCGGTCTTCTTTGTTGTAATTGTAGTCGGCACAAGTGAGATTCGACGTATAACCTAGGCCTAAAAGGTCTCTATCATTGCAAGCTCAACGTTCGTCTCGCTTCGATGAAAAGGCCCGGCTACTTTTTAATATGGCACAGGGAGCTGTCAAGAGGACTATTTTCTAAAATAGCATATTCATGTCACTCAGTGTATGTTTGATTTGATTTGATATGCAGTGCTGACAAACAATTAACGTTCAAAAAAGGCGACTACGTGGTTGGTTGGAGGTATGATTCCACTGCTGGCGAAATCATTTTCAAAGTTACTGCAAATGGTGTTGGCGCCTGGGTAGGACTGGGTATCAGTGACACTAACTCGGGCATGAAGAACATGGATGTAGCCGTTGCTATGGGTGATAAAGTCGAGGTGGGTAAAGATGCCTGCAAACCAGATCTAGAAAAGAGAACTTTTATTGACTTAAGCTCCTACTTAGATGAAATCATTACAGTGCGAATCATTAAACCGTGGGCACCCAGAAATATTTAAAAAATCGTTTATTGTTCGTTGAACAACTCACAAACAACTACATCACCGCAAAAAGTTTGACTGATGTGTATAAACTGTTTCTAGTTAGAGTTGTTTGTGAGTTGTTCAACGAACAATAAACGATTTCTAAAATATTTCTGGGTGCCAACGGTTTAGTGATATGCACTGTGAATCTTGGACAGCTTTAAGAAATTTTAATAGCTTCAAATCTGTTTTTTTTTTTTGTAATTTTACTTTAACATTTTAAAGACTAGTACCACTGACCAGCATGCACCACGTGAAAGACTGAATTTATTGGACCATGAAAATTGCATATTCATTCATTTTGGTATCGTTTTGGTATTTAAGCACTTACTAAATCGTTTAGAGTTGTGTTTTATTTGTTTTTAATTATTCGTAACACGACTGACTGCGGATGAATTCTAACACTCAAATCAATAAGCCGCTTTGAGTTAAAAATGGTAATGATTGGGCTTCCTGTGGTACGTTTAGTAAACGCGTGCGTGCACTCACAAACTTTTGGCGGGAAAAACTACTATACATTAACATCGATGAAAAAAATACATAGAAAATTTCAAAAACAACTCAAGATAGTTTAGTTTCGTTTGAAAAAAACTACTGTTCATTGAAATCGATAAAAAAATATTTAGAAATACTCAAAAACAAATGAAGATAGTTTATAATTGGTTTCGTTAGAAAAAAACTACTGTACTTTAAATCGATAAGAAATATGTAGAAAGACTCAAAAACAAATTAAGATAGTTTAGAATTATTTTCGTTAGAAATAAACTACTTAGTGTACATTTAAGTTGATAAAAAATAAGTAGAAAGACTCAAAAACAAATGAAGATAGTCTAAAATTATTTTCGTTAGAAAAAAACTACTGTAGATTTAAATTAAATCGATAAGAAATATGTAGAAAGACTAAAAAAGAAGATAATTTATTCTTGATATTTCATTGTTTATTATTCATCTTTTAGGACTACTTTTCCGAGTCTACCGTCACACCTGTCAAAGACTCAAAACAAAATTTGTCCTTAATCAAATCTACGCTTATCAACGGTACTAGAACGGTCGAGTTCAAAAGAAAACTGAAGACTGGTGATGACAAAGATTTGGAGATTGTGGTATGTTTTTTTTTTTGTATTTTGTTGTTATGGTAAGGATACTCGAACCGGTCCACTATCCATTGTGTTCTATCTTAGTTACTGTTGCTAAATACGTTTTTCTCAATATACAGCACGAATATACATAGATTGCTGAAAATTTTATAAGTTTGCCTTGGCATTTATGTATTCTAAGAGTACGTTAGGAAAATAACAGTAAATGCGGTAAATCTTTCTGAAATCTACGATGTTTGTTGGACATTCTATATTCAAGTGGGAATACTGTGCAATTGTCTCATGTTCACTCAAGCAAATTGTGGATCTATGACTACATAATTTCAGAGCTCTTCCAAAAAATAGTATAAAAAGTTTACATATTTACATGTTATTTAAATATAACAATCGATTATGATCGGCTACCTATCTTAGCCTAACAAATATGGTTATTATAGGTAGCATGTACTTTTTATTCATGTAAACTTTTTTTGATAATTAAATTCAAATTAACAATAATATATTGTATTGCATAAATACATAAGAATAACGCGTAATATATATAATAAGGCTTCATAAATTGGCTTACTTCCACAGTCATGCGTAATCTGCTTCAATCAATCAATTCTTTCTTTAAGGTCGGCAAGTCGTACTACATCGCATGGGCCTACAAAAAAGCCGCTGGTTCCTTCGAGCAACATAGTCATGACACACGCGGTTACAGCACTAGCAAAGTCGTTCTTGCTGCTAGCGCTGAGGACACGCCAACTACAAAACCAAGCACTGGAGCATGCGTACTGGCCTCTATCTTCGTGCTGTTTTCTTCACTGATCGTAGCGATAATCGGTCGCTAAGAAACGCTAACGTAACTACTTATAAGTAAAAACTTTAACTTTTGCGCAATAAGAATACTTGTTAAGGTAGTTCCGGACACTTGTTACAGCGCTGTAGAAAAGAGCTAGCTGATCTTTCTAGCAGAATACCTCACATTCTCTAGACTGCTTTGAGTAGGTTTACGTCATTGTGAGCAAAATCAACTCAAATTATTGCAAATGCCTACTTTTACTAAAATCTTATAGCTTTATAAGCAATACGGTGACCCCCATTTTTTCACGGTTTTTCACTTGCCTAACAATGATCTATAAATGACAGGATTTATAAAAAAATTCATTGAAAACATCCAAGTATTCGGAACTACCTTAATTAATTAGAGACTTTTTAAAGGTTTCTTCGAGGTTAAAATAGGTAACAAACTTACGTAAGCACTGACTGAATTGAAGTTGGCGAATTTAATGTTTTTAGTAACCAACTGATCGAAGACAGGATTAAGTAGAGTTATTATATATCCTATTCAAACTCGTTTTCTTATTGGTCGAGAGCACGTCACGTAGAGGGAAATAAATCGATCTATTCCCCTCGTGAGAGGGGAATAAATCCACGTAAATAAAAAAAATCAAAATGGAGAGAAAATGTTTCTTCTTTTGAATAGGGTATATAATAAAGCACTTAATGACTGGTCCCGAGGGAAACAGTTAGTTTTGTTTCCCGAGAATCTCAATGTTTCCAGAGGCTCCGGCCGAGGGAAAGATTGAGAATCGAGGGAAACATATATGATATATTATTATGGTATATGATATATTGCTAAAGAGTGTTTCACGGGTCAATAAAAAGCACTCTAATGACAACGCACTACGTTCAACGTTCACAACGAACGTTTGTCTGCTTAAAACGTTCTAATTGATATTTCTTTGTAGTTAGTTTTATAGTGCGAATCACAAAACCGTGGGCACCTAGAAATATTTTAGAAATCTTTTTTTATTCGTTGAACAACTTAGAAACAACTATATCACCGCAAGAAGTTTGACTGATGTGTATTATGATAAACTTTTTGTAGTTAGAGTTGTTTGTGAGTTGTTCAACGAACAATAAACGATTTCTTAAATATTTCTAGGTGCCCACGGTTTTGTGATTCGTACTGTAAACGTTATTTGACTCTTTTATATATTAATTGTTGCTTATTAAAATTAAAACATTTTAGCTGTTTCAATCGTTTTGTTTGTGTTCAGATAAATTAAAACATCATATCATGAAATAGTAGGAACTGCAACCACCTATAATGAAAAGTAAAGTGTCCACGAGTAACAAATGCAAATACGAAGGAAAAATATTTAATTTGTAAACAATTCTTAAACCAATTCTTTACCAAAAAAACCTAAATTTTACTGCCGTTTTTCTCGATGCCGACATTCATAATATATGTGTTAATTTATAATGTATTTGTTTGTTTATTTTCAAAAGTTTATTTAATGCGTTTTTACTAATAACAAGCGGATTCACAATACGTGATCTACTACGCATGCGCCGTTGGTTAACTGGTTTTGTTTAAATTCTCACATTTTTCTAATCAAATTATACTTGTTTTTACTATTAAAACTTTTTTATATATAAAGAAAATTAAACTAATAGTTTTCTGAAGGATTTACGGAATTTCGCCGAATATTTTTGTTATCCCACATTGAAGAAAGCAAGATGTCGATATGGAGGCGGTCATGTAATTAAAATGTCATTATCATCAGTTTGGGTGATCCTTACCTGCGCCCTTCGGGGCTCAGTGAGGAAAATGATGATTGGTACGGTATGATCCTCAAGAGTTATATCGCCGGGGCATAGGGAGGCAACACCTTATGTACCTACCTCTGAACCCAACTGATGGTCACATTACATATCAGAGATTGCGTGACACTGATCGGAATTACAACCCGAATTTCGGTGTTGTGGTCTCGTATTATCATAGCCTAATTAAACAGACGTTCATTCGCGAAGAGGAGCGAAAGATTATCTGATTTCTCAACTAGCAATGTCATTATTGTTTGATATAAACGATAGGTAATAGAATGAACTTTGTAACACCGTAAAATTATTGTTTACTAGAATATTTTAACTTTACTAAAAACTAACGGTGTTACAAATTTCATTCTATTACCTAAAAGGTAATAATTAATTACCCTAGAAACTAGAAGGTTTCTTGATCTAGTATTTGTATTTATCATTTGTACGTCTGTGTTCGTCCTTCTTTGAATCACAAACCATCAAATTTACAAACGCTAAAGTCTGGTACACAGGTCAGTAATCCGATATTACCGTCATACGACTAGCGGTAGCAGCCGAAACGACGGGATCCAAATTTACGACATTCGTGAGCCAAACAAATAATAACATAATGAATATTATTTATAATTTTTATAGAAAATAAATTGTCTACTTGCCTGTGTCAGTTTTTCAACGAAGGCAATAAGCCGTACATAGTCAAAAACACAATGTTATTAATATGGCCTTTTTACACTTCCCTATGCCTGCTAGCAGGGAGAGACAGATAGCCTCTGTTATAGCAGGAAATTCAACGTTTTAAAAAGTATTACAACTCAAAAAACGTTCTTCTGTAGTTATAAATAATTGATAGCTTACACTTTTTTGTAAGTTAATAAATATAAACATATTTTACGGTGTTACAAATTTCATTACATTACCTATCGTTTCAATCAAACACCGACGCAGCCTATACTAGTTTACTCGCTAGTACAGAGTTCCATTAATAAATATAAGTATACGTCTTTTAAAACGTATTCAAATGTTATTACAGTGACTATAAACAATAATTCAATCAAACTGTTCAGTCGTTTGATAGAGCAATTTTAAAGCGTAGAAAGTCGCCACGACAGCAAAGTAATAAAGTAATTACAATAATCAATGTTGGGGCAAAGGAGTTGTTTGTTTTGAAGTTAAAAATCAAGCCGAGATTTTGTTTTGCGTGACAAACATAGACAATCACTTTCACGTGTAATTTGCATATTGAAGTATCTCTTTGTTGTCACCAAACACACGACTTTTTCTGATTCAGTTATAATTCTTACAAAATAGAGTTACCTAAAATGATCTTGTTATATATTATCAATGTTAGATGATCTGTTTTGCTTTTGGTCATCAAATAGAGTATAGAAACAAGCTTTTATAGCTAAACTACGCTATTTTTTCGTTTGGTTTTGTTCCGGGCCACGTGGAGTTATGTAACGCAATATGAGCATTGACTGATTTACCAAAGGTAGCCCAAGCTATTGATTTGAGTTTATTTAAAAGGAATCTATGTGAGATTATAAAATTTTGTTAAAATGAAATAAAATATAACAAAAGTCCTCATCTGTCTGTGGTTCAATGTTCAATATCTTATTTTATTTTTCAAAAGTAGCTAATCAGGAGCTAAATATGTAACGCTGTAACCGAAAATGTTGAAAACTTTACTGACGTTTCGAGCTTTAGTCCTTCCTCTTTTACTCCGACGAAGGGCTAAAGCTCGAAACGTCAGTAAAGTTGCAAATCATTTCATTATATTACCTATCGATAAAATGAATTTATATCAAACACGGACGCAGCCTATACTAGCCTAGACAACGACATTGTTTAGTATGTGGATTAAATCTAAAGTTAAGTAGAGCTATACAGCGTTAAGTTCTTTAATGTTCAAATTATGCTCGTGCTCGACTGATTGAAATCATAAATAAACACCAACGTTAATTAATGCTTGGGAATTTAAAGTTTTCTGTTATCACGTGGTGAAAAATCAGTTTATAAACCTGATTTTCTCACAGGCGCCGGCAGAGGTTTCTTTGCTCGTTGCGCTAACTGAACACATCCTCTTCCCACAATTATCCCCACAATTATCGCCACAGTTATCCCAACAAGATAACTGTTAACAGTTTACGCGACACCGCATTCATGATCAGTTGCGGATACCATCGGTCTCAATGCTAACAAGTTTCGTGATTAGCCGTGTAGACTTGCAACAAGTTGCTCGACAACTTTTGGGCAACTTTTCCGATTTCGAGCAACTTTTCCAATTTTGCTTGTATGTTTGTTTTTTGTTGTCCCTCTGTTTATCTGTTTTTATTTCTGTCTGTTTGTTTGTTTTTATTATTCAGCTTTTTATCTGGTTGTTTGTCTGCCTGTTCGTTTATATATATGTTTGTTTAGTTGTCCATCTGCATGCCTGCTTGTTTGTTTGATCATTTGACCTTCTGTCTATTTTAAATATCACCACACTTCTACAACACTACACCCCTTTCCACATATACACCTATTTCAATTAACGTTGTCCATCTGGAATGGTCGATCTGAGACCGATAAGAATTATGGGAGCTCGTTAAACTGCAAATACACTACATTTGGTATTATAATCACGCTTGAATATTAATGTTTTCTTCTGAAATACTATTATCCATAATTCAGCACCATTAAAATGTGATTAAAACAACACATTTGGAATTTATTGAACTCCCACAATTCTTATCGGTCTCAGATCAACCATTCCAGATGGACAACGTTAATTGAAATAGGTGTATACCCTATTCTACAATTATACTTTTACTCAGTCTCTATTTCTTTGCACATTCTATTTTCCTAAACTCACACATTGACTACCTATTTAGATAATATCACATATTCACTAAAAAAATTTTTATTATATATTTATTTTTTATTACTTTTTCACTTTTTCCATTCTCTTCAACCTACTCGTTCACCACTCAGTCAATGAAATATTACATATACTTTCATAAAACTATTATCTGTACTTTTCACCCAGCGCAGGTCCTGCAGTACGTGTATATATACGATATTTAAAGCAGATGTTTTTTATTCTTGATAATAGACCTTTAACTTGAAATTTTCTAAGTTCCAAAATCTAATGCATATTTTTATAATGCCATTAATAAGTCGCAAAGAAAAATATATTTCAGCGGCTAATTTCGACTGAAACTATACAAACAGCAGGAGCCCCTGAAACAGTTAATAATACATACACCAAAGTACAAATATCTTCCAAAAATAAAATAAATCTGTATGTGTTACAACATTTTTCGAATTGGAATGGTGTTTTGGTGGTATACTATATGGTTTTTTCATAAACAAACATACCAAGTTGTTGTTTGCCGCGCAGGCTTGCATGGTCACAAAACAACTATTTATAACATATCTACAATAAATCGCGCATTGTTATAAGTCGAGGCGCGTGCTTTAGAGCACATAGCAGATGCGTTTGCGCAGTTTGATCAAACTAGTCAATTTGTAAATGGAAATAACACGTGCACAGTTTTGAATACAATTCGTAATTGTCCTATTTCACTATGACGTCACATCAAAACATTCTATTGTTCTAACGCTAAGGATCATGGTCGCCAGTGGGAGACAGATTCATAACAACAATACACGATAAAATTGCATCTACAAGACGGATAGGAAAGAAATGACAACAAAATGTCATAAATATGAAAGTATAAACATAGACACATAACATACATAAAAATTAGATAATTTGCAGCTCAATTTTCAAAGAGAAAGAAGATTTAGTTGAAATTACCATTGTTTTCGGCGATTCTATCCCCACTAAATTACATCGCGACGTCATAATGAAATAGGGCAATTAATAGGTTCGAATGATGTTTTGAAAGTTTTCTAAAATTAACGAGCCTTTTAGTCTTAATTTGTACGAGAACTTAGTAATTATTTGCTAATCAATTGTAATTCAATACCTTGATCTCCATCTTCAAATTCAGCTGCCCCAGAACAAGCATCTTATTAAACTAAAATATATAAATGGAAACTAGCGAGTAAAGAAGTATAGGCTGCGATGGTGTTTGATATAAATGATTGATATAATAGATTGGAATGTGTAACACCGTAAAAAATGTTAATTTAACTTAACGCACATTTTGAGCTTTAGTCGACCTTCCCTGGAGTAAAAAAAGTTCAACTAAGAGACTGGGATTGCATGCTTCGAGGTACAACAGTTAGGTCTCGGAGACACACACTAACCAAACACATGATTGTAAACTGCTAAAAGCAGCCGTCCGATACGACCTACGCAACTTTCATCAGTACGAAATTAGAAATAGTCAAGACCTCAAAAGCACCGAGGGGAGTATATATCATTATCTGTACCTTACTAATACCAAGTATAGTTATAACGATAATAATAATAATAACGATTTTTTATATAGCATCAATATCCTGTAGTCCGATAAGTCATTAGCATCTTTCCTAAGAAATTGCAAATAATCATGTCTTGAAAAACCCTGAGGGGAGTGTATATCAACCTCTGTATATGTATCTTTACTAATACCAAGTATAATAATAATCACGATAATAATAATAACGATATTTTATATATCGTCAATACCCTGTAGAGTTCATTACAAAAACGCTTTACATTTCAGGTTTCTGTATAAAAGGTTTAAGAAAGAGAAGATGCATATGCTCAAAAACAATTTATATTTAAATATTTTAATCAATTTGAAATAAATATAGTTTTTTAAATATATAATTGTTTCTGCATAAAAGGTGAAAAGATAAAGATGTTTAAAAACATTTTTTTTTAAATATTTTTTAATCATTTAAAAAAAATGTATAATTGTTAGTATAGGAAATCGCACAATCTTGAGTACAATTCGTAATTAATAGGTAGGAGGGATGTTATGAAAGTTTTCAAAATTGGACGAGCCTTTAGGCGATTCCAATTTGATAACTTTCAATTCATCACGAGTATCTACGAATTGTACGAGAACATCATGCGATTTTTTATTAATAATTATATACTGAAGAAAAAATATTATTCAAGCCATTTCCTCATGGGATCGATATGAAGCAAGCTCGTGCACGCTAATTCCAAACTTATTTCTGCTTTTTTCTAAAATTCCAAACGTTGGTGGCGTAAGGAGGGTGCGCACAAACAAAATGCCTGATCTAACACGCACTCCAATTGGCCAAAAACTGCCGTTGCCATAGGAACTTAATATGTACTCTGCAGAGTACAATTTACGATTAAATTTTATTCCTCTCGTCCAATCAGAATCGAGATATTTTTTACAGTATTTTATTACTATACTCGACCATGAAATTGACTTCAATGGAGCGCGAGTTATCGACAAAGGAAATTGGAGGACAATTAAAACACTAGAGTCTTGGCACATTGCTTTGACTAGTAGAGCAGATAACAACTCTAAACCGTTCCCTGGACAATACTCTATCCTTTTGAGAATTACTATTCATAGTTAAAGGCTTTAGCCTGGGATTCGAAAGCTCATCAAATTAAAGTGTAAAACCAGAGAACGTTAACTTCTATTTACTATGTATCCTGGTTTCTCATCTATTTTCAAAAGTATTTTATTAGTTTAAAAATAGAGATGTTCAAAAACAAATTACTTGAAATGTTTTTTTATTTGAATTAAAAACAAATACAATTTAACTACACAAAAAACATAATACTTAGTGTTAATATAATTATGAAGCGGGTAAAAGAAAAGAAAAAGAAAGTGAAATTAAAAAAAAAAAAAAATTAAATTTAAATTTAAAAAATAAAATTTCAATGTATTTAATTATACTAACAGCTGGTCGTACTATAATTATCCATGAGCAAACAAAATACAATTTTATTTCAAGAGGCAGCTCCATGCAGTAGAGTACACGCCACACATCGGTGAATCAAAGCTAAAAGGTATTGTGCAATTGTGCAACTATGTACAGGGTAGGGAAAAGGTCGACCGGCCGCCTACAGTGAAATTTATTCAAGTTTAATTTGACGAAATAGCGGGGATGTTTTTCTTTCTTGCGGGAATTTTCGGAAAATAATTTACCTCTAAGTAGAGAGTTATGCATACAATGGTTTGTATTATTTCTAGCACTAACTAACATTATTGGAGCTATTTAATAAATTGGAAGTTGATCGCCGTAATTTAATGCAATCTAGGCGACTTATAAAGTTTTATATACGCAAAGTTGTTTGACGTAGACATCTTATCAATAAAACTACAAAATTTTGACTTATATTCGCATAAAGTGGCCGTTTTCAGTTAAAGTCTTGCTTTCTTGTCAAAATATAACTTCCAAAAAATGTATATATCATCATAATCGTCTTTCTATAAGCTTTAAAATGATGTATAGTTTATTAGCTTTTTCTTTAATGTGACGCGAAAAACATTTTTTGAACGAGGGATGTCGCTAAATTCAAAACAAAGAAATATCTAGTATTTTCAAATTTATTAATTAAAAACAAAGAAATATCAGCTAACAGTTATCCTAAAAAGACACGGAATTCTCAGTTAACAGTAAATTTTTTAGCCGTTTCTCAATTTAATTAACAGTTAACCCCATTTAGACCCTGTTGAAAGTAACGCTAAGGCGTTTTTAATTTCAGAAGAAAAAGAGGAAAAGAAGAAACAATTTTGGTCAATTTAATGCGATTTTATGTGATTATGGGCGATTTTAGGATCCGAGGCAAGGCCGATCAAATTTATTAAGTGAGGGTTAATTTTGTTGAGCAACTTTTCCTTTACAAAATTTTCATTCCATGCTCCTGAACAAGATAATTTGTAACGATTCGAACAAGTTGGATTTTTCTTGTTTTTACAAAGTTTCATTGGTCGTGAAAACAATGTGCAATTTGTCCGTGACTAGTTTTCCTCGACAATTCCAAGATCTGCAATTATTTTATTTTAATTTTTTGCTTGACAATTTTATTGCTCGTGAAGACTAACATAACGTTTTCCTTTGAAATTGCTTTGTTCTTGAAGACAATCAGCAATTTTTCCACAACAAGTTTACGTTAGCGATTTCTTTCTTTCAGTGTAGTAAAGGGAATATAATTATGTATATTGACACATTTTTCTTTCACTTCTAAAATGCAAATAAGAATATGTTTAAAATAACATGCTAATTAGGTGTGTTATAAAATGTTTCAGTGAGATGCGCTCTCGGCTTCAAATTAATAATCAAAATAAAATATGATTGACAACGAAAACGTTTATAGATTTACTCGAAACCACTTTTATAAAAAAAAAAAAAAAAATGAAAGCAAATAGCTATACGCACACCTCGACTCATTAGCATGTTATTTCACACATATTATCATTTGCATTTTAAAAGTGGGCTATACGAATACGCTCTCATGTTATTGCTACATGGTGAGAACGATCAATAATTTTGTCTTGACAATATTTCCTTGACAATATTTCATTGCTGGTAATAAAATAATCAGTAGTTTTTCATTGACAAAGCTGTTTCACATTGACATTACCATATATGGTATTGTAGGTGAGAAGTAACGAACGACTTGGATTAGCGCGCGAGATGTTTTCTTTCTTTTTTAACAGTTTGAGACTGCAACAGAACAATAGGCATATATTTGATACGCCGTAAAAACGTTTAGGAATTTTCGCTTTAAACCTATGTTTTTAGCATCGTTTTTGCTCGGGTGATGATCAGCAATTCAATTTTTTCTTGAAAACCTTTTTTGAAAAAGGCGTCCTTCTTAGTGTTGACGATAAACAATATGATATGGGCAATATTTCTTTTAAGTGTACATGGCACGGTAATATGGAAGCAGGGAATACATTTTTACGTTTCCATTGAGCGATCGATCAAGTATTTTGATTGACAGCCGACAAAATGCTAGTTTGCAAACGAGATATCACATTTCGTTGGTCGCACTTCAACCATAAGGTTTATATTAAATACAGTTGATGCTCTCGTAAGCGACCACCCAGGGGTCAGGAAAAAGTGGACGCTCACGAGAACATTAACACAGGGAGCCCAAACCATGAGAACCCATTCCAAATCATCAACAATGAAATTACGTAACTGTATTTTAATTTCCTTAGTATTAAAATGATAACGTTTAGATCATGAAATTTACAATAACATTTGTATAAAATGATAGAGCAGAAGCACTAGAACCATGAAATAAAAACAAAATAGTTACTAACTAATATAGTTTCTATTTAGTGACTATTTAGTCAGTATCACTCAACCAGCTGAAACATTAAATACAAAAGGAAAAAAATGCCTCATTATAACTTTACTTGTCTTTGATAGAGTACGAACACTAAAAGTGTGCAATACTTTGTACTATTTACCACTAAATAGTGTTGATTAAACAATAGAGAACAAAAGAATTTGCATAATTTAGCAGTATTTAGTGGTATTTATGTTGCACACTTTTAGTGTTTGTACTCTAGTGACTAATAGCCACTAAATAGAAACTATTAGTTAGTAACTATTTTGTTTTTATTTCATGGTTCTAGTGTTTCTGCTCTATGAAATGGCATACTGTACTTTTTATCGGTAACACAATTTAGATATCTTGAATTTAGATGTCTTTGCATAGAAGTTTCATTTGTAGTAATAAATGTGTAATTGATGACTGCTTAAGAGATTTTAAATGAGATCTCTCATGGGATGGTCGCTTAGGAGAGAGAAAAAAAAAACAATGAAAAAGTTCAAAACTTGAACCCTAAAGGTGGTCGCGGTCGTTTACGATAGTGGTCGCTTACGAGATATTTTTTTTTACAGAGTTTGTATGGAAAACAAAACGGAAAAGATTAAATGTTAGGAATATCAATCTTTATTTCAAATAATTTAATAAGTATCTCAATATCTTAATTAGATTTGCCTTTATGGCGAGATGTTAAACTTCGGGGATCATAATTGCCCTATTTCATTATGACGTCACAATGTGTTTACAGTGGGGGATAGAAATGCCGAAAACAATGGCAATTTCAACTAAATCTTCCTTCTCTTTGAAAATTGAGCTTCATGTTATCTAGTTTTTATGTATGTTATGTGTCTATGTTTATACTTTCATATTTATGGCATTTTGTTGTCATTTCTTTCCTATCCATCTTGTAAATGCAATTTTATTGTGTATTCTCGTACTGTTGTTATGAATCTGTCCGTCCATGATCTTTAGCGTTAAGACATTAGAATGTTTGATGCGACGTCATAATGAAATAGGACAATTACGCCAAGAAAAATCCTCCCATAGAGTACAAACACTAAAAGTGTGCAACATAAATACCACTAAATACTGCTAAATTATGCAAATTCCTTTTTTCTCTATTGTTTAATCAACACTATTTAGTGGTAAATAGTACAAAGTGTTGCACACTTTTAGAGGTTGTACTCTAGTTTAAGAATTGTTCTTATAATGGTGCTGTTTTCTCTGTGGAATCTTTCGTTTTAACGGGATGATTTTCTATTTTCAATGGACTTGATTAATTATTAGCCTTGCTGTTATTTCACAAACAATGTCTATTAATTGTTTTGCCGCTCAGCCAATCAGATTAAATACAATTATTGGGGTTTCCAGATTATTTTTCTTTAGAAAGTTGACAAGGGTCTGGGTACGAGAATAGGTAAAGATTGCTATACTTTGTCATCAATATCAGCTATCATTATCTTATTTAGAAATGCATGCTTGATAATTTATAAATATTTGAATTGTCTTTTTTTCCAGTTCAAAGATGCGATATACTCACAAAACTTCGTTTTTCTTGTCTATGATGACGTGTTGCTTGTTCCAGTTTCTTCGCGGTCAGTTTGAGTCTTCAACCACAGTAGAGGACTGGGTACTACTGAACCATGTATTCATCAGCATCAACTTCACGACTTTGATGGGATGTTTTCTAGAGTGTACCAGGGTCTCGCAATGCTACAGTCTTAATTTTCATCCTTCAAAAGGGCTTTGTGAGCTAAGCAAAGCTACCAACATATCCCATCCTAAGGATTTCCGCCATGTTCCGAATGCTCTGTATCTAGAATACAGGAAGATGGCGACTTGTGGAGATTTACAATGTGCCACAGGGAAACGATGCTTCATAACACAAGACCAAAAAGCTGAATGCAAAGGTATGTAATATAGATAGATATATAAATTGCTTATAGGCTTCATTGCTCTTTGGGGCTATTGTGAGGCAATTACAGTTTACACTATCAGTTTTGTTTTAATGTACATGTGAAAACATCCTCGGGAACCCAGGGGTATTCTTCTGTCGCTCGTTTCTCGCTTCCACAACATATACCCCTGGGAACGTAGTCTGTTGGAGCTTGTTCCGGAAGTCAAAATTGAAACTTATTTAACGACTTTCTTTGAATGGTTATCTTGAATTTCATTGGTCGACCTAATAAGGTCGACCAATCAGGAAAGAGCTGAATTTTGACTTCCGGAACAAGCTCCAACAGACTACGTTCCCAGGGGTATCTGTTGTGGAAGCGAGAAACGAGCGACTAAAGAATACCCCTGGGTTCCCGAGGATGATGTGAAAATTGAAGTAGAACAATTACAAAATCAATAATGACTTAGTTTAAGACGATAACAATTTAAAAGTACAAATACACAAATAAACCTAACGTATGGTCCTCTATAATATAAAACTATACATTATAAAACTAAAAAAATATGTCTGGTATTTTAGTTCATGTTCAGTTCATAGTTACCATGGTGACCGTTATATATTTTTAAAATAGTAAGTACATGTAAACAGAAGGCCGGGGCTGTTAAAGTATAGATTATTCACTTTGTAAAGCTGTAAAGTAGCCGGTTACAAATAAATGCCGTTATTCTTTATTTATCTGTCAGAATGCACTGAAATGGCAGATACCTCACAAAATTATGGAACAATTTTAATTATGGAATTAATTTTATCACTATCATGTTTTACATTCCTGTCGTCTAAATACAAAAAGATTTACTGTTCTTTACCTAGGTCCTAAAATATGGAATTCCTTGCCTTCTAGTGTCGTAAACTCTTCAACTCTGTCTTCGTTCAAAAAAACACTTCTAAGATATATTACTTCCTTAGATTATAAAAACATGCTGATAACAAGTAAATTTTTTTCTCCCACTTGAAAGTGCCTTCTAAAATATATATATATATATATATATATATATACGATAACAATTTAATTAATATATATATATATATATATATATATATATATATATCTATATATATATCTATATCTATATATATACAGCCGATCTCGAAAAGGTTGTCCACCTGAAAAGACATATATACTAAAAGAAATATCACGTGACTCATTTTAGATTCACTTTCCACGCGTGTAGAAAGTCAGGTACTTCTAGCGAGGGAAGATACTGCTTGTTTGAATTCACCGCCATATTACTTTCAAACGCACCTGACTTTCTACACGCGCAGAAAGTGTATGTATAATGAGTCACGTGATATTTCTTTTAGTATATATGTCTTCTCAGGTGGACAACCTTTTCTAGATCGGCTGTATATATATATATATATATATATATATATATATATATATATATATATATATATATATATATATATATATATATATATATATATATATATATATATATATATATATATATATATATATATATATATATATATATATATATATATATATATATTTATATTTATATACATTATATATAATAATCTTAAGGAGACCTCTTTCACATAAGCCTATTGGTTTCCAGAGGCCTCCTTGCAATATTACACCATTTAATATTTATTTATCTATACTGATTGCATTGTAATTTTTCTTATATATAACATTATTTATGTAAACTTTGTAATATGGCAGAAACAATAAACAAACAAAACAAACAATACATAAGCGCACTGAGACATATGTATAGTGCGCTATAAAAGAACTATTATTATTATTATTATTATTATTATTATTATTATTATTATTATTATTATTATTATTATTATTATTATTATTATTATTATTATTATTATTATTATTATTTTTTCGATGTAAGAGTATCGCATGTTAACTCCAAGAGCAACCAAAACAGATCAACGTCCTCAATCTTCAAAGACCAAGAAGCCGAAAAAAAAAGAAAATACCAACAAAGAATAATTGACGTCGATATGGGAACTTTTACACCCTTAGTTTTTGGTACAAATGGAGGAATGGGGGAAGAATGCCAGATCTTTTTAAAGCACCTCGCAGAGAAATTAACTAAGAAGACTGGAGACACATATGCAAGCACTATTACATGGATAAGAACTCGACTATCATTTGAAATAATAAAATCAGTTCACATGTGCGTCAGGGGGACAAGAACCCCATTTTATAAAGACAATGACTTTTTAACCGACTTCAATCTCAACACTAATGTATCTGGGATTTTTCTTTAAATTTTAGATTTTATTGTAAATAGGAATCGTTTTTTCTTTTCTTTTTATATAGGACATTTTAATAGGACATTGTAATTTTAGAATCATTTTTATTATCGTTTTCTTATTTAAATAGGATATTGTTATTATTATTATTATCATTATTGTATTATTATTGTAATTATTGTGAAATAAAGTTATTATTATTATTATTATTATTATTATTATTATTATTATTATTATTATTATTATTATTATTATTATTATTATTATTATTATTATTATTATTATTATTAAAAGAAATTCGCGTATGGTCAATAAATAGATATGTCCCGCTTTCTAGCTCATGTTAAGTCCATATATAGTAACCCAAATTAATTATAAACGTTAATTTTCAGATTGTGGAAGCGCCTTGGGAATGCAGAACGGAAAGATCCGTGATTCTGATATAAAGTCTTCTTCTAATTTTTTCAATGACATTTCAAGGAAAAATGAAGGAAGGCTCAATTTGGCTGATAAAAGTTGGTCCCCTAAGACTGCAAAGTAAGATTTAAGAGCCATGGTCACTTACCAGCATGCTTTGCGTTGTTTATTATGATTTGAGTTTATAATTCATTCGCAGTACTAGTCAGTCGTATAACGAGAAAACAAATAACGCAAAACGCCTAACGATATTTAGTAAGAGCGTAAATACCCACTCACATCGTAAAATACACCTATTTCAATTAACGTTGTCCATCTGGAATGGTTGATCTGCCGGACCGATAGGAATTGTGGGAGCTCGTTAAACTGCAAATACACTATTATAATCACGCTTGAATATTAATGTTTACTTCTGAAATACTGTTATCAGTAATTCAGCACCATTCAAGTGTGATTAAAACAATGTATTTGGAATTTAATGAGCTCCCACAATTCCTATCGGTCTCAGATGAACCGTTCCAGATGGACAACGTTAATTGACATAGGTGTATATCAAAATATCTGAATGTGCGGTTTTAAAGGTCCACGAAAGTATAACTCTTTTGCGCGGTGCATGCCTGTTATTAGCTGTTTAGCAAATGAGCTTAGAACCTCACTTGTATGGGGATTTGGTTAGCTATAACTGGAGCCTTATCTTCAAAGGTTTTCCAAAGACTTAAACCAATTAGAAGGCCAGGGTCAAATACTGACCTTTCGCTCGTGATTGGCTCGGAGAATTCAAAACATTAGGCTCGTTTGGCCAGAGGGTTTCTCTTGAGGTTAACGAACAAAGACGTACGAATGGCAAATACAAGTTAAAAATCAAACAAAATCAAACAAAATCATTATAATCTTGCTTTAATTTTCAGAGTGGGAGAGTGGCTGCAAGTAGACCTGGTTCGAGTAACTGCTGTTACTATGGTAGCAACCCAAGGAAGAAAAATTCTTCTTGGCTACTATTGGATTTCGAAATATACCATTACTGGCAGTATGGACGAGCAAGCATGGGACGATTACAAAGAGAATGGAGTAGTGAAGGTCAGTAGCATTCCTGAACAGCAAGTAGCGCAGCGAATGCAAACATTTCAACAACAACAGTAATAATAACAGCATCAACAGAAACAACAACAACAATTCTAACAAAAACACCATTTAACAATATCAACAACAACAACAGCAACAATATCAACAACAACATTAACAACAATGTCAACAACAACAACAATACTAACAACAACAATACAAACAACAACAACAACAATACTAACAACAACAACACTAATACCAACAACAACACTAATACCAACAACAACAATACCCACAACAACAACAACAATACTAACAACAACAACAACACTAATACCAACAACAACAATACCAGCAACAATACTAACAACAACAACAACATTAATACCAACAACAACAATAGCAACAACAACAATACAAACAACAACAACAACAATACTAACAACAACACTAATACCAACAATAACAATACAAACAACAACAACAACAATACTAACAACAACAACAACACTAATACCAACAATAACAACACTAATACCAACAACAACAATACCAACAACAACAACAACAACAATATTAACAACAACAACAACACTAATACCAACAACAACAATACCAACAACAATACTAACAACAACAACAACACTAATACCAACAACAACAATACCAACAACAACAATACAAACAACAACAACAACAACAACAATACTAACAACAACACTAATACCAACAATAACAATACAAACAACAACAACAATACTAACAACAACAACACTAATACCAACAACAACAATACCAACAACAACAATACCAACAACAACAATACAAACAACAACAACAACAATACTAACAACAACACTAATACCAACAACAACAATACCAACAACAACAATACCAACAACAACAATACCAACAACAACAATACCAACAATACCAACAACAACAATATAAACAACAACAATACCAACAACAACAATACCAACAACAACAATCCAAACAACAACAATAACATCAACAACAATAACATCAACAACAATAACATCAACAACGACAATATCAGCAGCATCAACAACAACAACAACGATATCAACGACAACAGCGACAATTTCAACATAATAACAACAATTACACGCTATCGAGGCTGAGGTCACCGATGACAACCTTAATTGAAATGATATATTGCTTGTTTCAGTTCTTCAATGGCAATGTCAACCCAGAGGGTGTTGTTACCAACACTTTCAAAGAAAAGTTCATGGCACGATACGTGCGCTTGGTCGTACAGGATTGGAATCTATACCCTGAAATGAGAATGGAGCTGTACGGGTGTCTAGCTTAAAACGTCGCTTAAGGTGTCTCGATGGACTTTTCTCTGCGAGCTTTGTGACTTAAATCCGCAAATCCCCGGTGGGTGGGGGGCACGTGGGGCATATCAAGCAGCATGAAGTATGGGGGCGGGGGGGGGGGGGGGGGGGGGCTGAGTTGTTTAGGGTTAAAAATATTTCCTTGGCGTACCTTTAAGTATCCTTCTGACCAAAAAGTCAGTAACACTACTTCAAAAACTCATTAATAATTCATTATCACGTGGGTTGATACAAATTGTATTCAGTTCAGTCACGTGCATATGTCTTGATACACCGATCAAGACACTGATCAAGACACTGTATAAATTACCTTAAAAGTAATTTCTCATTCATATTTCCATTATAATTCACTCTCTTTTTTTTCTTTTTTCTCCACCGCTTTCTCCTTTTTTACTTATCTTTCGTTTTTATTTACGTACCTACCTACCAATATAATATTTGCCTAACATTTTATTTTTATTTTTTATTTTATTTTTGACGTCCTGTGACTCGAGCCGAGCACCTCTGCCTTGCAATTCTAGTGTATTACCAACGAATTCGTTGATAGTTTTAGGTCGATGTCATATTTTATTGATGTTTTGCTCATAGCTTGATACTAATTATTTGTGAAAAAGTTTCAAAATGTTTTATTTAGTGATTTGTTTGAGAAGCCAGATCAAAAACTCGTGCTTCGTGTTTGACCAGGGGCTCCAAACACCTCGAAATGGATGCATGAAAGCACTCGGCCTACGGCCTTGTGCTTTCATCCGTTTCACGGTGTTTGGATCCCCTGATCAATTGCAAACACTCGCACTCGTTTTTGATCTATTACATCACACTGTATCTGTTTGGGTCAGTTGTCATTTTTCTGTATTCTAAGGTTTAGCCAAACAAAATTTAAGGTACTCACATCTGTTTGCTATACATAGTATCTGGTACTATTAGTACCAAAGTCGCTAAATCGGAAAACCCTATTAGATGTATATATACATTAATTTTATTTTGCACATCCAAGAGAATCCCGAGTTTACGCAGTTATGCGTCTTGTTATATTTTATTTCAACTTCTGTAAACAATTCCTTGTAATTAATATATTCTTATGTACTTTCTTCACTAGTTGAAGTCCTTCACATTTAACTTGTACTAGCTAGTTATGGAACGGTCAATTAAAAGACGTTGCGGCTACTGAGACGTGGTCCAGTTTAATTCCCACCGCGGCTTACACCGGGTATGCAATATTCTCCTTCACAGTTCCCTGCGCCATCTTGAATGGTAGCCGGGCCTTTGCCTCGAAGTGACACGGACGTTGAGCTTGCAATGATAGAGACAGTTTAACAAATTGTGGGACAATTATTCACGTGCCTTTATTATTGCAAACTCAACGTTCGTCTTGCTTCGATGCAAAGGTCCGGCTACCTTTCAAGATGGCGCAGGGAACTGTGAAGGAGAATATTGCATACCCGATGTAAGCCGCGGTGGGAATTAAACTGGACCACGTCTTAGCCGCAACGTCTTTTAATTGACCGTTCCATAACTAGCTAGTACAAGTTGAATGTGAAGGACTTTCAAGATGGCGCAGGGAACTGTGAAGGGGAATATTCACTCCAAATCTCCAAATATCATTAAACAGGATCTGTAATTCTGAAAAACAGATCGTAGCCAGGCTCAGGGTTTTCTTTTTTCTTTGATAGGCCGGTACTGATTCTGGGAAGAAATGCAATACCACTAAAATAGGGTCCACTTTTTCTCGATCGATGTGTTTGTGAGGTTTTAGTTCCTATACATTTGCTTGAGACCCCGTATTCGCGGTTTAAATGCACAGGCAGCCCAAGCAATTCACTTTTACAGTAGAGATATGTGAGGAAAAAATTCGTATTTTTTATTGAAATAAATTTGAACATATTTCAATCCTGTGTTGTTGTTAAATTTATTTGTAAAATATTAAAATAAAATGCCCTAAAAGATTAAAAAACTACCCAGAATGACACCAAATACATTTTTAAATAACATTACAGGATTGAAATATGTTCAAATTTATTTCAATAAAAAATACGGATTTTTTCCTCACATATGTCTACTGTAAAAGTGAATTGATTGGGCTGCCTGTGTTTGATGTCACAAAGTAGCGCGCCGAGAAAACCTTAACGACGAAGACAGTTGTATATGTAAGAAGATTAGTTCAGGATCTTATTTCAGTGTTAATGAACTACACACAAATTGCACTTGTCGCACACTAGACACATATGTGCACTCCCTCTGAAAGTAACTAACTAAACCTAAGATTGATTGAGGGCATCACGATGTAGATACTATTAGTTTTTAAGTTACACATCTTTCTAAAAGGCTATGCTAAATTAAATCGGTTAACTTAGAAAGATTGTGTATAATTTAAATAATTTGTTTACAGTGCGGACACTAGCTCCCACCGGGAAAAAACATTTAAACCAGACAGAGACTGAACTGATAACAGCATAAGCCAATCAAATTGTAGTGTACTCACGCTCATAATATTCTTGAACTGAAAGCTGCAATATGATTGGTTGATTCTCAATTAATCTAAAGTGGTCCCGGTTGGAGTAACCGGACTGTAAGTTATTTTCGTAATGCAAAATGAACCTTTCCTGAGATTTAAAAAAATACATATTGGAAACCTAAATCCGAATTTTAAAGAGATACACCTACTTGCAGTAAGGTTGTCATACAAAATAGAACATTTGTCACAAAGAAAATAGAACATTTGTGATTTAGTGCGAAAGGAATTAATTAAAAGACAAAAGAGAGAGTTCGGCTTCAGTGATTTTCTTTTGTCTTTTAATCAATTCCTATCGTACTAAATCACAAATGTTCTATTTTCTAAATAACAAATGTATATTTTTGTATGACAACCTTACTGCAAGTAGGTGTAGTTACATATATAGTATAAGATATTGGCTATTGAATCGTAACAACAACTTAAATAACTTTGTTTTGCCAGTCACTTTACAAGGCTAACCAAGGCCATATATCTAATTGTGATCTTGTTTTTGTTAAAATATGTATATCAAATTTAATTATTAATCGAATTAAATTCAATCCAAAGTAATCAATATTTTGTACTTTTATTTTGTATTTTGTTGGTCATCAAACTTTGAATTTAAAAAAAAAATTATCCTAAGATTTCGGCCTTCGTGGCCTTCAAAATAAAAGATCGTTACAAGTCGCAGGAAAACAAACAAACAAACAAACAAACAAACAAACAAACAAACAAACAAACAAACAAACAAACAAACAAACAAACAAACAAACAAACAAACAAACAAACAAACAAACAAACAAACAAACAAACAAACAAACAAACAAACAAACAAACAAACAAACAAACAAACAAACAAACAAACAAACAAACAAACAAACAAACAAACAAACAAACAAACAAACAAACAAACAAACAAACAAACAAACAAACAAACAAACAAACAAACAAACAAACAAACAAACAAACAAACAAACAAACAAACAAACAAACAAACAAACAAACAAACAAACAAACAAATAAAGAGCGCACGCATACAACGCGAGAAAACAAATTACAATGTGCGCACGTGAATAGTACATTTTTTAATTGAGACAACGGTAGAACTCTACCTGCATCGAACTACATTAACCAAGAGAGGATAGATAAGACAGCGAAACTCCTATATTAGCCCGCGCGCCATGTAAATTCACATCCGAGCTATTTTTAGTAACACCAAAATTAACACCTTATCCTTCTCCTGAGCGTAAAAATTGGCTTCCCCCGCTATACTCCCGTGCGCTGGATTTTGTAACTTCCGAACATTTCCGTAAATTAACTTCCGATCAAAATATTTATAGTAAAAGGACGATCTTCGCCGGAAAAAAAAAAAAAAAAAATCAAGTCCAACAACTTCCATTCTAGGGAAGCTATTGCGGAAATCGGGCCTTTGCTGTTACGGCTCCGAGAGTATGGTATTACCTTCCCCTGGCTATTCGTGAAAGTAACAATATAGAGCACCTTTCTCTTCAATTTAGCATTTAATTAAGTAGCCGGTACGTGTATTTCAAGTATTGTATCATTATGAGTATATTTTTCGTCTCAAATAATTTTCAAGTACATAGATTTTACAAAACAAAACATATTCTTAAAAATATTAATATCTCTGTCATATCATTATCATCATCATCTTTATTTGATAATGTTCTTAATCGAGTAAAAATGTTACTATTTTATTAAATATATTATTATCAAGTTTTAACAATTGTAAAGCGCCTTAGAATATCCCATACTTTAGACGCTATAGAAATTATTATTGTTTTTTTTTATTTGAAAAATTCGTCAAATAATTTGTGGTCTGGATCGGGGCCCATTAATTTTGTGAATATTAGATAAGTGCAGTGGAGCAGTTCACCGTGACGTCACGCTGCACTAATTATATCTAACACAAATGATTTGAAATTCAGATTTTATACATTTTTCAGTTGAATGAGTAGCCAAATCGAGCCACGAAACAACGAAATATCTGCTCTCTTTTTGACAAGGTAAGCAATGTAAGTATTATAAGATTCATTTGCTTTTTTTATTCCTCGATTTATCGAGAGAAAACATGCGTAATTTTATTACTTGCATGTTTCTATAGCCCACTTCGTTTCGTATCCAATATATGTACAAATCACTGGTTAAGTTTGTCGTAAAGTAAAATTCAAGATTTAGTGAAATATGTTGAAGATAAAATGATATATTCTAAAAACCTGGAAGTTATTAATTTGAAAAACCATCAAAGGAAATTTGAAATTTCTCATGTGATGTGGATTTGTTTGGAACTACACTCCTGGGGTATTGTTATTTTGCTGGGTTACTTTACACAGCTCACGTCAAGTGTACTCGATCCTTCATAGATATAATACAGTCACATGATTCATTCTTCATAAATATGTTGTACTAGTAATCCAACTGCACGTGCACAGTACGAAAATAAATAAAAAATACAACAACAATAACACAACAAACAGGCCTAGTTCAAGCGATGCAACTCACATGTTCTAAATCTAAATCAATTAGAATCAGATTCTGCACATAAGATTCGGCGCTTGAACAGGAGATAAGTATTTAAAATAAATTTAGTACTAGTGTCAATACATGCAACGGTATTTGACATCAGCGCCACCGATGAAAATCAACAAAACTAATAATAATATACATGCAAACATTACTTGAATTTGGCTCGGCTTAGAACAGTGCACTTCAAGCGTAACTAACCGAAGTACAGCTCAAATTATAAACAACATTTCCAAGTTTGATCGGTTTAGTTCCTTATATAATATCAGTCATTTATGATGGATAGTAATTTAAAAAACACTCAGAACGGCTATTTTCCAAAAAAAATGTTATCGAGAATATACAAGAAAAGTACAAAAAAGATGACCAAGTTTAGGGGGGAATTTTTCGCTCGAGCGCGCGCTTAATGCTGAAGACGAAATTATGCACACTCTCACTGTTTTGAAGTTTTCTTTATTTTTGATAATCTAGGTGGATTAAATAACTGGCTGAAAAAAAAAATCATTTTGGTAATTTGTGTGATTTATCTTAGCTTGAAGAGAAACCATTGATTTCGATGCGTGACAAATTCGTCATTTTGATTACATTTTAATTTACTTTCTGTACATTTGTGTTCACTTGGTTTGTGTTGTAAAAACAAAACAATTTGTACAAGGATTTTCCGTTGTCTGTCCTCCTATTGACACACTCTTGATGTTATAAAATGTTCAAAACTTTGACATTTGAGTATTTTATTGAAGGAATAGAAAACGCGCGCGCGTGCTGTGTACAGTTTTATAATATAGCTTAGATAGTACGTAAGCTCTGATTGGTTGATTCACTCAAAAAAGCTATGCTCTATTTCACCGGTAGAGACATGGTTTTTGATTGACAGCTCACAATTTTAATAAGAGTTGTTCTGTTATAAGCTACTACATCTACTAAAAACGGCTATTAAAATGTAAAAAGACTTTCCATTTTGTGAACTTTCTGGTAACCTAAACCCTGAAGCCTACGGTGCAATGAAATGCAATTCAAAGGCGACAAAAATCAGAGACATGGCTTTGAAAATACGCCGCCTTTAGACAAACTCTAAAGTTGGAAGTCAAAAGTTGAATTTGATCAAAACAAACAAAAACAAAAGGAAAACAGCGCTTCAAAGTAGCAATAATTTTTACTTCATTTTATCCTTGACATATGAAGATAATTTCATAGTGAATAAATGAGATTTTTTTGCAATTGAACTCCATTAATCTTGAACAAATAACTTGCATGTTCGTTGAATTTATCGACGGCAAAATATTATATTTTGTTTTATAAAAACAAACAAACACACAATCAATTACAGAATTATAAATGTGCTTTCATGTTTTTTATTCTTATAAATAAACATTAACCATGTTTGAAAACAAGCAATGTGAACAAAAAGGCAGATTTACAATTATCTTTCAATTGTCTCGTCAAAATGAAAACAGAAACTGATAAACCTTAAACCAGCAAACGTTTGATTAAAAGTAAATAAATACATACTTTCAGCAGTCTAAGTAATCTTGTAGATCGATGTGGTCTTTGTTCTTTTTAACTTCAAAACGTTGTACACAGCAAGCTAGCTTGTCTTGTTCAAACTGTTTTTTTCTCAGTGTGATAAATTGCTATCAGTCGGCACGGCTTTCACCACTCCAATTCGCTTGAATTGCTGTATATGTGTCAGTCTCATGCAAGAGTTCAGCTAAAGGTTTTTGTTTTTAGCCACAGAAGTCAACCAAAGCTATGTTTTAACGGTTTTATAAATGAAATTCCTTCTTTTTAGCTAGCAAAAAGACCCGGGAAGAAAGTGAACAGCACCTTGGTCCTTTTTGGTCAAGATTGCTCAATAGTACACTGATTATGATTGGTTCATTGGGCACTGGTGTTAGTTTTGAGAATTACAATTTTAATCAGCAAATAAAACTACGTTTTTACGGAAAACCAGCATTGCTATATTATAAAAGCAATAGAAGCCAGTTCCTATGACTCTACCAGTGAATTAGAGCACTTGGGATGTTGTTAGAAACACTCGAAAAAGTTATAAAATCACTCGCTTTCAGCTCGTGATTTTATAACTTTTCTCGTGTTTCTCCCAACATCCCGCGTGCTCTATTTCACCGGTAGAGTCATAGGAACTGGCTTCTATTGCTTAAATAAAGCACGCGGGGTTGTCAGAACACGAGAGAAGTGTTCAGAGAAGCACAACGCGAAGCGGAGTGCTTCTCAACACTTCTCGAGTGTTCTGACAATCCCCAAGTGCTTTATAACTGCATACAGCACAGAAAGCAAGTTTTTTATTTCTTTTATAAAATTCAAATTAATCAACATGCAAACGCACGTGCTGTGTGCTCTCATAAAGCAGGCGCTTCAACCAATCAAAATACGTGATTTCAAATAGTTATTTCATAAGACGTCAATAGTATGTTAATAAGAGGACAGACAACTCAAAACGTTGTGCAATTTGTTAAATAGACGCATGAGAGAACATATAAAATATATTATCAAGCGTAAGATATAGCTTTGTATTAGAAAAGAAGAACTGTGCAGCCCAAGGGGAAATAGTTCAAAGGTCTTTCAGCCAATCGGAGCGCGCGTTATATCAGTCACCATGTTCGTGCACGCGCTTCTGACGCCATTCATTTGAAAAAATGGAAAAACAGCCCACGACGGTTTGAAACCAGCGTGCTCGAGCCTGCAGCTCATTGGGAAATATTTCAAAGGTGTTTGATCACAGGCAGCCCAAAAAGTCGATCTGAGGAATTTTGTCAAAGCGAATAAAATATTTTTTTACCGCGCGCCAAGCTGAAAGAGCCGATTAATAACAACCTCGTTCCCAGGGCCCTCTCCCTTCGCTTTTGGGTGGGGCGGGCCCACCCAAAAGCGAAGGGAGAGGGCCATGGGAACGAGGTTGGATTAATAAGGGATTTTGTTTTTGTTTGAGCGCGCGGTTGGGCTTCCTGTGGTGATTGGTTAGTCGTGCGGGATCGATCGCAACTTTCTCACGACAGAAATCGAAAAGAGTTGAGAGAGTCGAGAGAGTTGTATTTTGTGACAAGGTGTGAAACTCGATGGCGTGGGTGGATAGAGCTTGTTAGGACGTCGAAGATCAGGCTCAACGGAGAGAAGGACGCGAGAAGCAATCGACTGACTCGCTAAAAAAAAACTTATTACATTCAAACTTTTCTTTTGAAATAATTTGTATTTTCTTATTCCGATTTTCACTAAGCAAACCTCTAACAAAAACAAACAGCCAGTTTATGAAATTTCTTTCCAAGTTTATTGTAAACATGTAGTAAGTATATTTTATAATGTGAAGAAATTTTGTGAAAAGTGGATTCATAAAATCTGTAAAGTACGGTGGCCCATAAATGTCACGGCAAAACCTTTTATTACTCACGGCAATACTTACTAAAACAAAACTGAAGTTGCGGCATTCCTGTATAAAATTCAAGATGGCGGCTCGAATCTTTGTTTTATAGAGGATACGGGTATGAAGAAATTTTCCATATGTTCAGAACGCAACACAAGATAAACATGTGTCTAATTAGAACACTTAAAGAAAGCTGAAGCAGTACAAACTTCAATGAAACATTGAGGAGTTGGATTCGCAAGAACCAAGAAACGCTATAATGTCAATTATTCAATAAAAGCGATGAACTGATAAGCATAGACCTGGGCGTAGGGAGTGCGGGACGTAAAAATGTGGAAGAATAAATGAAACATTAAGAACAAGGATTAAAAAGTGGAAAACATTAAAGAAATTATTACTTTCTCTCTTTAAAATAGTCATATAATAAACAGTTAAGGGATATTAGTTATTAACCTCGCTTGCTAGATCTGTATGGAAAATATCAGAGCTCGGTCATTTTTGTACGGAACGAGCGCAAGCTCGCGCGCAACCTCGGTCTGATATTTTCCATACAGACCTCGCGCTCGGTTAATAACCTCTTCGTATCGGTGAATGCATAAGGGTGAATGTGGTCTCGGTTGATATTTTTACGATTGCTCCACGATTGCTCCAATATTGTAAAATTTCCGAAATCCGTTCTTACAATCTGCTGCGCACCTCGACTCCATGCTGCCCCTTTTAAAAGCACGATTTAACTCATTTGCTGAGTTGGGAGATGATTATGATATATTGTAGTTCAACAGCAATGTAAACACCTATTTCAATTAACGTTGTCCATCTGGAATGGTTGATCTAAGACCGATAGGAATTGTGGGAGCTCATTAAATTCCAAATACATTGTTTTAATCACACTTGAATGGTGCTGAATTACAGATAACAGTATTTCAGAAGTAAACATTAATATTCAAGCGTGATTATGATAGTGCATTTGCAGTTTAACGAGCTCCCACAATTCCTGTCGGTCTCAGATCAACCATTCCAGATGGACAACGTTAATTGAAATAGGTGTATATTCGAAGAAAAGTTATAATTTTTCTCCCATGGCTGATTTACAACGCGCGAAACTAAATTTGTCACGTGGCCGAGTTTCATACCTTGCCAAAATATTACCCTCTTTGACATTTGAAAGATATGGAAAAATTAAAGACAAGATAATTCTGACAAAATTCAAAGCTATAAAACAAATAATACAAGTTTAAATATGTTTTTTTTTTGTTCAGACATTGTAATTAATGATAATAACAGGAAATAGCTGTAATATCTTTGTAAAAGTAGCTGTAGTATTGTACTGTATTATGTTGTATTGTATAGTAATGTAATAGTAGTAGTATTGTAGCTGTCTTATTTGGAATAAAGGAAAACTAATAAAATAAAAAAAAGACAAGATCATTTAAATTTTTGCGTTTTGGGGAGTAGCGATGGTTTAATTTTTAAACAGTATTTTGATCAACCGGTTCGAGCAACTGAAGGTGAACATGACACAAAAACGTAGCTTTTAACTAGTGCTTAGCATCGAAACATTTCTAATTATAATGAAATAAAACCTTTTGGCGCACAGTTTATTTGTCAGACAACCTCTAAGGTCTTGGAATTTTGGAATCTGACACTCTTCAGTTGAGTTTCATCCATTTCTCTCTCTAACAACCCGTAGAGAGCAACGGTTACGGTCCAGACCCGATTACAGCTTTTTGAAGTGACCCGTAAACCGATTCCAAACAACAGGGGGTCGATCTCAAAACAGAGGGAACCCGTATAAAGAGCAAAGTAAACTTTCAAAGCAACATACGTATGACAAAGCCGAGTTCCCTGTGTCACCATTTTGGACAGGAAGCATTGCCTGTTAATGACATCACGAGCCATATCGCTTGGCATTGCATTTAGTTAGTCCACATGCTTCATATCATAATTAATACTTATGTTTTTTTTACAGCATAGAAAAAGAATACATAAGACAGCATAATAAATGGCAACCAAACAGACGTCTATTTGCATGTTCTGCTATGGTTTTACGCATGCAATTGCCAGAGTCTCTATATGGATGGCCACAGAAGACCTCGTGGCTGGTACTCTAATACAGTCATCTACAGTGATGACTCTGTTTGGTGCTGGAGATATCGTAATAAGACTACTAACACCGTTTATGGTCAGAAGGACTTCATTTCTTCGATCCATGTTACTGTTGGGGTTCTTGTGGCTCATCTCATACTTACTCATAGTGGCAGTTGATGATGTTAGACTGCGCCTTGCTGGTGCGTTCTTTGTGGGAATGGAAAATGGCTTATCGAATGTCGTAATATTCTTTTTGATGGCCTATTTCCCAGCCGTCGAAAAATCTGCAAGCATGTATCTATTTGCAGTGAATGTATCGACTATGGTGTTCGCGTTTTTTTATTCAGGCAAGTAACTCAAGTTAAAGTATCTGCAGGGGACCTTCGCAACCGATGTTCATTAACCCCTCATAGCACGTTAACTGAGGCAATCTCTATAAAAGTATATATTTTATTAAAGCTGAATAAATGGATATTGTAACTATATGATTTATTTTGAAGAGTTACGTCCCGTTTTTTTAGTTGTTATTTTATGAATTGTGAAACACTCAATTTTAATAACTTCTAGGAACTTTTGTTGTACTTACAAACTGGCATGTTACCAACATCGTTTAGAGCATATGTTGATCTCTAAAACCGTGTCCCTTGTTTTTGATTAACGCGTTTGCCATGGAACTATCTGCGTTCAAAGTTGATTGAAGCGATTTTTAGCTATTTTTATAATAGAAATCGTACAATAACTTTAAAACGCGACAAGATATCAAAACAATGAGACACGGTTTTAGATATAAAAACACATCCGGTGTTCCTGGATCTTCTTAAAAATGAGCGTTCAAAAATCAAAAAATACCAACTAAAAATAAAGGAGCAGTATGTCTTCCAAACAAATCACATAGATGCAATCTCCATTTATTAAGCTTTAAGAAAATGTATACTTTTATAGGGATTGCTTCAGTAGTTAGCGTGCTATGATGTGTTAATGAACATCAGTCGCTAAGGTACCCTGATACCTTAAATAAAGAAAATGGCACTTAAGAAATGAAATACATCTTCTGTGTTTTCACGCGCTAATGAAAACCAAGATGCGTTTGGGAGAATTCGAGAGCAGATCAGTCCAAACACGTGACGAAGTCGAGTGTTTGGACCTGCTCGAGAAAAGAAAGAAAAAAATCCCCTATTAATTTTTTGACGATGTCATTTCTCCCTACGTTGCATTTCATCGAAAATGACCAATAAGCGCGCGCGAAAGATCAAATCAACGAAAAAAACTGACCGTTGAATGAGCGCGTGCGCTTGAAAATGACGTAGGTGTTTCATGCTCTCATGAAACACGGGTTGTTGACCAATCAACGCGCGCGTACTATCCCAATTATTTTATAAATGGATATCTTTATTAAGATATTTGATTATGTAACAAGTTTGACACAAGATCAGAATAATCATCAGCCTCTTAATTAAGCATTGAGTACACCTACTCCTGCGTGTAGTTTCAGTGCAGTTTGCGCGATATAGTAAAGTAAAGTAAAGTAAAGTAAAGTAAAGTAAAGTAAAGTAAAGTAAAGTAAAGTAAAGTAAAGTAAAGTAAAGTAAAGTAAAGTAAAGTAAAGTAAAGTAAAGTAAAGTAAAGTAAAGTAAAGTAAAGTAAAGTAAAGTAAAGTAAAGTAAAGTAAAGTAAAGTAAAGTAAAGTAAAGTAAAGTAAAGTAAAGTAAAGTAAAGTAAAGTAAAGTAAAGTAAAGTAAAGTAAAGTAAAGTAAAGTAAAGTAAAGTAAAGTAAAGTAAAGTAAAGTAAAGTAAAGTAAAGTAAAGTAAAGTAAAGTAAAGTAAAGTAAAGTAAAGTAAAGTAAAGTAAAGTAAAGTAAAGTAAAGTAAAGTAAAGTAAAGTAAAGTAAAGTAAAGTAAAGTAAAGTAAAGTAAAGTAAAGTAAAGTAAAGTAAAGTAAAGTAAAGTAAAGTAAAGTAAAGTAAAGTAAAGTAAAGTAAAGTAAAGTAAAGTAAAGTAAAGTAAAGTAAAGTAAAGTAAAGTAAAGTAAAGTAAAGTAAAGTAAAGTAAAGTAAAGTAAAGTAAATTAACTAGGACGGGTAGATTCATACATTTACTTGAACATGACATTTCACTAAGTACATCAGTTCCTATAAGGTAACAGTGAACAACTTAAGACTGTATACTAAACAGAAAACTAATTAAACGAAAATACTTACAAATATTTGATGCACAAACGACTCATTTGAGTATACGTGAAGGAACGTCTAAACCTCCAAAAAACTGTCGATAGCGACCGAATACAACTAACTACAACGGAGTCCAAGTGTGTACTAAACTAAAAATTCATAGGCACAAAAAATACAAAGAAACCGAATAAATTATAATAACCAAAATGTGTCTAGGGAATTAAAACTAAATGAAGCATACAGTAGACCAAACTAAAACAGAGCTATAAACTTAACATACCCCACCACAAAGACGGCTTTGCAGCTGTCTTTCAAAATTGTTCAGTCGAAACTGGAAGTGTCTCAAATAATAACTATTCACGAAACAAATAAAGTCAACTTAAATGTCCTCTAGTAGGCAAAGTTTATGTATAGGTCTTGTCAAGGTTGTTGTCTTGGTCTTGAGCTTAACTTGGCGTATCAGACCATCACTATTTGGAGTAAGTTCCACAATTCTTGCCAAGGGCCAGGAAAGGCGAGGAATACTATAATCTATCAGTAAAACTAGATCGCCAACGGAGACGTTTCTCGTAGGTTTTTTCCACTTATTTCTTTGTTGTAGGGAAGTCAAATACTCTTTGATCCAGCGACGCCAGAAAACGTCAGACATGTACTGAACCTGCCTCCAGCGCCTTACACTGTAGAGATCATTACGATTAAAGTTTCCAGGTGGTAGACGTGGGCCCTTGCGAAGTAAAAGAAGATGATTAGGCGTGAGCGCATCCAAATCTTTGGGGTCGTCAGAAACGTGAGTAAGTGGTCTGCTATTAACGATCGATTCTACCTCACACATGAGGGTAGAAAGCCCTTCATCATCAAGAACCTGTTCTTTGACCAAAGCTGAGAGCACCTTTCTAACTGTTCGTATGCATCGTTCCCAAACTCCTCCCATATGTGATGCGAAAGGAGGATTGAAAAGCCAACGTATATTTCTTTGTAACATAAATTCTTGTAGTTGTTCTTGATTCCATTGGTTGATTTCTTGTCTGATTTCCCTTTCTCCTCCTACAAAATTGCCACCATTATCAGAGCGAATCTCTTCGGGCATTCCTCTGCGACAGATAAAACGCCTGAGTGAATTTATAAAGGATGAAGTATCTAGGCTGTATGCAACTTCTATATGAATAGCTCTTGTGGTGAGACACGTAAATATTACTCCATATCGTTTTACTGTTACTCTGCCTCGCTTAACAGTAAAGGGGCCAAAACAATCTATACCAGTGAATGTAAAAGGTGGTTTGTCAGCTGTAACTCTGTCTGGTGGGAGATCAGCCATCTTTTGTTTCATTGGTCGCGAGTTAAGACGTTTACACAGAAAACAACTTCTTAGGATTCTGCGCACACTGGCACGCCCATTGATTATCCAAAAGTGTTCTCTTATCAGTGACAGTACATGCTCCCGGCCAGAATGACCCGAAAGAAGGTGAAAGTGTCTGATGATCAAATCGACAATTGGATGGTTCTTCGGTAGGATGATTGGGTGTTGAGCTTCAAAATCTAAATCAGCATTTTTCAGTCGACCGCCAACGCGCAACAGACCACCACTGATAAATGGGTCCAAATTACAAATAGGACTTGATTTCTTGATAGATCTGGTACTTGACTTTTCAGCAACAGAATTCATCTCCCCTGCGAAGTGCTGCCACTGCACAAAGGAGATAATTATGCGTTCAGCAGACCTCATCTCATCCAACGTTATTCTTCCACTCCTTACAACTTGTAAGTTGACCTGGCCAGACTTCATCTTGACCCTTTGAATTAGCCAATTCTTATAACGAAGAATCCATGCAATAGACTTCTTTAACTTTACCCATGATGAGAAACGTCTAAACAATCCGCCGAGGTCAGCCAAACCACCATGTCCGCTTACTTCTGCGTGAAGAACTGTCTTCGTTTTCAGTTCAGGATCATCAGAGGAAATCTTTCTTTCAACAGGTTGCACAGGCCAGTCACACTCAGGTTTACGCAAGAACTCTGGACCATGTAGCCACTTTTCGTCGCTTAGTAACTTATCAACTGTAGCACCTCTCGATGCTATATCTGCAGGATTAGTCTTGCTATCCACGTGCTTCCATTGCTTGGGAGAAGAAACATCATGAATACAACTTAGCCTGTTAGCAACAAAGGTTTGATAACGTTTATCCTGGTTGTCAATATAGCCAAGCACTGAAGTACTGTCAGTCCAAAACACTGATTCTTTGAGTTTTATGTCAATCTCTCTTTTCAACAGCTTGTCTAGACGTACTGCAACTGTGGCAGCTGAAAGCTCTAGCCTTGGAATTGACAACTGCTTCAGAGGAGCAATGCGAGACTTTGAAAGGATAAAGGCACAGTTGATGTCTCCCGAACGATTCTCGTGTCTTATGTAGGAAACAGCTGCGTAACCACACTCAGATGCATCAGCAAAATGATGTAACTGACTGTTCACAATTTCTCCAAAATTTAGAGGCTTGAAACAGCGGTCGAGGCAAAACTTCTTTAAGTTAGGCAAATCATACAGCCAATTATTCCATCTGGTAAGTTGCAAATCAGGAATAGCATCATCCCAACCAAGGTAGCATAGGTCTCTAAGTATAGACTTGGCTGATAAGATGTAAGGACATACAAAACCCATTGGGTCATACACTGACGATATGGTACTCAAAATACCTCTCCTGGTCGCAGGCTTGTCTTTGATCTTGATTTGGTAAATAAACTTATCAGATTCCATGTCCCATCTAACTCCTAAGGCTCTTTCAACTGGCAATTCGTCTTGGTAAAGATCTAGATCTTTAACTTCTTTAGCTCGTTCAATGAGAGGAATAGAATTGATAACATTCTTGCTATTGCTTGACCACTTCGTCAGATGAAAACCACCACATTTTAGTAAACTGGTCAAATCTTGAGCCAAGCTGATGGCACTCTCTTCTGAAGTGACGCTTTTTAAGCAATCATCTACATAGAAATTGTTCTTGACAGTCTCGACTGTTTGAACAGCAAAGTTCTTTGCGTTATCAGCTGCAGTACGTAGTAATGCATAGTTTGCGCAACTTGCACTCCATACTCCTCCAAACAAGTGAACACACATTTGATACTCTACTGGGTCTTGAGTGACGTCGTTGTTAGGAAACCAAAGAAAACGTAAAGCGTCAATGTCATCTGGATCAACACGTACTTGATGATACATCGATTCAACGTCAGACATCAAACAAAATGGCTCCTCTCTGAATCTTGTCAGAACACCTACAAGCTTACTTGTGAGATCAGGGCCTTGATAGACTTTGTCATTCAATGATACACCAGAATACTTGGCAGCACAGTCGAAAACGATACGAACTTTGTCAGGCTTTTGTGGGTGTACTACAGAGTGATGTGGCAGGTACCAAACTTTACCGTCATCACGACCCAAAACGTCATCAGGAACTTTTCTTGCGTAGTTTCTTTGTAGAAGGTCACTAATAAATGTAGAATACTTCTTGTGCAGCAATTCGTCTTTCACTAGCCTTTTCTGTAGCAACCGTAGTCGATGCTTAGCAAGAGGCTTGTTGTTTGGCAAGTCCGGTGGATTACATTTCCAAGGTATAGCGAACTGATAATGGCCATCAATTATACGTGCTGACTCATCGTAAATCTTCATGACACGTCTATCATCTTGAGACATCACGCGGTTATCACAGGCAATAGAGTCGACAAACTCTAAGTTCACAAAGCGATTGAACTGCTCGTCTAAAGACTCATCTAGCTTACTGAAGAACACTTGCTTTTTTGATTTCTTTGTCAGACCATTTCGTCCAAGTGGACCATTTAGAGTCCAGCCCAAGCACGTTCTAGAAGCGAATGGACCACCGTTAACACTTCTTCTGACTTCAATTGGTTCAAGTGCAGCTGGTACGTCTTGTCCAATAAGTAATTCCACCTCTGCGCCAATGTTGGTCAAACGAACTCCATTTAGATTAGGCCAACGGTTCACGTCTTGCTGGGAGGCGATGTAACTTGAAGATACATGGAGTTCCTCTCTGGCATATACGTCAGATAGCTCAATCATAGCGTTTTCATTCATGTCCATTACTTCCAAGCTAACCTTCTTCGCAGTTATTGGAACATCACGTTTTTCAATTGTTGTCAAAGCGAACTCAACATCTGATCCATTAACATCAAGTTGTTGAAGCAAACGAGACGAACACCAGGTGGAAGTTGAACCTGTATCAAGCAAAGCGTAGACTTGAACAACTTTAGTATTTCCTTTGCCTTTGACTTTCACAGGAACAATTGGAAGAGCTTTGGCATCACATTCTCTAGCAGAACTATTCAGAGAACCCATAAAACCTCCAGAGTTGTTTCTGTTCTGATTTGTTGAGTTCTTTATACCATTCGAGTTACTGTCGGTGCTTGATGAAGAACTTTGTTTCCCTTGACGAAGAGCTAGGAGGGCTGGATGTAGAGATGCCATATGCTTACGCGAAAATGTGCAGTCTTGAACTTTACAGTCGTTAGGTATCTTGCATCCACCAGCAAAATGTGTAGTTGAAAGACAGTTTTCACAGAGCTTCCTCTTACGTACAAACTGCAGTTTCTCGTTACTTGGTAAGTTGTCAAAAACTTTACAGTCGTTCAGTCGATGGTTACCTTGGCAGTGAAAACATTTCCATCGTGAATTTGACTCTGTTACTGCAACTGTATCATCTGTTTGAGTAGTGAAAGTGTGACCTTTGTGGATTTTTCTTTCGCTGGTACTTGCAGACTTACTAGATCTGCGATCCATAGGATTTCGATCCAAAATTTCTCCAAAAACTGGGTCGTTCTTTTCTTTTGCAGCGTTGGCTATAAGCTCCTTGACATGAACAATGTTGGGCACTTTACCATGATCTCTCAGCTCCCTTGCCTTTGTTTGCCAACGTGATCGCAGATAGGAAGGTACTCTTCGAAGAATCTTTATAAGCTTGTCATCATTATTAATTTCATGAAGTCGACCAGCAACTCTTAGGACGATTTCACAGTTTTCCAAGTCGTCGGCGAGATCTTGAAGTGATTCACGATCACTGGCAGCAATAACAGGACCATCAGCAACCTTGTTAATCCACGCGTTAGATACAAGGTAATTGTCACCAAAACGTCTTTCCAAAAGCCTTTTAGCAGTCTTGTAGCCTTCTTCTGCATCCATCATTCCACATCCTTTAACGATGTCCTTGGCTTTACCAGTGCAGTATTGTATCAGTAACTGTAGTCTTTCACTTGCGTCATCAGTGCATTTTTCTACGTTGTTTTCAAACGACTTGATGAAAAGGAAGTAATTGAGTGGGTTACCATCAAAGGATATCAAATCAGCCTTTGGAAGCCTTTGTGCCTTGAGTTGACGCTCAACTTGTTTCTGTACAATCTGAAGGGACTGCAATACTTTGTAACCATCATCGTCAAAATCAGTAGCTTGTAGACGCTCTTGCTTTGGATGAGGGTTGGGTGCAAATTTATTTGGCAAGGACTCTTCCAACATAGAACTATTCATGCAAGGTGAAGTTTTGAAGATAACCTTTTGAGACACAGGTGTTGGTACTGTAGTTCTGGGGTGCGGTATAGTAGAACTTGTAAGTCTTTCTTGGATAGTAGAAGGTAGGTGATAAGCAGACTGACGTTGTATGACTGAAGGAATATCCTGTAATTCTTCTTCATAATTTTCGTAGACCTGTTCTTGGGCTTTCGCTTTCTCCATTTTCGTTTCAAGTTTAAGTCGTTCTTCACGAAGTCGTAATTGAAGCTTTTCTTCAGCCAAAGCATACTTTTTACTTAACGATTCTACTTCTACCATTAAAGCAGCGCGTTTTGCAGAAACTTTCATCTTTTCTTGACGAACTGAACTTCTAGACGTAGATGAAGCCGTGCTTTTCGACGAAACCTTCGTAGAAACCTTCGTAGAAACCTTTGTAGAAACATTTGATGAAGCATTTGTTGAAGCATTGGATGCTGCTTTCGGCGAGACATTGCTAATGGAATCTGTAGGCTGGACGATGTCAGCGAGCCATGTATTTAATTGCTGTTTGAAGTTATAATACTGTATCAGATATTCGTCGAAATACTGAAACGACTCTTCGATCGTTGCAGGATCTGATAGGCAAGCTTGATAATCTTCGTGGGCCTTTCTTAGACTAGCCAAAGTCACGTCGAGTTGTTCTTCTAATCTGTATATCTCTTGTACGTTCTCAGGCGAAGGTTCACGAGTCATTAGGTCTTTCATACGATTCATCTTTCGTGTCATAGCTCCCTTGAAAGACTTTCTTGATGCTTTTAGTTGATTCATAACGTCGGACTCCATATCCGGGCAAATATTTGAACGTTTGTTAATTCACAAATTAACTAGGACGGGTAGATTCGTACATTTACTTGAACATGACATTTCACTAAGTACATCAGTTCCTATAAGGTAACAGTGAACAACTTAAGACTGTATACTAAACAGAAAACTAATTAAACGAAAATACTTACAAATATTTGATGCACAAACGACTCATTTGAGTATACGTGAAGGAACGTCTAAACCTCCAAAAAACTGTCGATAGCGACCGAATACAACTAACTACAACGGAGTCCAAGTGTGTACTAAACTAAAAATTCATAGGCACAAAAAATACAAAGAAACCGAATAAATTATAATAACCAAAATGTGTCTAGGGAATTAAAACTAAATGAAGCATACAGTAGACCAAACTAAAACAGAGCTATAAACTTAACAAAGTAAAGTAAAGTAAAGTAAAGTAAAGTAAAGTAAAGTAAAGTAAAGTAAAGTAAAGTAAAGTAAAGTATGTCGACCGCAGTCGAAGGCAACCTAATGGCTCCTCTATCGTTAGCTTCTACCATGATGGTAGGGGTGGGCCTCACTCATCTCCCGACTTCACCCCAGCAATGCTGGTACCCATAAATACTCCTGGGTGATGAAGAGAGACAAAGTGGAAGTGAATCGTCTTGCCCAAGGACACAACGTAGTTGCCTGGGCCAGGAATTGAACCTAGGCCTGTCGACCCAGAATCCGAACCTCTTACCGATCGGCCACCACGTCTTCCGCGATATACACATACACATCTTCTTTCTTTCTAGTTTTTATGATGTATCATAAATTATCTAAGTGCGTTGACTGGTTATGAGGGTTGATTGGATCGTTATTTTAACTGAACAACAACCAACAAGGAGATTAACTAAACAATTATATTCATTATAATATATTATTATGTCTTCTTAGGGTCCACGATCTGGCTTTGTTTACCTCCACGCCTGACCATTGTCGTCATGTATCCTGTAAGTCTATTATTGTTTGTCTGCTATGGAATATTGAACCACGGCCCTCTGAAAAAGTACCAGATCCAGGAACAACATCAAGAAACCCAGTACAAACTGGTACCCTCGACTGATAAAAAGGACAGCAAACAAAGGAAGTCACACTTTCTAGATCTTGTGAAACTAAAATTTCTTCTGGAAGCTTTTCAATTCTTTGGATATTTTTTTGTATCTTACTTTTGCTTTTATTTAGCTGTTACCTCTGTACTTACTACTCTGACCCTCCCATCATCGCCTTTCCGCGTCCGCGACCATTACCATTACTACAGGCTAAGTGGTGACTTTGGGATGGTGCTAGGTGGGATGGAGCTAATGTTGTTTTCGTTTCTGTGTCCTAATTGGATTGACACACTGCGCATTAAGAAAATATTAATTCTTCTTTTTGTTAATTTCGGTCATCTGATGTTTTTCCTTTTCGCGTCGTGGTATCACTTCGTCCCTAATGTCTATATTTTGATAATGTTGAGTGGAACCCATGGCTTAGTATTTGGATCACTTACTGTTCGGGTCATTGTCGCTGCCGCTAATAGTTTTGTGTCGTCCCACGAAAAAGGCTTGGCGATGACGATTACTGAACTTGGTTGTACTGTTGGTCGACTATGTGCAGGACTGATAGGAGTTTATGTTGAAGAGAACTTGAGAGAGCACTGTACGAACAACCTCTTGATGGGTCACTTTTGTTTGGCTAGATTTACTTCTAGTGTTGGTTGGAACGATAATTTTCAATGTCAGTGACTTAGACCTACATAAGTTATAGAGAGGCAAACCTGTTAAGTGATATTTGTTTTATATATCAGATTTTGTTTTCATATGATCAACTAACTAGGGCTGTATAAATATAATCAGGATTCAGGTGTAAATTCAAATAGAAGAGAACACACGTCAATTTTCGTGCGTGACGTAAAATCATGCAAATATGTATAACTCAATGAAGTTGAAATAAAAACAAACCATTGTTAACCTAGCTAACAGCTTTAAAGTAGGCTGTGTGGTTTTAAAAATTTAGGTCGATTTTCCCCAAAAATAGGCTACATGAAAATTAGGCGGCGTTATCATTTGTCTGCTGAAATATTATCGGGTTTCGTTAAAATAATTTAAAAAAAAAATGTTATTCTATATCTAGACAAGTGCTAAAAAATCTTGTCAAAATACGCTCTGACGCGGGAACAACGGCCTTTCAAACGTATCTGGGTCAGCGCGAAAATTAATGACCCCAGCCTCCTTAAATTCAAGAGATATCGCTGAAGTAATTTAATTCACGCAACACTTGTCATGCGTTTGAAGGAATGAAATCTGTGCATTATTTCGGGCCGTTTCGATTGTTTGATATAAACCAACATGGTAAATAAGTGAATATCTAGGCAAATTAATGAAATTTTGGTCAATATTTTTGAAAATTGTGGGCTTTTTATCAAACCCGGTAAATTGGCTGCCATGTTGGTGTCCCTCAGAGGGACTCCAATGACATGGCAGCGCCATACAATATATTCACTGTAAACATGAAGAGCACTCAATCGCTTATATTTCGGTCATACAATAACTTGTAATCCTGAAACTATGCACATATATCTATTTATCAGCTGTCTACCAGAAAATCACATTTAAAACTTAATCAGTCTATGGTTGAAAAAGAATCGTCTCCGGAGGTGAGAGCCAACAATTAGTGAATTGTGTTTGCACTGAAACATTTAGGGCACGGTTTGTGGTTATAGATTTTTGGTTCCATAGTGGGGATGTATTACGGTGGGAGTTGGGTCGAACTCTCTTTGTTCAATTGGTAGGGTTTTAAAGTTAAGAATATTGCCTGTGTAAAGCTATTTAAAAAAAACGTCGAATACTGAGTAGTGAATTCCCAGACCGAATGCATTTTGTTTAAAGTAATACAAATACAATCGAGGAGATTCATTCTTAAAACCTTATAAACCACTTTCATAAATACCATAATATGTACCAAAAAATGTTTTTTCAAGAAAACAGATATATTTTAATATTTTAGCACTGTCATATGAAAGAACCACCTAAAATAGGCATGTTTGGAAGGTTTTGATGTTCTGGCTAAAATACCAAAGAAGTTATGCTCAATGAAAAATGTAGAGATTTGTATGTAATTTTCTGCCGAGGCCTTTGATGCCTCGTTTTGGTGTTTTTCTGATTTTTCAAACTCTTATAGCTTCTTGCAAATTTAATCGTTTTTTCTCAAACTTTCACAAGTTATTGTTATGGTGAATTTCTATCAAATGATGGCTTTCTTTTTCTTAAAATATCAATTTTAAAAATTATGATAATTAGTGGCGGCCATTTATGAAAGTCGACGTCTATGCTTACATATAAATCTCTAAACGGTCAAGCACCGAACTATATAAAAGAACTTTTAGATGCAGAATATAAACCTGTTCGCTCATTGTACGTGTTCCTCAACACAAAACCTTCTTGTTTCCCTCCGGCTAAGACAAAGATAGGAGCAAGGGTGTTTCAAACAGCTGCGACAATACTATGGCAAACTGTATCCGCCTATATCTAGCACATTGAATAATTTCAAAAGCTCAGTTAAAACACATCTTTTTAACAAACATTTTTCTTATATTATTATTGTTTCAGTTTTAATTCGATTGATGACAATCATTTTATACATTTGCCTCTGATTAGTTTTACTGGCCATAGTCTTGACATATATGAAGTTTTAATACAAACTTTATACTATAATTATTATAATACTTTTATAAATATACATACCTCTATATTATTAATTATATTGATTTAAATGACTGTTGGCAGTCCTGTATATGTATTTGTTTGAATTGCTTGGCGTTCATTCTCTCATATAAATCGTTGTATTAATTTTATCGTTTTATGATTGTAAGAGCATATAGAGACAACAGTTGTATGCTCCTAAAACATGTTTTTATTATTATTATAATTATTATAAGATAATATATTTACATCATTTTTTGTGTATTCTGCACTATTTACTATTCAATATTCCGCATTCAACATTTGCCTCACAACTCAATTACGTCATTTTAACATTGATTTGTTACTAATTATAAACATACGCTCAAAACATCGCAAAACCGTCCCTTTTAGCGGATGAACATAGTTATGACTGTCCAAAATTGTATATTTATTCAATCTAATAATTATACGACACTTGAATAAAGTTGATTGTCAACAAGGCATTACTTCAAGGGGTTATTTTAAAAATCAAATAGACTTTTGATTATATCCCCTCACACTTGGAAAAATAAATCCCCTCCCCCTCCCCTCCCCTCCCCTCCCCTCCCCTTCCCTCCCTTCCCCTTCCCTCCCCTCCCCTCCCCTCCCCTTCCCTCCCTTCCCCTTCCCTCCCCAGGGACAACGCAATCCAAGTCTTATATCATAATATCCATTCATATAACCATGGTAACGACTACATCATCCTCATACTGCAAAATACCACCGACCGACTGCCTTTCATATATCGAGCTGTTTCTCAAACTTCAAAATTTCGCCAACGGTAAGTTTTTTCCCTTCAATATTTATTTTTATTTCGTAAAACATTAAAAAAAAATGAGATGGTTTTTTTTACCAATTAAAAAGAGGCTTAAGAGTCATACTCTGTAAGAGTCAGACCTAGGCCGGCCAGGTAGGATCGCCGATTTGCCCCAAATTCGGCATGTAGTCTTGGTTTTATGCCCTATCAACGAATCCAGTGGTTTGAGACGAAAAAAATTTTTTGCTCAAAAGTTAGGGGGGAGGGGTACTTTTTGGTCCTAAAACGATCGTCAAATAGCGCAAATCATCGGTATGTTTGGCGATTCATATCATTACAAGTATAAAAGTTTTCAAAACATTTTAATATACCAAACAAAGTACATTATTTCTTCTGTCGAAAACAGTTTTCAAATTTAAAAAAGAATTGTTTTCAAGTATCTTACAGACTCCGAAAAGAAAGTAATATGGCGGCGTTGCTGACTAACCGAAAATTTGTGTTTTTTTGATGGTCCAAAAATGGCCTTGGTATTTTGATTCAAAAGCTGTCCGTTATTTTGGGGTAACTTCAATAATAGATCTAAACATTGAAAAAATAAAAAACCTGGGCAAATTAAATGCGCGGCCTCACGATCACTCCGAATGTCAGATAGTCCATCGATTTTCACTTAAAAATGCAAATTAGCCGTTGTTGGTTACTTGTGGTTTATTTAATATGAATCGACTTTTTGAACAGTTTGTTCTTCCATACAGTACTTTTAGATTATACAAAGTTTTTTACAATGAATAAAATCTATTTGAGAATACTTTTTACACTTTCAAAGTTAGCTATAAAGGGACGGAACAGATATCTTACACAATCTCGAGGGCAATCTCCTGTACCAGAAAACGGCTTAACCCCCCCCCCCCCCCCCCCCCATCAAATTTCTAATGTTTCGTCCCAAATTAAAGTGTTCTATTTTTAGACAAAGTTTATGAAGTTACAATATTTGATAATTACTGATGGAAAAGCCGACGTGAAAATACATTTTCAAAGACTAACCGGCGGGCTCTTATTTACTTGGTGAGAAATCCTTCGTTTAACTTGAAAATGTTTTTGTATGATATAAATATGTCTATATGGCGACTTGCGGCTTCGGTAAGCTAGTTACAGATCCTTGTGGTAAGAGTGGGAATAACGCCGAATGTACTTTACTGAGTAGTTGTAATAAAGATGTGACAAGTCACTTGCGAAGCTGCAATGTCGCGGACACCTACATCAGTAGTGAAGGAATTTTAATCTTGGCCAGAGCAGGTATGATGAACATTTATTTCTTATTTACATTCAGTAATAGATAGTTTGTGTGTTAAGATATTCATTCTAATTGCTAACTGTATAACTCTGTTTAGGTAGTTGTTTTTTAAATTGTTGCTAAAATCATTGTATTCTATTTTCACGATTCGCCGTGCATGTGTTGTATTGCAGGAGTGTACGATTTGACTGATGTTCCTTCGGACTTAACAATTTGTCCATTCCATCGAGACATTTATGGCTTACGATGGAGGAGTGGGAAAACAAGATGTGCCGTCCCTCGTGAAATAAGCTGCCACAATCCTAAGAAACCCCCAAAGGGAGACCGGGGGATATCTGTCAGCCAATCCAAAGCCGTATTTCAAAAAACGGGACAGCTTGTGGCGATTGGATTACGTAAGTTATTTTTAGAATGGAAAGGGTTTTTTTGCACACCGCATATCATGGACCGCGTAGACGGGGACGTTTTGCGTTAAAATATACAATAAATGAAAATAACAATTTTTGATTTTTTTCATGAGTTGGCAAAAAAAAACTGAATCGTGGGTTTCCTTTGGTTTGCGCGGGAAATAAATGCCTGCCAATCTCCCACCACCCCACCCCCCCCCCCCCCCCCCTCTCCCACCACACACTTTTTAATATGCTTGGTCCCTGCTTATTCTAGGTTACCTATATTACAGTCCATTTTACATATATTTAGATAAAGATTATATAAGACCAAATTCAATTAGTATTAGTGATTATGAATTATGTATACGCCCGATTGGCATCTTTAATAAATGTTTTCCTTACTTTTATAGCTATTTGTCGTAAATGCAGAACGAGACTGACGAAGCAGGAAGAAAGTGTAAATGTGGAAGACAACAACGATGCAAACATATCGTACGATGTTGTGGAAGAAACGGAACAAAGTCTGTCAAAAAAGCTGAATAATCTAAATCTCTGTGAAACACCATACGAACAAAACTTCCCGAACGAAAGATGTTTTACTGCAAAGTCAACAATTGCTTGTAACACCCCACATAGTCATAGTGCCCCCACAGATGAAGACGTGCGTGATAGTGAGACAGCGGTAATTTACAATGTATTTATTTATGTATAATACAGTACATAGACACAAAAACACATTGTTATAACTTTAATTAATGTACTTTTCTTTATTACCTCAACAGTGGACACCAACGAGTGGTTTAGAAGCATGTTTTACACCAGTAGGCAAGGAAACACGTTATAGCATAGAGGTACCAGCCACTCCCTTTGTCAACTACCAAAAGGAAAAATTAAACGAGTTCCTGAAATGTAGTGGTGTTTCTCCATTGAATGTTTTGGATCTAGACGTGTCATCTGTCCCTCCACGCACAAGGAGGCGTTATATTGGTCGTGCATGTGACGTCATGACTGCCGTTCTAAAGACGTTGTCTCCGTCTAATCCTGGTCGACTATGGGAAGTACTAAAATCATCTAGTAAACTGTGTGATGACTTGAATATTTCAGAAAGACCAGTCAGACAAGTGAAGGGAAATCAAGACCCATATCTCAAAGCATTGTCAGAAACATACCTCAATGCATCTAGCAGAAACGTTAAAAGACAAATACTCTCTACCATTGCTGATCTCACCACATTTAAAGAAATCCGTCGTTATATTCCTGGATTGTCTAAATACATGTTCTGTGAAGCGCGCAAACACTGTCATCAACATGGACGTGGAGTACTTTTGATTCCAAGGGCTGTTCCCAGAACCAGATATGATACCAACCAATTGGATGATTTTCTTGATTTCATTACAAGTCCTTACATAATACAAGATTTGCCGTTTGGACAAAAGAAGTTGAAACTATCTTCAGGCGAAGTTTTGCTTACCCCTAACGTGATCAGAGTATCAATAAACGAAAGAATCATTAACCAGTACATGCGTTATTGCGAGGAGAGGGGAAAGACGGTTCTTAGTAGAAGTACACTTAGACGTATCTTATCAGCTTGCAAAGCATCATCGCGAAAAAGTCTTCAAGGACTTGATTACTTTTCCACAGACGGTAGCAACGCGTTTGACGAATTGATAAAACTACTTGATAAACTTGTTGATAATGGATTGGATCAGTTGGTTGCGCAAGATGCACAAACGAAACTAAAGCTGGGGAGGAATTACATCAAGAGTGATTTTAAAGTACGTGATCTTTATTGTTTCATTCAAACCAAGCTACTTGCTTCAAAAAAATAAACAAACAAACAAACAAACAAACAAACACAAATCACAAACACATACATATACAAACAAACAAACAAACAAAAACAAAATAACAAAACAAAATAACAAACAAACAAACTGAAAAGACAACTGATAGAAAACATAGAAATAACACTGCCTAGCTGATGGTAGTTATAAGAAATAGCATTAATTAAGTCTTCTAAATGTTCCTTCTTGCAGGTCCATGTGTCCAATTCCTCGCAAATTCCTGACCATTGTCTCACCTATGCGTTAAGTGATCCAAAAGATTCTACTTTTAGAAAGAAATGTGACCATGAACACGACATGGTATGTAACACTTGTGAGGAGCTAAACACAGTACTTTCCGAGATCGAGGGACTTATTGCCCAATCTGCAATGACACAAAATGACAAAGACAACGCGATCTACACATGGAAAGAGTCCGTGAAGAATATTCAGCACTGGAAGGCCCATCAACTGAGGACCATCAACCAAGACACTGCAAGAATCAATGCTTTGAACACTTTAGATCAGCAGAGTGCACTTATAATCCAGGACTGGGCTATGAAACTTCTTCCGCGCTATTACCGAGAGTCACAGGGAGACTGGTTCGCAAAGAGAGGAATCTCTTGGCATATCTCTGTTGTTGTAAGAAAGGTTGATAACGAATACGAGACACAAGCCTTTGTACAAGTGGTAGAGCAGTGTTCACAAGACAGTGCTTGTGTTGTTGCTCTTACGGAACACCTACTCAGCACAATAAAAAGTGAGCATCCAGAGATAACTAAAGTGTACTATCGCCAAGACAATGGTGGTTGCTACCATTCTGCCAATACCGTACTTGCCAGCAGTATTATTTCCAAAAGAACAGGAGTAAATGTTCAACGAATGGATTTCTCGGACCCTCAGGGTGGAAAAGCGCAATGCGACCGTACCGCTGCAACAATGAAAAACCATGCAAGAGTCTACCTCAATGAAGGTCATAACATCAGTACACCACAAGAGTTCGTTGAAGCTCTTCTCTCCCACGGAGGAGTTCCTGGAGTACGAGTCGGACTACTGACCAATCCACATAGTACAGAATTGAACGACAAAATGAAGGGTATCAGCAAATTTAACAATTTCGAATTTTCCGAAAAAGGAGTAAGAGTCTGGAGAGCATATGCAGTTGGCAAGGGAAAACTCTTTCCGTTATCATTGGCTGAAGGCAAGTTATAATGTTAAGATAAAAAAGTGAGCATCTTTATTCATAATTACAACTATTGCAGTAGCTTTTTAATGAATGGAAAATTAAACGAATAGTTAAATTAAAGTACAGTGAAGCCCCGTTAATCCGGCCAACGAAGGGACAGCCCAAAGTGGCCCTATTAACGGGGTGGCCGTATTATGCAGGTACATTTTATAGAAAATGTTTTAGGCATACATATCCTCGGGACCTAAAACACTGGCCGCAATAACGGGCCAGGTGGCTTTATTATGCGGGTGCCCGTAAGGCGGGGTTCCACTGTAATAGTTTTTAGAGTTAGGAATTATGTAATTAAATGCGTAACTAATTTGTTACTAGGTTTTGAGGTTTTCAACACAAGTTCCAATGAGGGGAGATTTTCACCTGGAGAATTTCGTTCTACAAAATCAAAACGAAGCAAACGAAGTGGTATGTGTCATAAACACGACCTATCTTTTATCAAACTAAAAGTATCATATGATGTATGTTTAAAAATATAGAGAGATACGATTCATGTATGTATTGGCTACAACGATGCAACACAGCAAGGGAAACAAACTAATATACTCTAGTCGACTATAATGCATCTCACGTATGTTAAAACTTAATTTTTTTTTCCTATTTTTTTTTTTTTGCATTTCATTGTGGTCATATTTTACTTTGTTTACAAACAGCAAATAAAGTCATTGGTAGTGCGTCAGGAGGCCAAGTCGTCCAGCAGGAACAACATGAAAAAGATGTCGATATGAATGATGAAGATGAAGATGATGGTGATGATGTCAATGGTGATGAGGAGGAGGAGGAGGAAGAGGAGGAGGAGGAGGAGGAGGAAGAGGAGGAGGAGGAGGAGGAAGAGGAGGAGGAGGAGGAAGATGAGGATAATGAGGAGGAGGAGGAGAATGATGATGAGGAGGAGGAGGAAGATGAGGAGGAGGAGAATGATGATGATGAGGAGGAGGAAGATGAGAATAATGAGGAGAATGATGATGTTGAGGAGGAGGAGGAAAATGATGATGATTACGATCATGATGACAATGAGTCGGACTCCGATGATCACGACTCTTATACTGATGAAGCTAAATGTGAGGACGATAGACTTAGTGGTGAAGGTACGGCTTTTCATGTCAGCGATGATAATATTGGCGATCACGTGATAAGTGAAAAAGAAACTTTGACAGGAACACCTAAGGAAAGGGAAGATAACGCTGGAGAAAGCATAAATCTTTTTGCCTGTCCCAATGAAGGATGTGTTCGCAATTATCAAAAGTACCAATCTATGCTGAATCACCTTACCTATGGTAAATGTGTTTTCAAGCCAGAGAGAAAACCACTTCTAGACAAAGCTAAGATAAAGTATTACACTAAAATGAAAGGTGGTGAAAACACTTTACAAGTTTCACAGCAAGACAACAGTATACCCCCTACCAGTAGTTCAACAGATAAGCGTCAGTCCGCCCTTAACCAAGACGAGGGCTGGGCCTTAAGGGATTTTCAAAAAGCTAAAGCTTTCAACGTGAAGCAAAAGGCCTTTCTTGAGGAGAAATTCATGATCGGCGAAACAAGTGGTCACAAGCTCGATCCAACAACTGTATCAAAACAAATGAGGGTAGCCACAGACTCCAAAGGTGAAAGGCTTTTCTCTCCTGAGGAATTTTTGTCATCAAAACAAATCAAAGGTTTCTTTTCAAGACGATCTAAGAGTGGAAAGAACAGTGATAAAACAGATTTCAAAGCAGCCGAATATGAAGAGGATTTGTCCAATGTCCGTTGTGAAATTATCAAAGAAACCCTAGCAGACCATCCTCTTATGTTTGATGGATATAATCTCTGTGAACTTGTTGCTTCTAAGCGACTCACCATGCTTACTTTAAAAGTGCTAAGGCGTATTTGTGATAATTACGGAATCGAAGTCACGGCTACAAAAAGAAAAGCACCACTCATTGCTTTAATCCATGAATTTGTGGAACGCTGCTCTTGCTTCATAGTTTAGAGTTGTTAGATTTTAAAACATTTAAAGGCATTTCTATCTGTATGTATAAAAATACTCGGCCGAAATATCAATGTTTTTCTACGCTCCGTTGATCACGACATTTTAGCATTAATTATGCTAATTATGGATATCCAACAAAAAATCTGAATACTAGCTTTTTGTTAAAATATTGTTCTCAAATAGATTTTATTCATTGTAAAAAACTTTGTATAATCTAAAAGTACTGTATGGAAGAACAAAATGTTCAAAAAGTTGATTCATATTAAATAAACCACAAGTAACCAACAACGGCTAATTTGCATTTTTAAGTGAAAATCGATGGACTATCTGACATTCGGAGTGATCGTGAGGCCGCGCATTTAATTTGCCCAGGTTTTTTATTTTTTCAATGTTTAGATCTATTATTGAAGTTACCCCAAAATAACGGACAGCTTTTGAATCAAAATACCAAGGCCATTTTTGGACCATCAAAAAAACACAAATTTTCGGTTAGTCAGCAACGCCGCCATATTACTTTCTTTTCGGAGTCTGTAAGATACTTGAAAACAATTCTTTTTTAAATTTGAAAACTGTTTTCGACAGAAGAAATAATGTACTTTGTTTGGTATATTAAAATGTTTTGAAAACTTTTATACTTGTAATGATATGAATCGCCAAACATACCGATGATTTGCGCTATTTGACGATCGTTTTAGGACCAAAAAGTACCCCTCCCCCCTAACTTTTGAGCAAAAAATTTTTTTCGTCTCAAACCACTGGATTCGTTGATAGGGCATAAAACCAAGACTACATGCCGAATTTGGGGCAAATCGGCGATCCTACCTGGCCACGACTTCTTGATTTGGTCTGATTCTTACAGACTACCACTCTTAACATTTTATCGCATTGAACGTTAATTCTACCTCGGGTTTATTGTATCTAAAGCAATGGAAATGTGTCTAGATTGTCGACAAAAAGCGAAAACAATGCTGCATGTAACAACTGTATATCAACAATTGACAATTAACAACGCGCTAAAACAGCCACAACACAATTTGAACAAATTAAACAATGACAACTGTATAACTTTTCATCACATTTCTTTCGTAACATTTTGAATATTTCAGTAGTCTTCAATTTCTGTATTATCTATAGGTTTTTTTTTTTGTATTGTTTTAGTTGTTTGATCAAGTAATATTTGTGTCGAAACCAAGATTGATTTCATTCGAGTTGGTATCATTTTATTTTACCATTATAGATGAATTGTTAATAAGTGCATAACAGGAAGTTTAACTATCAACTTATTAGTTAGATATTTCGGATAGCCTCCGCTATCCATCATCAGATTTTAGTTTTCATTTTTACATAGATTACAGTGATAAGAGCACTTAATTCTCTAGAGGACTTTGTGAATTATTTGTGAAAACTATTCGTGGTGGCAAAAACGCAAAATTGCTGAAGGGCTACTAATTAAACAACACAAGCAGGACCTGAATGAAGTATTTATTAATATTTAAGTGCCCTTATAACTTTTAGCCCACACAAATTAAACATGTTTAAAATATTTGTTTTATTTTAAAATCCGCTTTTTCAACAAGTTTAATATTTTTGAGTTTGTTTTTATTATAAATATGGAATGAAAACCTTCTTCACACAGGCTTTAAACTCAAACTCAAACTTGAAACAAAATTATTTCAAGAGCTTACAGTTTAGTGCGCATTCAAAATAACTTTTGGCATTCTGTCAATCGAGCTCAGATATTTTGATATATTTCGTGAAGTTTATTTCTGTTCACAAACATCTAAATCTCAAATACACCTTGCTTGAATTAACTTTAAAAACATCTGCAATATCAGGAAAAATTATACACTTCTTTAAGCTCAAACTCCAAGTTCAGTGGCTACCAACGATATTAATTTGTTCCATTTTAGAAAAACAATTTATAAAATAACCATTATATAACGCGCGCTCTCATTGGCTGAAACGTGAAAAAACCGTGTTTCTATAAGAGCATAGAAACACGCTTTTCAAGCGGAATGTCGCTTGATTTTTCCGTAAAAATACAAAATCGTGTCGTCTAATGAAGAAAACGAATTTTTTGTGTCAATTTTGACTTCGATGGCCTTCACCACCTCAGAAGTCACGAACTAAAAAGTCTTTAACACTTTTAAGCTTGTAAAAATCCACTTTTAAATCCATGTAAACTTGATCATCGTTTGTTGTGGTCTTTATATTGACATTTTGTGAAGAATAAAGTCGATATTTTCATCGCACTGAAAATTATTTTTTGACAAGTTTTGAACCGGTACGTTTTTTGCTTGGTACGACGTCATTTGACGACGTTAGGAGAATTTGTTGTGTGATCAAGGGCATTAAATGCAATCATTTCCAGAAATCTAATACAGCATGGCGCCGCGCATGCGCATTGACCATTTGGCCGAGTTAGTTTCATTCAGAAATAGACACAAAAATTACAAAGAAATGTATGTACCTTTTATTTATTCTTGAAATATTTCTTTTGTTATCGATGTTCCACTTTTTCCACAAATCGTAAACAGTAGATTGACGTTTTAACTTTCGTATGGCGATAGAATAAAAGTTAATTTGAAGTCCAAAGTTGTTCAAAAAAAGGACATGAAAAAGAGTCCGATATAGCCATAAGCCGCCATAGAGTTCTTTAGAAACCACTGTCACTTGGTGATAATAAAGTCCTTAAAACAACGCTTTAACTTTCAAACTTTTGAGGTCCACAAATCGTAAATTGTACATCGATGTATTGACATTGATATTGCGATATAAAATATGGTATTTTCAAGTTCAAAGTTGTTCAAAAATCAGTTTTAAAAGACACCAATATAGCTGTAGGCCGCCATAGCGTTCTTGAACATCATTGCCTCTTCGTGGTGCCACAGATAAGAACATTTACTGTTGAGAATTCCTTTCATGTAGACCAATCTACTCTTGAAACCACATCAATAAACGCGATTTTTTGCCAAGAAACGATAACTACTCTTCATTTCCAGTGTCTCAATCCCTTTTAGAGAAATTTTGCATTGTTTTCTCACCTCACAAGGCGTAAAACTTACAGTTCAAGTCGATATATTTTACATTTGAAACGTAGAGAATCGATTTGAACGACTTGATCGGCCATGTTTTCTTGTTTAAAGCTTAGTAGCCTCGCCTAAAATCTTTTGGTGTTCCTATGGTGAAAAATTCGCGGGTTTATTTGGCGCGAATTACAAATTTCAAAATTAAAAAAAAAAATGTCAGATGTAATAGACGCCTCAACGATATCAAAATTTAAAGAAAAACTAGACGCTCTGTGAGCGATTACTCGGGCTACTGAACAGAAGGGATTCTGAGGGATTGAAATTCATTATGTATCATACATATAGATCATGCACAATACACATACAGTGGTACCTCTATTAAGCGGTCACCCTCTATTAGGCGGTAACAATAAAAAGTCCCAAATCTATTCATATACCTATTCTATACCTGTTCATCAGCCAACCTCTATTAAGAGGCCACTTTGGAAAGTCCCGAGGGTCACTGCTTAATAGAGGTACCACTGTATACATATAGAAAATAACTGATGCAAATTCAGTTAGTCACGAGCAAACTGATAACGCTCTAACGCAGGCATATATATACTATACGTATAGACGTATAGAAACCTATCCTGAGACACAAATAGGAAAACGTTATTATATCCAAGGAGATGACAGAGCCAGAATTGTGTTTTATTTTAGACATTTTAACCCGCTTCGTGTTTTGATGGTGATTGGTTGGTAGTTTAAAACAGCATTAAAAAGGTTTCATAAATTCACATATTTACACAAAGCTATCCTGAGGCACTAATAGGAAAATGTGAAGAAGGACTAAATTGGTTGATTAATGTTAACAAAATGTTTGAAATGTGCACAAAAATAAACAAATATTCACTTAATTTTAGGTTATTTTAATGAGAAATGTCCTTATTCCAAATTTCATCATGTTGTTATTGAGACTGAATGAAAACTAAGTCTCAGAAACATTATTATCAAGAACCTTTTGAGAAATAAACGTCACGAAAATAAAGATCGACAATTCTTGAGGCATTTGTGTGTTTTTTTTGGGGGGGGGGGGGGGGGGGGGCTGTATGAATCTGCTCGACATATATTTCTTTGTACCGGGATGCCTGTGTTAGAAAGTGTTGACATTTCACCCCGTCCCCTCCCCCCAAAGCGCCGCTACGAATTTTCAGAATTGAGAATGCGATCTAGAGTTCGAAAACTCGAAAGCTTCGAAAATTTGAAGTTGTTCTTGAAAATTGAACGTCAGAACAAGAAAGATAGATAGTTACTAAAGCAATTTGTGTAATTTTTGAGGCGCTTTGGGCTGTTGAGAGTGGTTTTCAGACAGGCCGATTTGAATGTTTTCATGCCATGTTGACGGTGTTCGCTTTGTAGGCTTCGTGAAGGAAGTCACGTTCTCTGACATTATAAAGAACAAAAATAGCTCATTAATCAAAATAAACTCAAGATTTATGTTTGTAAGTACTTGATAATATGCCGTAGCGAATGCAATTCTGCTGGCACATCTTCTGTTTTGTGCTAGAAAGGACTTCGCTAGCGGCGGATCATTCCGGTCAAGATATCCTCGTCTTTAATATATAAAAAATAGCAAATGCAAGCTATATTTCGGGTGTCAACCATGTTATACAGCAACTAACAATAGGGAATGTGTCGCCGATCATCAGTCCAAAATATATACTGCTTTCTGAGGGATCAGAGTTAAACGAGTAAACGCGAGTCGATGTTCGACCTAACAATAATTTACTCGTCATTTTCACAATGACTCGTCTTCACATGTTATCCATAATAATGCAACGCCAATCATCGTCAGTCTCGTCAATAATATCACAAATATAAACAAGTTTTCATTTCAATCGATATTTATTCGTTCGTATTAACCTTCGGTCAGCGATCGTTGCCCATGCGCTGTCATGCACTACTAGGAACGCCTGGGACCTGACCCTCCAATTTGAGGACCACGACAAAGAATACGACGACGACGACGACGAAGAACCGTTTGCATTTTTAGACTCGAGCTACCACAGGTAGCCCGAGTAATTACAGTTGTCTGAGCCTGAACTAAGGTATGCATGCAAGTCAAATAACAAGCCTCTTTTTGCTGTAAAAATACCATATCCTGTGCTAAGAGAATGGCATAAAATAGTTAATTACACATTAATGCGCATGCGCATTGCTTACGTTCTGTATGAGCCCGCGAAATTACCCCGAACCGCTGACTGTAGAGAATTTCTGGGTATGTTAGCTTTATACTGATCTTCGTTATTATCTGTTGTTGTTATTTTATAAAAGCATTAGAAGATATTTTTCGTGTTTCTATTCTCTGTTAGAAACACGCGGGATTGTTGGGAAAATATCTTCTAATGCTTAAATAGAAAATACTGAAAAAGGAACAATTAATTCTTAAAATAATTTGTTTTCAGCAAAACACTAGTGAAATTCTGATACAAAAAAAAACCTTAACAACATTGAGGGACGTAAAATAACTTCAGACATGGGTTTTAAAGTGGCAGCTTAATACGCCTTGATTTCAGCCCTTAACTTGAAAACGTCGAGTAAGTGCATTGAGCAGTTCTGGAAATGCGCTAAATAAGAACTATCAATTATCATTATCACAAGTTGCTTACTTTCATGGACTATACAACAATAATATTAGTTTACATACTTTCTATAGTTTTCTTCTTCAATTGATAGAGTCTTTAGTCGGAATTTGGGAGGATCTCAATAGAGATTTCCGATTTAGCGGATTTGGATTAGTATATTCCAAAGCCCCCTAGATAATCCGAATTAAACTTTCGCCATTTTTTATTTTAACATTACAAAACATTGAAATATATGCCTATTCCATTACTATATGCCTATTCCGCCTACAATCCGCTAAATCGGAAATCTCTAATGGGGTTAATCTTAAAGCGTCAAATAGCCGAAACATATACCCTGAAACAATTTATTTCTCCATTTTTTTGTATTTTCAAGATCTCGATCGATCCTTGAAAATATATCGTGTCTCAGTAGTAAAATACGGCAAAATAATTACCTGTCAGTGCTGTAATTTTTAAAAGTTAATTATTAACTATGGGATGTTATATATCATTTTTGCATATCCGTAGAATTTGGCACATTTCAACCATAAACAGTATAGAGCCTACCGTCAGTAAAAACTTCACGTCAACCGTCAAAAAGTGATTTTTTTTAACAGTGTACCGTAAAGGCCCGGGCAAACGGTTTCAACATTTGCTTCAAGATCCATTTTGACATGTTCTTTTCTTCTGTGAATGTTGCACATTTTTGTTTGGCCTAAAAGTATATTTTAGGTATCAGACTTTTGGCACAATTTTCTATTTAAAATAACATTTCTTGCTGTTTTTATGTTCACATCGACCGTTGTTTTCTAGACAAATTGTGTTTGATTGACGGAAGAGCATCACCAACTTCGCTTCACAAACTTTGTGCTTGACGGCGCTACCAATGAAATCGGTGGTATTAAGTGGTCCAATCAAGTCCATGTTGTCAATCTAGCTTGTACAAATTAAATCCAAACAAGAAGATAACGAGCATACGAGAAACGTTTACCGGTTATAATGGCATTAGCCTGTTGTTGTTGTTTTTTTGTCGCGAGAAACATAGATTTACCTTGACCGTGTAAATATATTATGGTCTAATAAACTTCAAATTGTTAAAACGTTTCTCACGAAATTAAACATAGTGCTTTCGGTTTGGTTTTCCAAATTTTGCCAAAAAGTTTTTGAAGCCATCTGTAGAGCGTCATTAAGTGCATGGAAGCGAGGTTTATACCCGAAATAAATTTATAATTTCTATTTCTATTAATTTGAGCACCACTAACCTTGACGTGTATCTAATTCATGAGTTATATAAATATATATAAACATCGTTACAAGTAGGTTGATTAACTAGAAAGCCTGAGCTACTTTAATTGCCCTACACTTTCACTCAATAACTGTTTACAAAGATTGTAACTATAATCTGTTTACTTAATTATATTATCTCTTGTAACATTATATTGTATATGTAGTGTAAATAAACTGAAATTGAGTAGAAAATAGTGTATATTATTGATTATCTCGGCATCTTATTCTTGCGTAATTGTCTTTATATATTGTATCATATACACACCTATTTCAAAAAACGTTGTCAGAAGGAGATCTGCAATCTGCAATCTGAGACCAAAATGAATAGTGGGGTACGGCAGTTTTTCCTCATTGCGTGCACTTTCTGGCTTCGGATATGGCGACGGTAAATATAAGTCTGAAAGTGCTAAGCACAAAAAGACAAAAAACAGGGCCAGGCCTGGTTTTTGCAGTACGCAATGTTCCTGAATTCATTTCGATCTCAGATTGCAGATTCAGATCTCCTTCTGACAACGTTTTTTGAAATGGGTGTATGTATGTATATTATATATAATGATCAGATATACACTGAAACAATACTAGGATTGGCAGCTGATTTGAGACGGTCAAGTGTATGCAAACGACAATAATTGCCGCAATCATCATCATTTGTATCAGAAGAAATGTTTCCATAAATCATTGATATCTTCCAAATCTGATTAAGTGCATTCTGTTTTCCAGGTTAAGCATGCGACATATCAATAAAACATGCCTTTTCTTGTCCATGATGTGCTGCATGGTCCAGTTCCTCCGCTGTCAGTTTGAGTCTTCAACAACCATACAGGACTGGGCACTACTGAACCATGTATTCACTAGCATCAACTTCACCACTTTGATGGGTTGTTTTCTAGAGTGTACAAGTTCCTTACAATGCTACAGTCTTAATTTTTATCCTTCAAATGGGCTTTGTGAGCTAAGCAAAGCTACTAACATATCCCATCCTAAGGATTTCCGTCTTGTTAAGAATGCTCTGTATCTAGAATACAAGAAAATGCTGATTTGTTCTGATATTCAGAATTGTGTCCCGGACAAGCAATGCTTCATAAAGCTGGGTGGAAGTTTTTGCAAAGGTAAAGTTATTACTTTAAATTAAAAATACATTGTCATTGCCTATGTACTTGCTATTATCATTATGATGCGATATTTGTCCTTATCATTGTAATATAGTCCCCTTCACAGTTTCCTTTAACATCTTGAAATGTAGACGGATCTTTCCTTCGAAGCAAGGCGAACGTTGAAATTGCAATGATAGAGACTTTTTAACACCTTGGAGGACATTTATTCACATGTTTCTATTATTGCAAACTCAACGTTCGTCTGGCTTCGACGCAAATTAAAGTCCGGCTGCCTTTGAAGATGGCGCAGGGAACCGTAACTATTCAGTATTTGGTGGGGTGCATGCTGGTAAGTGCCTCGTCTTCTCGGATAAGGACGTAAAGCCGGAGGTACCGTCTGCCTTCACTCTAATTCCTATATAAGGTTGACGTAAAAGATCTTGTTGTGCTCTTCGAAAAGAGCATGCAGGGGATTGTATCCCGGCATAACAGTCAGGTCTCAGCATACTACATGGCCCACAGTAATTGGCGTAAGCTGTTGTGGTGTCCCTGCCTTCGTATGAAGTAAAAAGCGAATAAAAGTAAAAATTAAGTGACAATGAGTGTTTAATTATGATTTACATTGTTATTATCCTTAAGTTGTTATCGAGATTGTTATAACTAGTATCGTTATTTTTGCAGACTGTGGAAGTGCTTTAGGAATGGAAGATGGTAGGATTCCTAACTCTGCAATCAAGTCATCATCTAACTATAAGAATAGAATTGGATGGGAATATAGAGGTCGACTCAATTTTGAACCAAAAAATTGGTCTCCTAGATATGATAGGTATGCAAGATTTGTATACACCTATATTTATAAAGTTTGACACAAACAAATAAATAATAAGTATTATTTTTTTTACTTATACTTTTTAAACAACTCGCATTGAAAGCGGTTTATTTTGAGGTCTCTCGTAATGCATAGGTTACAGCTATTCTTTTTGGTAAAAATAAAGAAAATGAAAACACTATCTTATTAAATTAAATTAAATTTTTAAATTTTAAAGTCCACGATCAGTCATCAGGTTTTCAATCAAGTCTTTGTATTGCCAATTATTTTATAATTCAATTTGAAATATGCAATTAACAATGGGCTCACCTTGCTTGATTCACTCTGGTGAATATGGACCATTTTCACGGGGAGTTGGTAGATTTCTTCTTGGATGGACAGACACTGTATTTTCTTAAGTCACCGAGCAGTGCATTATTTTTAGTGATGTTTAAGCGTTGCATGACGAGAATGAGAACGTCTGAATAACAGGCCAGACGGGCGGCGTTATTATTATTTTAGATGATTTGTATGCGGGGACAAATAAAGTCATGGTTTCGAATATTTTAACTTTAATTTTAATTTCTAGGGTAGGAGAGTGGCTACAAGTAGGACTGGCTAAAGATACTTTTATTACAAAGGTAGCAACTCAGGGAAGAACGATAAAAGCAAGTGCAACTGTAAGATATGTTACAAAATACACCATCACTAGCAGCATGGACGAACAAGCTTGGTACGAGTACAAAGAGAATGGAGTAGTGAAGGTTAGTATATTCCCCGTAGAGATGATTTTTTTTTTGTTATAATCTCATAGATGTGATTATATGTTAGATATATTAGAGAGTGAAATTTAGTTATTTAGTTATTATTATTATTATAATAAAACTTCGTGTATGATTCAGACTGGGGGGCGAACTCCCCCTCCAGTAAAATGCCGATAACTCTAAAACAAGATTAGCTACGGTGCTGAAACTTTCTGAATTTTCTCAAAATTTTCAAAAAAATGTCAATGTCATGTTAGTGTCAACGCTTTTGCAACCATTTTTCGAAACATTTGTTTTGCAAAAATTAAAAAATAGTGTATTTTTCAAATTATGAGCTTATTCTTTTACTTATTGTGTATTTTTTCTTCTATCAGAGCTTATCCACGCTAATAATTCCTAAACAGGCTAAGTTTTTTGTGAAATGAAAAATTTGGGGGAAGGGGTGGGTAGATTTTGCTCACAAAGACTGATGAGCTAAATCTGCTGTTAGAATTAATGAATATCTCTTTTAAACTCCATTTTTGTATATCAAAGGTTCGTTTGATAAGTATATCATGCTTTATTCCCATTACCTCTATAAAAAAATAGTTTTCTGAGGAGAATAAACTAAATTCAATGAAATTCAAGATGGCGGATCCAAGATGGCGGATAGTTTTTACAAAATTGTTGTTTGGTGATTTTGTTTTCAAAATAAGCTACAATAAACCTTTTATACGCCATTTGATCGAGGATAGAATTAGTTTCTATGTGGGAGGGGCTGGAGAGTTTTGTTCCTTCGACAGTTTTGAATGTGATGACGTCACACGAGTAACCATGGAGACACAACAATCAATTATATCATAGAAGAGTAGTTACGGTTCATCATGACATTTAACAAATGATTATGATACAATAACTGTTTTTATAGTATTTACATAGCAAATATGACGTCACTATGATGTCATTTGGATCAAATATATCTGCAATGTTACAATGCGAATTAGATGATTTTACAGTATTATTTAAGATGCTGAAGACAGGTCATTAAAGAGTACTTAAGAATCAATAAAAAACAATATGTGCCGTTATTATTACATCACATTTTGTTCCCACGGGCCAAATCTGGGTGTAGAAGTTTATCTTATGCACATGGATTGACCATTGTGTAAAGATTTGACGATCATTAATTGCTACAATGGTAATTCCAGAGATACAGAAGGGGATGGGGTCCGAAGAGGGGGGGGGGGGGGGGGGGGCATTATAAAACCTAAGATTGACATTGGAACTTCTCACAATACAACTCTTGTAACTTGTACACTACCGGAGCTAGAGCTGTAGTTTCACTTTTACTAGAAAGTACGGACCTAAGTAAGGATAGTGGTTTTGTAAGGAATCCGTTCTACCAACCTCACCTACCAAGCAACTTCTTTCTGTTCGAGCGGACTGAGCTCTAGACTTGGTGTGTTCAATTGTAACAATTATTAAACAAGTAAGTTGCAAATCAGTGTGTCATCACTTAGTGTCTAAGCTACCAGGCATGTGATAATCACTGTGAACCAGCTAATTATTTTGCAACATTCTACATAGGTGTTATAAAAATATTTTAATTTTTTACCATTACTATTTCAGATCTTCAATGGCAATGTCGACGGAGGAAGTGTTGTTACCAACAGTTTCAAAGAAAAGTTCAACTCACGATACGTGCGCTTGGTTGTACAAGCTTGGCGCTATTCTTCTAATCTGAGAATGGAATTGTACGGGTGTGAACCGTAAAACATTTAAGGATACGGTGCACGTTCGCTTTGTGCTTTCAAATGCTAAAAGTTAAAAATTTGTTTAGCACGTATGATATGACTTTGTCCATCTTTATTGTAAAATGACGCGCTAAACAATTTTTAACTGAGAGCACCCCGCGAACGTGGACCCTATCCTTAAATGTTAACAGAACTAAGGGGAGTGCAAGTTAGCTAGTCTATTATATATACAATATGAGCGGCCGATCCGTATGGGATGTACAGCATCGAGACGAAGACGAACTGTTGTTGTATATATCATACAAATCGGACGCAAATAATGTATAGTACTTGTAGAAGTCCAACGTTAGTCCTTTCATATTTTACTAAAAATGTCAAGATAAAATTAAATTTTGTTTGAGAAAATTTGAGTTAAAACTTATCCGGACGATTCTGTATATAAAATACATCTTTTTTCACGGACGTGATTTCTGATGTAAAATTTTCATCAATTATTCATGAATGTTATAAGAAATTGTACAAGTGATTGTACAACTGCATAGAGTCTTCAATATTACAGAACGTTTACTGTGCGACTCGCCTTTGATGAATTTTTGACATTATTTTGACATTATATCTCAATTGGACCAATTACAGACATCAAAGTTTCTAAAGTCTCCGCCTCTCGATATAAACTCCGCCTCTCGATATAAACTTGTACCTGATTGGTCCTATTGAGATGAAAAAATGTTTAAGTAATGTCAAAAATTCATCAAAATATAAAGTGTTTCTTTTTTGTAATAGCCTTCATTTTTTGTTGTTGAATATATATAGAGAGAGCTTATATGTATCCTATGCATAAAGGCGTGGCAGGAGCCCATTAATGGTCTCCTGGGCGTGGCAATGAAGATAATTAACTTAATCATTATTTGAAGACACCATTGATTTCATAAGAAAAAGCACATACAAATTAATGATATTCCAAAATTTCAGTGTAGTAACATGAAATGATAGAAAGATACAGCTATTTGAGTTTACAAAGATTTGAACTTTGGGCTGATAAGCCTCTTTGCATGTTTTTGATACATTTTAAATTTTAAGTGATTTGATAGACAACAACACAACTCTCTCAACTTAATAATTCAGACATGCTTTTTCTTTTAGAAATAAGATAGTATCGAAATAGTTCATTGTTAGCGTGCCTGTCCCCAGTCTCTTGCTCTTTATGCATAGTGTCTATGTAATATATACAATATGAGCGGGAGATCTGTATATATGGGCATTTACAATGGCGAGCGGCAGGCGAGCCATTGTAAAGCCTATACAGATCGGATGCGAATATTGTATATTACTTGTGAAATCAAAGAATAATGAATAATGCGCAAAAATCAATATAGAATTCATTGAGATTGCATGCTTGTGAATATTTATAACCCTTATAGAATGGATTAAACCGCTAAGACAATGAAGGGCAAACAATTGAGTTCACTATTGTCATTCAAAAATTGTGTAGAAAAGTGAAATCGTGAGCATCTAGGTCTCAAGAGTAGTATTCATGTATGCCTCACTTATGGCTTTGAATTAATTTATCATTGAATTAGTTGTAAGCCGTTTGTAAGTATAGAGTTGAGGAGAGAACCTAAAAGTAAAAACGAAGAGAGAATTTTACTTTCAAAAATGGTTTCCAAGAGTACAACAATCAATGCCAGATGGTCTTCACTGAATGGCAGCAAACAATAACAAATAAACGAGCATAATTGGAGACGTGTGGTTGGGATGACTTCGATATGACGGAACGTGGAAGATTTGACAGTCCCATTTAAAGAAATGTCTGCAAAAACACTTAACTTCTGGTTATCCAAGTTTATTGGGGAATAGGTAAAGCCGAACGGTGAAAGATACCCACCAATCTGTGTTGGTGATGATGCCTTAGCCTGCCAATCCCTTTTTTGATCTCACAGGTGCAAGGCGTGGCCAATATCAACACAAACATCATATCTAGAATCAGTAGACCCCAAACATTCAGGAATTTATATCATAACAGTTTGTTATTTTTCAACGTGTGCAGTAGCACTCTAGTCTTATTAGTGATTACAACATGTGTAAAACTCATTAGATATATCATAACAGTTTGATAATTCTTATTTTGTTATGACGTAGTTTGGTGCAATATTTTAGCGAAATACACTGGAGAGACTAAATATACAAGAGACTTGGACCGTTGACTTTCATTACTTGAAAATACGTTTTATTGTTGTATTATTAATATCTATAGTATTTACAATGTTCTACTCAATTGAAAATACTAATTACATTGTATTTGGTGTCTCCAGTGTATTTCTATTAACAATGTTCTGGTTGAGTGATAGTGACAAATAGTTACTAACTAATAACTAGTTAGCAACAAATGACTTTGGTGATATTTCACGGACATAGTGTCTGATTTATTTAACAAGTACTATTATATTTAATAAATGTTTAATTTTGTTCCCAAGTAGCTTGTAAGCTATATAAGTACGACACTTTAATAAATTGATTGATTTAATCAACAACACATTACTTTAATGGGTTATTTATTATATGATTAATATACAAATTAGGTAATACCTAATAGCGGAGCTCCCAATTCAATTTTTTCTTACAACATTAATATGTGCATGTAAATACCACATACACTTATTAGAAAATTTTTGTTGGGTATTACGTGCTGATATTTTACGAGTTGCAAAAATACAAGCAATGAGGAAAATATCAGCACGTAATAGACCAAAGCCAAAACTTAGTAGCCGCGCCTTTTTTCGCACGGAAATGAGGCTTATTATGCAAACAGAGAAAAAACATTCCGTCGCTAAGGACAAAACTACAACTTCATTGACAGCATTTTATGGTCGTTTTTCCACCTTTTTCTTTTGTAAAATACTAGAATTTTCAACTAAATTACCGCTTTCTACGTTATATTTTACAATAGTTAGCCTTTTTTCCATTTTTAGTAGCATTTTATTTTGTTTTTGACCTTTACACTGCTCGACTTCACGCCCTTCTGCGATGAAATTATGGAGGAGAAAAGTGATTCAAAGTCAGGTAAATTGATCTTTTTAACTAATTGAAAAAAGATAGCCATTTTTTAGCCATACATACGACTTCATATAAGTTTTTTAGTTAATTATCTATCATTTTGTTGGATATTTTTTTGTTCAAATCGACCTCGCTACGGCATCGAAATATGTTGACATTTTTGCTGCCATTAGCTATCACAACCACCTTAGAGCAAAAAAGAGAGATAGTTTAATAAAAAATGGATAACTATTTTGCTGATTTTGTTCATTGTGAAATGTAGAGAGAAACGGCAGTGAAAAAAGGTATTCATATTCAGGAGGATGTCCATAGAATTGGCATTGACTTCAATATATTAAAGTGAAAAATTGGTCTTCGATCGGAATCCGAAAGCGAATAACTGCTATTCTTATAACCATAGTTTGAGCAATGAAGCCCTGTCGAAAAAGGTACATGGAATGTTTTATTTGTTTCTTTCATCTGTAAAACAATATTGAAAACGATATTGTCAAAGAATTGTAAAAAGAAAAAGCATAAACAATTGAAATTAAAGGTTTACAGTGCTAGCAAGCGATTAGTAACCTGATTGACGGCAAAAATATCAACATATCTCGATGCCGTAGCGAGGTCGATTTGAACAAAAAAATATCCAACAAAATGATAGATAATTAACTAAAAAACTTATATGAAGTCGTATGCATGGCTAAAAAAAGGCTAACTTTTTTCAATTAGTTTAAAAGATCGATTCACCTGACTTTGAATCGCTTTTCTCCTCCATAATTTAATCGCAGAAGGGCGTGAAGTCGAGCAGTGTAAAGGTCAAAAACAAAATAAAATGCTACTAAAAATTGAAAAAAGGCTAACTATTGTAAAATATAACGTAGAAAGCGGTAATTTAATTGAAAATTCTAGTATTTTACAAAAGAAAAAGGTGGAAAAACGACTATAAAATGCTGTCAATGAAGTTGTAGTTTTGTCCTTAGCGACGGAATGTTTTTTCTCTGTTTGCATAATAAGCCTCATTTCCGTTTGAAAAAAGGCGCGGCTGCTAAGTTTTGGCTTTGGTCTATACCCAAGAAAATATCTAATATTAAAGGGATTTATTATACAACTTACTGTTTATTGTAATTTCTATAGCATCTCTAATCGAAAAATATAACCTTTCGGAGAATCAGCGCGCGGAGAGAGAATCAAAACAAAGCCCTGAAAAAGCCAGTAAAATGTAAGATATTTCTCGCTCTCATTTTGATTGACATAATGTCAAAAACCTCATTGGCTATCGATGTAGATGACGCCATTATGTAACGCAACGCACAAAAGGAAAGTTTGTCATTTACACGAGGGGCGGAGATTTCTCATTGAAAAAAGTCCGATAAAAGCATGTTAATGGACAATTCATGAATGGAAATTGATTTGAATGTAAATAAAAAATTGTAATAAATTCCACTGCCTTTTCTTACGTTGGTTATCGTTTTTATTATGCACTTTTTCATCTTTTTCTCAAATTTTCAACTGTCACTTCAGTCAATAGTTTTGTTCAGACAAAAAAGTGTTCAGAAATGTTTTTGATGGAAAATACGATTCCCAAACGATAGTCATTAAGCTTATTTTGCTTTTGATAACGCTTTGAAAAAGTGCTGCGGCTGAACAGTCGTTTTACGGCCGCTTTTTACCTTCTTTTATTTTCCAATGTTTAGTTAGGATTCCGGATAGAAAAGGTTAAACCTTTTCATCGTAATAGATTTACTAAAAAGAAGTCAGTAGATATGGAATGCCGCTTCTACGCCACCCGCTCCGGCGGAGCAGCCGGAGCGACCGAGAAACAAAAGAAATTCCTCATATTTCAAATTCCTAAGCGGCCGTCCAACAAAAGAAGACGCGGCGTCCTTTTCCAAAACAAAAGAAATTCTTGGCGCTAGGATTAAATGTGGCGTCCTTTTTCGCTAAACAAAAGAAATTCTTCATCTGAGGATTAGATATAGCATTTTTAAAATTCCCGAGTCTCCTTTAAACAAAAATATTTAGATACTTTAAGTTGTTGTCGGAGTTTGATAATCAAAATGCTTCTTAGCGTCATACCACTCGTATACTGCTGGATAAAACATTACTACTCACCACTGTGGTACATTAAAGAACGAATTAGATTTGAAGATGAATATGGTGGAAAGGGTCTTGTGTCGAGGCAGAACAGTTGTCATGATGGTGACTGATGAAGTTGAACACGTCACACGTGCCAAGATACACGGTTTACTGGCCTATTTATATGCAGAACTGTGTCGAAGAAAGGTTTACAGAGATTTTCAATGTGAAATCTGTGAAAGTAAATGGTGCACTGAAAAGGACCATAGCAAAACTGAATACCAAGTATTTTATGAGCTGTACACGGGTATCAAGAATGAAGTACGCTTGGATATGCTACAAGAGCTATGTACATTGTTTTTCAAGCTAGCTGATCTACCTGTACCTCAAGTAAGCGTTTCCTTTATCAACAACTTATCAAATAAATCTTCCCATACAGTATGCTCGCTATGGAGAAAGATGGTGTATGAAGAAGAAGAACCCATACACGATTTTATTGTAGACTTATGTGATAGACATGAAGGTTACACAACCTCTCTGTCAACAGAGTTTTTCTCTTGGTTCATTGAATACTTACAGTTTTAAGTAGAACGTTTATTTGTTGTGTAACACAAGATAATAAAAAGGTTGAACATTTACGACTTGTGTCATTTGTGTATTACCCTTTCTCAAGTGTAGACATGGGATGTTTAAGGTCAATTCCTAATATCAAACTTCAAGATATCTTGCGTAAAATTCGCTGTGTTCTTGCATGTTGCGGGGGAAAAGTAGTTATTCAAAATTCTCAAATTGATGGAGAAACTGCTGGAAAAACTGTATTACACAATCAAAGAAGGAGGAAGCCTAGCAAGTTTAGATGCCTTATACCATGCTGCCAAAAAGAAGAATAGAAAAATTACCAAGAAACAGGTCCAAGAATGGCTAAGAGCTCAGCGTGTTTACTCTCTTCACCGACCAGTAGTCAAACATTTCCGGAGAAATCGAGTTTTTGCTAAATCCATAGATTCGTTGTGGGAACTAGATTTGATTGATTTACAATCACTCAAGAAATACAATAGCAATTACAAGTATCTTGTTACCTGTATTGATGTTCTATCCAAATATGCCTGGGTGCTAGCGCTGAAAGATAAGTCAGCCGACTCCCTACTAGAAGCATTTAAACAAATTTTGAAGAAATCAAGTCGAAAACCAGAAAAGATTCACACTGACCGTGGTAGTGAATTTATTAATAGAAAATTCCAAGCATTCTTAAAGCAACAAAAGATTGGATTTTATCACACGTTTAACGAGACGAAAGCTAGCGTCGTAGAACGTTTTAACCGAACACTCAAGCAACGTATGTATCGATATTTCACCTGGAAGGGGACACTGAAATATATTAACATTTTACAAGAACTTGTAGAATCTTACAATAACTCTTACCATCGAAGCATCAAGAGAACTCCTGCAGCAGTCAGTGCCAATAACGAAAAAGATGTGTGGCTTACACTGTATGCCAACGAGCCCCCAAGGCAAGGTTACACCTTTAAAGTTGGAGATCCCGTACGTATTTCAAAGCTGAAAAAACTATTCGACAAGGGATATTTACCGAATTGGAGTGAAGAAATATTCACTATTTCCAAACGTATTCCACGTAATCCTCCTGTCTACAAGATAAAGGAGTTTGATGGGGATGAATTAGAAGGAACATTTTACGAGCAGGAATTACAACGTGTGCAGATCAAAGGAGAAGAACAAGTGTACAAGATAGAAAAAATAATAAAAACACGCAAACGCGGTAGAAATGTAGAATACTTTGTTAAATGGCTAGGTTATCCTGACAAATACAACTCGTGGGTGCATAAAAGGGATATGGAATAGATCTCATAATTCAAGTTGTCAAAAGCTTTAATTGAATAAAAAGTACTCATAAGAGTCAAGCGTTGTCTATTTCGTCATTTGAATTCAATCAGTCATGGAGAGCACACAATTTTATGTATGGTTACCTTCTAACAGTAGCATAGATGTATTTCCATCCAATTCCCTAGCAGAATTTCGAGTGCATCTCCCACAATCCATTCAATTAACCGGAGATTGGGAAGTGGCATTGACAGAAATCCAGTATCCACATAGTTGGAATAATGTCAGAGAAATCCACTTGCAAAATCATTTTTACGTGGGAAAACTAGATGAAATGCCAACCGTTTGCACGTTACCCGCAGGCCACTATTCTTCATTAAAGTCAATAATTGACAAACTGAATGGTATTATCAAAGCGACTAAATTTAAAGATAAAGTGGAATTTTCGTATGAAGAACTCAACCGGAAAGTTACAGCTCATGTGGAGAAAGGATACAGAGTATTTTGTGGACACATTAAAACTATGTTGGGGTTTAACACAGAAGATTATATTACAAAAACTACTACTGCTGAGCATGAAGCTGACTTGGATTTGGAATTTCACAGCCTCTACATTTACTGCGATGTGGTGCAACCACAAGTAGTGGGAGATACTCAAGTGCCTCTGATTCGAATTATACCTGTAGAAGGAAAGGATGGTGAACGTGTTAGCAAAGCGTTTCTAAGCCCGCAATACCTACCAGTCAGTAGAAAGCAATTTGAAACGATTGAAGTCAATATAAGGCAAGACACTGGCACAAAAGTGCCATTTGAAACTGGTCGTGTGTTGGTAACGCTCCATTTCAGAAGAGCGAGTCCATTTTTCAATTAAACATGCCTCATTTAAAGAGTGAATTTTACAAGAGCTACTACCTTAATCAAGCAAAACAACGAGGCGGTAGCTTGCCGGCTTTTCACGGAGCACCAGTTCAACATGGTTATGGTTTAGGCTCTATGCTGAGAGGCCTGTTCCGTTGGGCTATGCCCCACGTGACCGCTGGAGCTAAATCCCTTGGTCGTCAGGCCTTGAAAGGAGGTCTCGGTGTAGCTCAAGATGTCATGGATGGTCAAAATGTAAGCGAGTCTTTAAAGAACAGAGCGGGCAAAGCCGGTCGAGCATTTGTAAAGGATATGGCATCCCAGAAACCTGAAGGAGCTCAAACTGGTAGAGGGAAAAAGAGTACAAAAAGGAAGAACCAACCTAAACCAACCATTCAACGTCAAGCAAAGAAGCAGAGAACATCATCAGCTAAGAAGCAGAACTTTAACTTTTTCTAAATGGCTCAATCAAGATTTCACGAGTGTAGCAAATCAGAACTTGATCTTTTTGCCGTACCTAGTGTTCAAACGAATATTGAGAAGGGGCAGTGGGTAGAATATTTTCCTGTATCTAACATCACCGACTCAGGCCCTATTGAATTCAATATATCAGGAAGTGGAGAAGAATATACGGATCTAAGACAGGCGTGGATCTTCGTCAAAGCCAAAATCACTAAAGCAGATGGAAGCAACATCGATTCTTCTACCGATAAAGTTGGACCAGTGAACCTTTTTCTACAGTCACTTTTCAGTCAAGTTGATATCAGCCTGAACGAAAAAGTGATCTCTGATTCTACCAATACCAACCCCTATCGAGCCATGGTTAGTACTTTATTGACTTATGGTCCAGATGCCAAGAAATCTCAACTCACTGCTGAACTATTTTACAAAGATACGGCTGGAAAGATGGATGTGGCGGATCCTGTTGCAACCAGTCATAATAGTGGTCTAAATACTCGATACAAGTTTACCAAGGATAGTGCTACAGTGGAGATGTTAGGCCCTATACACTCAGATCTATTCTATCAAGATCGCCTGTTGCTGAATGGAGTTAGTATGCGTATTCGAATGAATCGAAGTAAAAATGCCTTTTGCCTGCTATCTGCAGTTGATGGAGCCAATTACAAAGTGGTCATTTCCCATGCCAGTCTGTTTATACGAAAGGTGAAAGTAACCTCTGATGCGTTCCTTGGCCATGCAGCAGCTCTAGAGCATTCACCAGCTCTGTACCCCATACGAAGGGTTGAGTGTAAAGTACTTTCTATCCCTACTGGAAACATGTCATTCACCCCTGATGATGTATTCTTAGGGCAGATTCCTAAAAGAATTGTTCTTGGTCTGGTCGAAAACGCAGCCTTCAACGGAGCCTATAACAAGAACCCCTTCAATTTTAAACACTTTAAAGCCAATGAAGTCGGGATTTACGTAAATGGAGAAGCTCAACCTATCAAAGCTCTGAAGTTGAACTTTGACAGTAATCAATATCTCATGGGTTATATGAGTCTGTTTTCGGGCACAGGAACTCTCTATCACAACCAAGGAAATGAAATCACCAGGCAAGACTACCCCCAGGGTTACACACTCTACGCCTTTGATTTAAGTCCAGATTTATCATCTGGTCCTCACATTTCTCCTATAAAACAGGGAAATCTACGCATTGGTATTCAGTTTGCCGAAGGTCTTAAAGCTACTGTGAACTGCATCATCTACGCAGAATTTGATTCTATGATTGAGATTGACTCCAATAGAAACGTAGCTTACAACTGGAGTGGCTAGATGAATACTAGGCAAATAACTGCTGTTTTACAAGCAGACCCGTTGACAAGATCACAATTTCAAGGTGTGTTCCCTTCAGACTCACTACCTAACCAAATCCAACGCTATCCAGCCGCTTTGGTAGCTAATGTGGACCCTAAAGGAGAACCAGGCTCTCACTGGTGTGCCTTTTATTTTACTCAAGATCAAAAAGGGGAATTCTTTGACTCCTATGGACTCAAACCAGACGACTACAGCCAAGCGTTTCAAGATTTTATAACTAAAAACAGTGTAGACTGGATATACAACCAGCGAGACTTGCAAAGTTTAGATTCTAACGTGTGTGGACACTATTGTTTGTATTATTTACTCAATCGTTGTAGAAATATTTCCATGAAAGCTATTGTAGATCGTTTTAGTCCAAGTAAGAAAATAAACGATAAATTTGTGTATCGCTTTATTGTCAAACATTTTAGTCATATTTATCATTATATAAAAAACCATGTAACCCATCAAATTTCAAGAAAAATAAAACAAAAATAGACACTTAAACGTTTAAAATGCTGTTTATTGGTTTCATCAATACAAAACAATTAAGGTTGATAAGTGAGCCAACGCTTTGGGAGTTGTTTGGACCTTACACTTCTAATACTTCCAGGTGTCTCATCTGAAAGAGGAACGGGTGGTAGCTTACGATACAAATTACGTCTTGGAGTCGGAACTTGAGGAGGATCTGTGGGAGGAGGGGTGGGAAACAGTACACTTGGATCGTCTTGGTCTCCAACTCGTGATTTGAATTCTCGCAATGCTCCTCTTCTACGCTCATTTCTAACCAAATCTTCGGGGGCATTCATCTTTGCAAGACCCCTTGCAAATACTTGCCACCCTATTGGATCCACTCCTTTGCGTTCTCTCATGAAATCTCCTACGAGATCCACAATATGAGAGCCAGGAAGAGGCCGGTCCTCAAATAGCAACTGTCCACGACTATCCCATTTCAGGATTTCAGGATTTTCCTTAATTTTTTCAATGAGCAGCTTGCCTCGATCTTTAAGAGTTTTGGGTAAAGCACTGACAATATCACGCTCTATCTTATCCTGTACTTCCTGTCTTGGTACTGGTACTGGTTGCGATTGATTTCCCAATTCCGGCTCTTGCTTGTCTTGATGTTGTATTGGATGAGTTTCAAACTTTATTTTCATAGGTTCATCTCTTCTTTGCTTGTAATACGTAAGATAGTTTTGAAGTGTTTGACTGTAACGCCTCGCTTTTTCTTCCTCTGATAGCTCTCTGCTATTCAAAAGATCCTCCATTTGATGATCCAATCTCTTGAGCTTTGATGTAAGCGGGGCAGTTTGGATTTTATCTCGCTGTTTTAACCGTTCTAACGTCTGCTCAGGAACCAGGAGAGGGTACTCTAAATCAACCTCCAAGATATATCCCTTAGTACCATCGGTGGGAAGGGTCATGAGGTCTTCCTGTAGTTCTTCTATTTCTCCATCAGCCAACCACCCGAAGTTGTTGACTGGCAGAGCCTGGGACATGGCCCAACCATAGAGATTGTTTGCGTCTAGATACATAATGAAACTATTGTTTCTAGAAGGATCATAACTAGGAAGGTAAGGGTTGTTTGCTTTGGCAAACCTATGTGTGATCATAGAAATACCGCCGCGCAACCCTTCCTCTACAAATAAATGCATATCTGGGTCAGTCAGCAATTGCAACTCGACCCCAGTCATTTTTAAGCAAGCCGACCACGACAACCCGGGAGACGTATAAAAATGGCCTGGATCGAGTTCGTAATACTCGAAACAAATGTTGCGGAAATTCTCAAACACATCGGCTAGTAAGAGAACATCAGACATTAAATACAAGTCGTGATAATCACCCATATGACGACAGTGAAAGGTCTGAAAAACCCGTTGCGCATGTTCGTAGTCTTGATCACTAATCCCGTCTTCTTTAAGAGTACTGTAAAAATGATCGATGGATGGCAACTCGAGTTCTTCAAACCTTTCAAAACTGTCCATGTACTCATAGGGGTATACACCTTTACGTAGTAATAAAGAAACCTTGTCGCTATCTATATTACGAGCTAATATTGGAAATTTATCTTCGCCTTCCTTATTCAAATTATCGACAAGTTTCTCCAAAGAACTATTTAAGAATTGAAGCGAGTCAATGAAGACTAAGTTTCCGACAGTAAAGGAAATGTACTTTTCAGTATTGTTTGGAATGCAATTAATCTTTTCAGATTTTAATTTACCGAGCCCCTGCATAATCAAATGACTATCATACCCGCGAAGGTTGTGCAAGACCACGGGGATTTTCCCAGTAAACTTGTAATTGAGGTTACACTCGTTATGGCTCGGTCCACGATACAATCCCGTCAAGTGATCATGATCTCGCACACGATCCGCGCCTAGAGGATCCCCACAGATATGACAATCATTTGCTATCAGAAATTCTAATTCTTCATCTTCAGAGATGACCATGGGTACAATGGTTTTCAAAATTTGCGAAATACGTCGCTCTTCTTGTAGTAAATAATTTAAAAACATGTCTGCACAATCCCTCCCCCGATACACCACTGGAGGTTTGTTATACTCCTCAACCGTGGAGATGATCGTATAACAGAACCCACAAGGTTCATGGTGTTGAGTTTTCTGTGTCCCACTGGTGTTTTCCATCAAAGGGGTGCTTTCGCATTGGACGAGAATTGACTCAAAATCCGCATAGATAATAAACGGTACTTTGAGCTGCTTTTGCACCTCTTTGAAGGATAGAGTCGCATGGTCTTCGTCCGGCATTCTGATCTTTTGGGGACCATGACGACTACAGTGAGGTTCATGATCATCCAAAAGGTCCGGTCGGACAAAGCCATGCAGACAATACACACAGTAGTACATCCTATGCGCATGACTAGTCCTACTATCTATCAACCTGGCTAAATTTCTTATAAGACAATAGTGTCTTTGACTATCTTGTGAGTACAACAGTAGATTAACGTGGAGCTCTTTTTTCTCTTTAGTGATTCGGAGAGGAAAGAGTTCTTGCTCTTCATACCCAAACACGTTGACACTTATAGTAGGGTTTAACTTTTCAAATTTTGGTATTTGGTCGATTTTCACAGGTAATTCAATTCCCTCTACGTTGAGCTCGTTTTCATACCTTGTGTAGTGGTTGACACGGTTAGGATGGTTTTTACCTGAGACATGATATTTCTTGGCTAGGACCGACCAAAGAAAACATTTTTGATCTTGGTTCTTGATATTGAGGATGGCCTTTTTATCATTTATCCTTTTAGGTAATGGTATATAACTGGCGCCTTTTAATGGTTCATAGGTCACCACCCCAAGCTCTAATTTCAATACCTATAAAACAAAAATACTAACTTAAAAATTTTGTTCAACCTTATCAACTGAGAAACTCAATAAATATCACTCACCTCATCCAATCGCCAGCCAGAACCCTCTCTCTGATACTCCAGGAAGGAACTTTTCACTTTTTCCACTGCGTCGTTGTATTTTGCCTCCAAGTCGGTAGTATTTGTCGAGGTATTGCATTTACTTCTAATGTGAGGCGACGACACCTGTTCTTTTCCTTCCGGACTAGATTTCACCATCTTCGTTTTTGTGCAAAGAAACCATTTTAAACCTCGACGTTTCCTTAACTCTTCTTTTAATTTTTTAAGAATGGTTTTCTTTTTACCATTGAGAGTGAGAAGAAGGTCGTATTTTTGACGCTTGTTAGGAGAATAGGTCACCATCGTAGCATTATCTCCTAACGCGCATTCTTCATCTACCTCTCCACCACCTTCCTGGATCTATAAAAAACAGTAATTATGATCATTAATTATTTTTATTTTGTAACTTGTTACAAGTTTGAATTAATAAATAATTTACCTCTGTTGAATCATTGCCTAACAATTCTCCATCAAACTCCTTGTCCATCTCTTCAGGTGTAGTAGGCATCTAAAATGAAAAATCAGGGATTTTATTTGCTTTAAAACAAAATTAAAACAATTAATGTTCATATTCTAGTGTTTGGGATTCCTGTGTTCTGATTATTCATGAGTTACACAATACCCATAATGCTTTACGTAATGAAACTCTCTTAGTTGGGATTCCTTTGTACTACCGTCACGATTGACTGATTCTGGCCATGCCGGCTGATTGTAAACAGCTCAACGATTAAAAAATCGATCAAAAAATTATGTTTTTACCTTAGCGACTGTGATATCTTCTTCAAATCTGTGTTGTTTATCTGGTAATGGCGAGTTTGTATGCGAGTCGTCGTTAATTCGCTTGGATGAACCACCTCTACAGGTAAGATTATGCCGGCTTAGGTCATGGTTTCTTACGAACGTTTTGTGACAATTTGGACAGGATAATTTTTCTTTATTCGTATGTCTTTCTCGCTGATGCCGTAGTAAGTTTCTTCTCTCCGTAAACGTTTTATTACATTCTGCACAATTGAACACTCTTGGATGCTATAAAAGAATAGAGAAGATTAGAAACTAATTCAAAAGTTTTACAAAAACTTTTGTTAAATTCAGTTTATAACAAAAACCTAGCCTTTCGGTACTACGAGTGCTATTTACGGATGTTATTATTAATAGCCCCAACCCTAATCAAAAAGTTTTACAAAGTTTTAACTTTAAGGTTAGTCAACTTAGGGTTTCAAGAAATAATTGATAAAACTCGCTTGCCAAAGTTCTGACTGTTAATGACTCGGTTGGTATATATTGCTTGATTCGGTTCGATAGAATGTCATGCTGGTATTCATTTTTTAATATTAATTCAATGTTGTAAACGTTAAAATCAACGTTTAGACTGATGTTAGTTGTTTCGTTGTTTAACGGTTAATAAAAACCCTTTGCTTATAACTAATTGTTTACAACTGCACTCATTCAACCGCGTAATCAGATTATACTAATTGACCGTTAATTCACAAATTACATATAATAACAAACTCCTAGCCTCTAGCTATGATATAAATTATGGATGTTATTTACGGGGATGATTGGTGTTTCATTTATCGAAATGGACATTAATCAAATATATACAATTAGTTTCAATAGTATATTTACCGGAGTAATTTCGCTTACTGCCGAAGGCCTTTCTCGTTCAGATTCAGAATTCATAGCATGAGAGTCTTGGTTGGTAGCCTAGAATTAAAAAGCAATCAATTAGTTTTCATATAAACTTTTGGTATCTATAAACTAATATTTACCTCAGCTTCGTTTAACCACATCTCTATCAAGTCAGTTGTTTCTTTATTGTAGTTTGTCATCTTGAAATAGTTTGAAGAGAACCGCTAGTCGTAAGGAAGCTAGCTAAACTGAGTGATGAACCAAAATGTTTCTCGATTTATATAAGCGACCATTTCAATTCACTTTATTATTATTCGAAATCAAGAAATTTCAACTATGAACTACAACAATAGATCTGCAGGTGGTGACGCGCGAGCGCGTATCTATAGTTCGAAAGGACTCCATAGAGTTATTTAAAGAATGATGCGATTTCGATTTGTATAAGCGATCATTCCCAATTCGCTTAATTATTATTCAAAATCAAGAAATTTCAACTGTAAACCAAACAAAAGATCTACAGGTGGTGACGCGCGAGCGCGTATCTATTGTTCGAAAGGACGCCATAGAGTTATTTAAAGAATGATGCGATCTTTAATCCCCGCGTCAGTTATTTCTTTTGTTTAACGATTATAAACAACTTCATACCCTAATATTAAAATTGATAAGATGTCATGAATGTACAAGCTTTGACGTCGCTTGTACAGTTGATCACGTAGCTCAAACAATATCTAAAAGGATTAGTTAAATAATAGGCACGCGCCAAGACTGTAAACACCATTATCATAAAAGGTACCACGTAGAATAAACTATTGAATGGCCGTCGTTCTCGTGTTCCATCAGTAAGAAATACTGATATAACACAATTTTGTTTGTTGACTTCAATATCAAGCATTTCTTTTGTCAATGAACTAAACACAAAAGATTCGCATTTGGTGACGCGCATGTTTGTAGTTAGAAAAACCGCTATTATTAAAGGAATTTTAAAAATTACGCTTAGGAGTTTTAGATATGAAGAATTTCTTTTCTTTAGCGAAATAGGACGCCACATTTAATCCTAGCGCCAAGAATTTCTTTTGTTTTGGAAAAGGACGCCGCGTCTTCTTTTGTTGGACGGCCGCTTAGGAATTTGAAATATGAGGAATTTCTTTTGTTTCTCGGTCGCTCCGGCGGCTCCGCCGGAGCGGGTGGCGTAGAAGCGGCATTCCATATCTACTGAAGTCATGGCAAATCAGTTCAAAACAAAACAAAAAGTTCTTTTGAAATGGAATTAAAAGCCTCAAGAATAAGTTCTACCAACACAAGATCGATTTGAAAAGACAAGGATTTTTTATTATGAAAAACTTCGTTTAAAACATCATTTTGTTCTGTTAATAAACATTTAACGACTTTGAAGTAAAAACTACTAAAAAAAACTCGTTTAGTAGCCATAAAATAGTCAATATTATTCAACAAATTTTAAATTGTTTGTATTTCAATTCATCTTTGATGTTTTCCGTTTATGACGGGAAAAACTATGACAAAACGAGTTGAAGATTGCACTAATTTATACTGCAAAACAGACCCTGCTTTTACACAAAAACTATGACAAAACGAGTTGAATATTGAACTAATTTAGGCTGCAAAACAGACCCTACTTTTGCACGAAAACAACGACAAAACGAGTTGAAGATTGAACTAATTGAGACTGCAAAACCGTCCCTACTTTTGCACGAAAACTATGACGAAACGAGTTGAAGATTACACTAATTTAGACTGCAAAACAGACCCTAGTTTTACAAAAAAACTATGACAAATCGAGTTGAAGATTGAACTAATTTAGTCTGCAAAACAGTCCCTATACATTTACACGAAAACTACGACGAAACGAGTTGAATTAATTTCCGCTATAAATTGATTATCCCCTCCCACTTGGACAAATGTAATCCCTCCCTCCCCTCCCCAAAGTCAAACTAGTACCCAGTCCTCTACTCGTTTTGTTACTGGCCAATTACCATAATATCCATTCATATAACCATGGTAACGAATACATCATTCTGATACTGCAAAAGACCACCAACCGACTGCCTTGCATGTCAAACTGTTTCTCAAACTTCAAAAACGGTAAGTTTTTCCCTTTAATTTTAATCTTAAATTGGTAAAAATGTTGACAAATGTTTTTTGGACAATTTAGAAAAAGGCTTTTTATTTTATTTTATCGCATTGAATGCTTGTTCTACCTTGGATTTAACTAGAACTGTTCCAACAATCGAGGCCTCGTTAACAGCTGCAATTTAACTATTTTAGGCTGTTAGTAACTACATCAATGCAAATATGTCTAGTTTGTCGACAAAAAGCGAAACAAAATAATGTTTGAAAACAACTGTATCGACAATTGAAAAGGCGGTAAAACAGCCACAATTTGAAACAAATGTTCGGAGTCATGAAGTACCATCATATATTAAAGATAAGTTTAGGTTTGTTAAAGAAGTCCATCAAATCAATACCAGAAACAGTGCTCATAACTGCCTTGTTATTCCCAAGAGTTTAGGACATCTTTTGGTCAGCGCACGTTTAGCTTTACTGGTGCGAAAATATGGAATGAACTACCTAGTGAATTAAAAGAACTGGAATCCATTAGATCATTTACTAGTAAACTTAAATCATTTGTAAAATAGTTATAGAAATAATCCAATCATTATTTAGATAGGCTATTTATTCCAATTCACTTAGAATCAGCTAGGTTTATTCATTGTTATTATTTTGAGGGCCATGTGTATACTATCTTTAAATATTAATAAAGTATTTCATACTATATACTCTATCAACAATTGAGACCGCTTTAAAACAGCCACAATTTTAACCATGTCAAGCCGTTTAATAGTAGCACTTTTCTTCGCAATTCGTAACATTTTGAACATTTCAAGAGGTTTTTTTGTATTTTTCTAGTGGCTTGATCAAGTGGTATTTTCCTCGAAAACCAAGATTGATTTAGTCGAGACTTTTATTTTACCAATATAAATAATTAGTTACTTTAGAATTCGCTTTGTCATGCAACTCCTGTAAACAAGTTGAAATATTCATAGTATACGTTTCTTCAACCAAAATGTTTTTTTTTTCCAAAGCTTTCGGACCTAACAGCCCATCATCAGGGTTACAGTGTAAGTGTTCATAAGAACGTATTCTATTCCATCGTAGAATAGCGCGCAATTTAAAGCTCGCGCATTTGTTTGTATTCGTGTTTTTCAACCGTTTTTGCACTGACACTGTAAAGGCCCATGCAAACGCACGCAACATTATATTGTTGGACCAACATGGTTGCTCCAACGTGTTGGGCCCGTTTAAACACCCTGTTGGATGATGTTGGATGAAACTCATCCAACATTTCTTTTGTTCTCGTGTTCAACAAAACGTATCGCAACAATGTTGGCCAACAATGTTGCGTGCGTTTGCTCGGGCCTTAACCCTGATGATGGGCTGTTAGGCCCGAAAGCTTGGAAAATAAAACAAACATTTTGGTTGAAGAAACGTTATACTATGAATGAAAAAAAAAAAAAAATACATTTTAAAGTTGAACTATTTTTGTTTTGTTTTGGATACGAATATAGAATGACCGAGAACCTTCTTCACAGACTTCAAACTGAAGTTAAATTAATTTAATTAATTAACCAATTAAAAGCGTAATTTCATAGCGCATTCAAAACAGGTTTTGATATTCTATCCATCAAGCTCAGATATTTTGATGTATTTCATGCAAATGAAACAGACTTCAAACTCAAGTTAAATTAATTTAATTAATTAACCAATTAAAAGCGTAATTTCATAGCGCATTCAAAACAGGTTTTGATATTCTATCCATCGAGCTCAGATATTTTTAATGTATTTCATGCAAATTATTTTTTGGCACAAACATCCAAATCTCAAATACACCTTGCATTAATTAACTTCAAAGACATCAAAAACATCTGCCAGGAGAAATTTAAACACCTCCATGCAAACCCTTCTTTAATTCCAAGTTTTATTGCTACCAACGATAGTTCTTCCAATTTTGAATTCCAATATAAAATATACTGATTGAAAAAGGCAAAATTTATTATGAAAATAATATTTTTTCAGTGAAACACCAGAGAAAGTCCGATACAAGTTTCTTATATTTTTTTCGCGCGAAATTATTATTATCTTCCGAAACATTATTTTAAAACTTAACAGTTTTGTGCCTTTAATTTAAAGGAGGTTTTGGTTACAATTTGTGAGGATCTCAATCGATCGTCAAATTGCCTACATTTTAAGCGTCAAACGTAGAAAAAATTAAACGCCAAGACCGTAAAAGTTATCTTGAAAAAAGTTATTTCTGCAAATGTTCGTAATTTTAAGGTCTCAATTCTTATAAAGAAATCAAGTAACGTAAAAAAGGCCAAAAATATATACTTCTAAATGTAATAACTAATTAGGCTTATATCATAGCGGAGCTCCGCGCGGGCCGAAGGCCCGCGCAAGCGGAGCACCATACTTAAGAAAAAATGGTAACCCATCGAGTTGATTTTTCATCGACCGACACGTAGGATCGCGGGCGCGCACGTCCGTACAACGTGCCCATCGCGATACTGATTGGCTGTTACATTTCGGCGGGAAAGTGATGCGCGCGCGCACGGAATAGCAGCGCCCGAAAGCAGATTTTTCTTTTATCGACAAAAAAGTCAAACAAACAACAAAATACAATATTTAAAATATCAACTGAGAAAGATGAACATCGAAGAACACAAAGATAGTTTTGGCCGAAGAAGAAAATAAACTCAGGCCGGATACAAAATGAAGAAATTTAACAGTAGAAATAAAAGAAAACGACTGAAAGGCCAAGAAAACGTGTCTGCAGATAAAACTTCTTGGAAGAATAAAGACTACCAAAGAAGAAAATAAACTTCAAGGAGACAAAAATGAAGAAATTTATCTCAAGAAAAGGAAAAGACTGAAAGGCCAAGAACACTTGTCTGTAGATAAAACTTCGTAGAAGAATAAAGACTACAGCAACGTAAAAGAATAGAAAATGAAGCGACTTTATTCGTTATGAAAACTATCTTCAAAATGCTTCCTTCAGTACAGTTTATTTATGAATTTTCAAGCTTGGCAGTTAATTAACTATGATCCATGCTTAATTCATCAAAACTGATTCAAGTACATACATGTATTCGTCAAAATATTATCGATGTCATTCAGAAGAAGAAAACCTCAGGAAAATACTCACCGATAAAGTAAGTTCAACGAATTATTTTTTCAAGTCAGTCTTTTGAGATGAGATTTATTTAGAGATTTATTTATGCAATTTTCACATCCTCATAAACGGAAAACATTAAAAATGAATTAAGATACAAATATAATTCAAAATTGGTTGAATAACTCTTGTTTATTTAGACTTTTTAGGCCTACTAAACGAGCTTTTTTAGTAGTTTTTCCTTCGAAATTGTACGAGGTTATTTTTACAAACAAAATGATGTTTTACACAAACTTATTCATTATAAAATACCTTGTTTTAACTTCCTTGTCTTTTCAAATCGATCTTGTGTTGGTAGAACTGATTCTTGAGGCTCTTCATTCCATTTCAGGTTGTTTTTTGTTTGTTTGAATTTTAAAATTTGCCGTGATATCTTTTTAGTAAATCTTACGATGAAAACTATATTTTACAAAGAAAATGCTATAGAATTTCTTTTTTTACTTTTAATATATAGTTACCACACTATTAAGTTCTAGTTGAAGTGAATCCTTTGTCCATTTGAAGCTCAAAAGCTTGATTTTTCTCAGTGTTTTGCCTTGTGTTTAAAGCGAATTTGAAGGTTCATTGGCGTTTGCAAACGCGCCAGCTAGAAATTTTGTCACGCGGTGACGTGACACAATGTCACGTGTGTCACGAATTTTCGCGCGATTTTACCTAAAAATGAAATCTAAAAATTCATATCTTTCAAAAACGCGTGGATACCCCTAATTTGACTTCGCTAGAAATGTTATAGTGATATCGAAGTTTTTTTCTAAGTTGATATTTTAAAAATAAAAATGGTTTTGGTTTGACACTTAGTCAATAATACGGTATACACACAAAATCTTTTTTTCGTGATTTTGGCCAAAAAGCTATTATAAAACATAGCTGTCTGCGTGATAAATAATATTTTTGACTTAAAGTCGAAAATATATATGTCTTAGATTATTATTTAACGTTTATTTCTTGAGTATCTCTTAACAATATGACAGTATGAAATAGTATTTCTTTAAAATTCGCAAAAATACACCTACGTCATCAGGTATTTAACAATAATTATCTCGCTTCGATGCGAGGTGACCCCCAATATTTTTTCCCTTTTAGATAGTCCATTGGGTGTTTGAAATAACAGGTATAGTTTCAATGAAATAAAAATGGTTCATATTTTAAAAACATAAATGGTTTAGGTTGGATTTATTTATTTAGTCAATAATTCATCATGCACATATATAAAATATCTTTTTCATAATTTGAGCATAAAATTATTGAAAAATATAGTACTTTGTATGCGTGATAAATAAGGTTTTTGAATTTTTATCGAAAATATATATATTGCAGATTATTATTTGCTCAGAAAGTAAATAATTCCGTTCCACCTATATCTATGATTTTGTAGTTGTCTTTTGCGGTTACGTAACTAAAATAATTACAGTTCAGATTGGGCATGGCCAATGCACAAAAACTATTTATATGCACATATTGATGTTGTAGGAACAATTTAAACTGGAGCTACGCTATTAGGTATTACCTAATTTGTATATTAAGTTTGAATAATATATTGCCAAAACAATTTTTTTCTTCAAAAGTAACATTGTCGCTCTACTATTTTAATAAGTGCCCTCAATTATACAAAACAGTTAAGCCATTTTGTCAATCTAAATGCCAGGGCAAACGGCTTCAACATTTTCTTCAACACTTGTTCGATGTTGTATTTGTTGTATATTACGTATTTGAAAGACAACAAAATGCGCATGGGAGTAGAACGGAGCAGGGCAAACGACTTCAACTCCGATTCAAAATTCACAGAACAAAAGAAAATGTTGAATGGATGTTGAAGCAAAGTTTAAACGTTTTTAAACTCTTTCAACACCAATTCAACATCAAATCAACACGTTTCAACAATGTTGAAAAGGTTGGCAATCGGCTTCAACATTGCCATTCAACAAAATCGAACGAATGTTGAAGCAAATGTTGAAACCGTTTGCCCTAACTTGTACAATTTGAATCCAAACAAAAACATAACGAACGTAGGGGCCCGGGCAAACTGCAAACTGTGTGGTAGATCAACTTTAGCTCTGATTTAACTATTATAGTCCAAGTTTTGCTCACTCCCAATACGATTCTTATAAATCTGATTAAGTGCATTCTGTTTTCCAGGTTAAGCATGCCACATGTCAATAAAACATGCCTTTTCTTGTCCATGATGTGTTGCATGGTCCAGTTCCTCCGCTGTCAGTTTGAGTCTTCAACCACCATACAGGACTGGGTACTACTGAACCATGTATTCACTAGCATCAACTTCACCACTTTGATGGGTTGTTTTCTAGAGTGTACCAGTGCCTTACAATGCTACAGTCTTAATTTTTATCCTTCAAATGGGCTTTGTGAGCTAAGCAACGCTACTAACATATCCCATCCTATGGATTTCCGTCTTGTTATGAATGCTCTGTATCTAGAATACAGGAAAATGCTGATTTGTTCTGATATTCAGAACTGTGTCCCGGACAAGCGATGCTTCATAAAGCTGGGTGGAGGTTTTTGCAAAGGTAAAGTTAAAGACATGTACTTGCTGTTATCATGCAAGTATCTGTTGTGTTAGGATGGGTGAGTAAAGACACTGGATAGAGATGGATTGTATTCTTTACTTATCCGCCATCTTGAACTACATGAGGTTGAATTACACAGGTAACCCAAAACTATAATCTAATGCATAACACTACAGTATCAATGCGATACTTGTCCTTATCACTGTAATTAGTGACTTTAAACCCTGATTGTTTGCTATTTCTACTAAAAGTACTGGTCCTAAATAACATTTTTCCAGAAGAATAAAATACTGCAATAAAAACAGTGCATTTTATAGCGGTTTGAATATGCTCAAAAGGTGTTATTTGGAATGCCGGATGTTTCGCCCCCAGATGTTTCGCCCCCTTTTAGGATGATTCGCCCCCATTATTAGATTCATTAGATTCACAGTAATTAACATCGCAAAAAAACCAGTTTTAATTTGGCTAATAATCATTTTCAGCTTCTTTAAGATGAGAAAAAAAATCAAATGTCCAAGCGTATAAAGTGGTACCAGTGGCTTACCGAGATAAATTTAGGCTTACAAAGTGGTGTAATATAATAAATCATGTTTTAATTTAACTTAAGACAGTCACCAGAATTGAAACTATAGTTTTATATCAGACAAAACAGAGCAAGAAAATTGCAAGAAAACATGTTATTCGAGAAACATTCTGATACTCTATTCAAGTTGAACAATTAAACAATAGGACCGATAGTGTCCTTAGTTACATGTATAAACAAACATTAACAAAAGATATCCATGATAGAAAATGACTTTTAAAAGTAATTTTACATCACTTCTATTTCATATTTGATTTATTTAAAGGAAATAAGGGATTGCCTTTGAATGAAAAACTGGAGACAAACAACAACTTGATTTTAATTTTAATTTTTACATTACATAAATAAATACTATCTGCAGTTTGTTAACAGCTATTCGAGGCGCATGTTATTTAGGAAAAAATTAAATCAAAGGGTACTTAATAAAATTAGTTCAAATATAATATATAAAAATATAATTAAATATAAGTAATTTAAATATAGTATGTGTAAGTATGATTTAATACAAAAATATAGAATTATAAGAAGGAAAATATTAAACGAAGAACAATAAATTACATATTAATGAATTTGATATTGAATTTACTGAAATTGACGAATAATGAAGACGACAACAATATCGATGACGTAGTGTCCGGAATAGCGTCATGCAAGTTTCAATAGCTTCGCAGAGTACATACATGCGAGATAGAAACTCAGAGAAGCAAGTCTCTCTCCATAAAATATCGTTTCTATCCCGGACACTACGTCATTGGTATTATAACCAGCTCATATCAATAAACTCCGATTTTTTTAAACAGGAAGACCAAATAACACTTTTTAGGCATATTCAAACCGCTAAAAAATGCACAGTTTTTATTGCATAATTTTATTCTTCTGGAAAATTGTTATTTAGGACCAGTGATTTAAATAGAAATAGCAAAGGGTTGATAGGCACTTTAGTAATGGTAATAGAACTGAGTGGAGTGCAATTTGATCTGAAATCATATCATACGAGTGATTACAAAATTGCACGACCGCGTAGCGGGCCGGAAGTGCAATTTATAATCACAAGTATGATTTCAGAACAAAATGCACTCCACTCAGTTCTATTTGCTTCAAATTTGTATTTGCATTGCTTATTTTGATATTAAGTTTGAATAATATATTGCCAAAACAATTTTTTTCTTCAAAAGTAACATTGTCGCTCTACTATTTTAATAAGTGCCCTCAATTATACAAAACAGTTAAGCCATTTTGTCAATCTAAATGCCAGGGCAAACGGCTTCAACATTTTCTTCAACACTTGTTCGATGTTGTATTTGTTGTATATTACGTATTTGAAAGACAACAAAATGCGCATGGGAGTAGAACGGAGCAGGGCAAACGACTTCAACTCCGATTCAAAATTCACAGAACAAAAGAAAATGTTGAATGGATGTTGAAGCAAAGTTTAAACGTTTTTAAACTCTTTCAACACCAATTCAACATCAAATCAACACGTTTCAACAATGTTGAAAAGGTTGGCAATCGGCTTCAACATTGCCATTCAACAAAATCGAACGAATGTTGAAGCAAATGTTGAAACCGTTTGCCCTAACTTGTACAATTTGAATCCAAACAAAAACATAACGAACGTAGGGGCCCGGGCAAACTGCAAACTGTGTGGTAGATCAACTTTAGCTCTGATTTAACTATTATAGTCCAAGTTTTGCTCACTCCCAATACGATTCTTATAAATCTGATTAAGTGCATTCTGTTTTCCAGGTTAAGCATGCCACATGTCAATAAAACATGCCTTTTCTTGTCCATGATGTGTTGCATGGTCCAGTTCCTCCGCTGTCAGTTTGAGTCTTCAACCACCATACAGGACTGGGTACTACTGAACCATGTATTCACTAGCATCAACTTCACCACTTTGATGGGTTGTTTTCTAGAGTGTACCAGTGCCTTACAATGCTACAGTCTTAATTTTTATCCTTCAAATGGGCTTTGTGAGCTAAGCAACGCTACTAACATATCCCATCCTATGGATTTCCGTCTTGTTATGAATGCTCTGTATCTAGAATACAGGAAAATGCTGATTTGTTCTGATATTCAGAACTGTGTCCCGGACAAGCGATGCTTCATAAAGCTGGGTGGAGGTTTTTGCAAAGGTAAAGTTAAAGACATGTACTTGCTGTTATCATGCAAGTATCTGTTGTGTTAGGATGGGTGAGTAAAGACACTGGATAGAGATGGATTGTATTCTTTACTTATCCGCCATCTTGAACTACATGAGGTTGAATTACACAGGTAACCCAAAACTATAATCTAATGCATAACACTACAGTATCAATGCGATACTTGTCCTTATCACTGTAATTAGTGACTTTAAACCCTGATTGTTTGCTATTTCTACTAAAAGTACTGGTCCTAAATAACATTTTTCCAGAAGAATAAAATACTGCAATAAAAACAGTGCATTTTATAGCGGTTTGAATATGCTCAAAAGGTGTTATTTGGAATGCCGGATGTTTCGCCCCCAGATGTTTCGCCCCCTTTTAGGATGATTCGCCCCCATTATTAGATTCATTAGATTCACAGTAATTAACATCGCAAAAAAACTAGTTTTAATTTGGCTAATAATCATTTTCAGCTTCTTTAAGATGAGAAAAAAAATCAAATGTCCAAGCGTATAAAGTGGTACCAGTGGCTTACCGAGATAAATTTAGGCTTACAAAGTGGTGTAATATAATAAATCATGTTTTAATTTAACTTAAGACAGTCACCAGAATTGAAACTATAGTTTTATATCAGACAAAACAGAGCAAGAAAATTGCAAGAAAACATGTTATTCGAGAAACATTCTGATACTCTATTCAAGTTGAACAATTAAACAATAGGACCGATAGTGTCCTTAGTTACATGTATAAACAAACATTAACAAAAGATATCCATGATAGAAAATGACTTTTAAAAGTAATTTTACATCACTTCTATTTCATATTTGATTTATTTAAAGGAAATAAGGGATTGCCTTTGAATGAAAAACTGGAGACAAACAACAACTTGATTTTAATTTTAATTTTTACATTACATAAATAAATACTATCTGCAGTTTGTTAACAGCTATTCGAGGCGCATGTTATTTAGGAAAAAATTAAATCAAAGGGTACTTAATAAAATTAGTTCAAATATAATATATAAAAATATAATTAAATATAAGTAATTTAAATATAGTATGTGTAAGTATGATTTAATACAAAAATATAGAATTATAAGAAGGAAAATATTAAACGAAGAACAATAAATTACATATTAATGAATTTGATATTGAATTTACTGAAATTGACGAATAATGAAGACGACAACAATATCGATGACGTAGTGTCCGGAATAGCGTCATGCAAGTTTCAATAGCTTCGCAGAGTACATACATGCGAGATAGAAACTCAGAGAAGCAAGTCTCTCTCCATAAAATATCGTTTCTATCCCGGACACTACGTCATTGGTATTATAACCAGCTCATATCAATAAACTCCGATTTTTTTAAACAGGAAGACCAAATAACACTTTTTAGGCATATTCAAACCGCTATAAAATGCACAGTTTTTATTGCATAATTTTATTCTTCTGGAAAATTGTTATTTAGGACCAGTGATTTAAATAGAAATAGCAAAGGGTTGATAGGCACTTTAGTAATGGTAATAGAACTGAGTGGAGTGCAATTTGATCTGAAATCATATCATACGAGTGATTACAAAATTGCACGACCGCGTAGCGGGCCGGAAGTGCAATTTATAATCACAAGTATGATTTCAGAACAAAATGCACTCCACTCAGTTCTATTTGCTTCAAATTTGTATTTGCATTGCTTATTTTGATTTGATTGTTATAATGCATTTCCAGTCAGTCGTATAACGAGAAAACAAATACAACAAAACGCTAACCGATTTAGTAATTAACATGCAAAAAATGCATTGTAAAAATGTGCAAATGTGCGATTTTCATGATCCAACAAAATAGTCCCCTTCACAGCTTCCTTTGCCATCTTGAAAGGTAGGGGTATATTTCCTTCGAAGCGGGACGAACGTTGAAATTGCAATGATAGATACTTTTTAAAACCTCGTAGGACATTTATTGACATGTTTCTATCATTGCAAACTCAACGTCCGTCTCACATCGACGCAAATTAAAGTCCGGCTTCCTTTGAAGCTTGCGCAGGGAACCGTGAAGGTGACTATTCAGTATTTGGTGGGTGCATGCTGGTAAATGCCTCGTCTTCTGGGATAAGGATGTAAAGCCGGATGTCCCGTCGACTGCCTTCACTCTAATTCCTATAAAACGTGGACGTAAAAGATCCTGTTGTGCTCTTCGAAAAGAGCAGGGGATTGTCTCCTGGCATAACAGTCAGGTCTCAGCATACTACAGGGCCCACAGTAATTGGCGTAAGCTGTTGTGGTGTCCCTGCCTTCGTATGAAGTAAAACGCGAATAAAATGAAAAATTAAGTGACGATGGGTGTTTAATTATGATTTACATTGTTATTATCCTTAAGTTGTTATCGAGATTATTATAACTAGTATCGTTATTTTTGCAGACTGTGGAAGTGCTTTAGGAATGGAAGATGGTAGGATTCCTGACTCTGCAATCAAGTCATCATCTAACTATCAGAATACTATTGGATGGGAATATAGTGGTCGACTCAATTTTGAAACAAATAATTGGTCTCCTAGGTATAGTAGGTAGGCAAGATTTGTATACATTTATCTTTATAAAGTTTGACACAAACAAATACATAAAAAGTATGAATGTTTTTACTTATACTTTTTAAACAACCCGCATTGAAAGCGGTTAATTTTGAGGTTTCTCCTAAAGCATAGGTTACAGCTATTCTTTTTCTAAAAAAAAGAAGAAAAAAACATTCTTATTAATTAAATTAAATTAAGTTTTTAAATTTTAAAGTCCAAGATCAGTCATCAGGTTTTCAAGCAAGTCTTTGTATTGTCAATTATTTTATAATTCAATTTGAAACATGCATTTAACAATGGGCTCACCTATCTTGATTCACTCTAGTGAATATTGACCATTTTCCCGGGGAGATGAAAAAATTATTCTTGGATGGACAGCCACAGTAATTTCTGAAGTCACCGAGCAGTGCATTATTTTTAGAGATGTTTAAGCGTTGCATGACGAGAATGAGAACGTCTGCATAAAAGGCCAGACGGGTGGCTGTATTATTATTTTAGATGATTTGTATGCGGGGACAAATAAAGTCATGGATTTGGATATTTTAACTTTAATTTTAATTTCTAGGGTAGGAGAGTGGCTACAAGTAGGACTGGCTAAAGATACTTTTATTACCAAGGTAGCAACTCAGGGAAGAACAATCGGTAGTGGTGCAAGATTTATTAAGAAATACACCATCACTAGCAGCATGGACGAACAAACCTGGTACGAGTACAAAGAGAATGGAGTAGTGGAGGTAAGTATATTCCCCGTACTGATGAAACTTTCTTTGTTATAATCACACATATGTGGTTAAGCTAGAGATGTTAGAGAGTGAAATTTAGTTATTTGGTTATTATTATTATTATTATTGTATAGCTTCGTGTATATGATGAGCCCTCTTAAACCTATACAGACTCTATACGTTTTCCAAAAATTAAAAAGATGGTGAATTTTTTAAATTGTATATCAAACATTAGTATATCATGCTTTATTCCCATTACCTCTCTAAAAAAAATAGTTTTCTGAGGAGAATAAACTAAATTCAATAAAATCCAAGATGGCGGATCCAAGATGTTGGATAATTTTTACAAAATTGTTGTTTGGTGATTTTTTTATCAAAATAAGCTACTCAAATAATAGGCTTCGCTCAATAAACCTTTTATACGCCATTTGATCGAGGATAGAATTAGTTTCTATGTGAGAGGGGTTTGCGAGTTTTCTTTCTTCGGCTGTTTTGAATGTGATGACGTCACACGAGTAACCATGGAGACACAACAATCAATTATATCATAGAAGAGTAGTTGCGGTTCATCATGACATTTACCAAATGATTATGATACAATATCGGTTTTTATAGTATTTACATCGCAAATATGATGTCACTATGATGTCATTTGGATCAAATATCTCTGCAATGTTACAATGCGAATGAGATGATTTTACAGTATTTTCTAAGATGCTGAAGACGGATCATTTAAAAAATACTGAAGAATCAAAAAAAAAAATCGGTGACGTTATTATGACGTCACACTTTGTTCCAACGAGCCAAATCTGGGTGCGGTAGTTTATCTTATGCACATGACCATTGTGTAAAAATGTGACCATCATTGCTGCAATGGTTTCAGAGATACAGAGGGGGAGGGGGTTCGAAGAGGGGGAGGGGGGTCATTGTAAAACCTAAGATTGACAATGGAACTTAGGACAATACAACTCTTGTAACTTGTACCATTGTACCACTTGTACCTTGTAATATTATGTACTTGGACTAGGACTGTAGTTTCACTTGAACTAGAAAGTACGGACCTAAGTAAGGATAGTGGTTTTGTAAGGAATTTGTTATACCAGCCACACCGTCGTGGAGAACGAACTTTGTAAGGGACTTCGTGTCCTATTGTCGTTTTCTCCGTGGACTTTGCAATTGTAATCTTGTCCAAAATCTTTATAAATAAATAAGAATAAAACACCTACTAAGGAAAGTATATATTTCTGGTCGAGCGGGCTGAGCTCTAGACTTGGTGTGTTCAATTGTAACAATTATTAAAAGAGTAAGTTGCAAATCAGTGTGTCAGCACTTGTTGCCTAATGTAACATTTTAACGAGTCAACAAAATGCTACGAGTATTCCAAGCCTTTTCAATTCTGACATCCCTCCCCACCCCCTATACGTACACCCTTAGCCGATTATTTTTATTTAGTATTCTTATTTAATTCAGCTTACGGTTAATCACTGTGAACCAGCTAATCATTTTGCAATATTCTACAAACTTATACATTGGTGTTATACATTTTTTTAAATCTTTTACCTTTAATATTTCAGATCTTCAATGGAAATGTCAACGGAGAAAATATTGTTACCAACAGTTTCAAAGAAAAGTTAGTCGCTCGATACGTGCGCTTGGTTGTACAAGCTTGGCACTATTCTTGTAATCTCAGAATGGAATTGTACGGGTGTGAACCGTAAAAACATTTAAGGATACGGTCCACGTTCGCTGGTTGCAATCAGTTACATTTTTTTTTAGCACGTATGATATGACTTTGTCCATTTTTATTGTAAAATGACGCGATAAACAATTTTTACCCCGCTTACGTGGACCATGTCCTTAATTATAAATGTTAACAGAACAAAATGGATGTACAAGTTAGCTAGTCTGTTATATATACAATATGAGCGGCCGATCCGTATGGGATATACAACATCGAGACGAAGACGAGCCGTTGTATTTTTCATACAAATCGGACGCAAATAATGTATAGTACGTATAGTCCAGTTATTATACGGATTGACCCATCACTAATTGCAACAGAAGGTTTTTCTTCATAATCTGACCTGAAATAGCATCTAGAACAACATATTAAAAATCATATTGAATCTATGCAGGGGAACATCCTAAAAATCGCCTTTCTTTTCGTGGAAGGTTTTGTACCGACATGAAAACGAGGCTCCAAACCGGAAGTTGCTCTATTTTGTCTGCTAATTAATAGCTGCTACTATACAAAACTAAAAACAAAACACTTCATCTTTGGAGTTCGTTTATTCTTTAGTTTTAAGTGCCAATTCAATATAATACTTAACATTCTTCCTCTATAAACCTGTCGTCCGTCTTACCTCCTTGAAATGTTGTTTTTCACATGAAAAGTTAGCGTTTTTTCTGGTTTTCTTTTTCTATTCGTTTGTGAACATTATTAGTAATCGGGGTAACTTTTAGTTTTTCCCGTTTCAAGTATATTTTTCGATGTTTTTCTGTAACAGAAATAGAATGGAGGATTGAAACACGTGACCATGCTATCAGCTCATGTGCGACGAGATTGAGTGGTATAACTGTTTTATTATATCCACAACTTATAGGTCAAACTTAAAAGGAAATCATAGTAACAACAAATTACTAAAACTAGAAAAACTAGAACATTTTGTGAATGAATTTTGACTTGAACAGCGCGCGCTACTGACGCCATCACACGATTCTTCAGTTTGATTGAGAAAGCCAGATTAAAAAACTGTTCTTGAACTTTTCTTAATTCCTCCGTCGTTCATAATATATAGTAGTTTTAACACTAAAATATGCTATTTTTAGCCGTTAAAAAAAGTATTGAGGGAGAAAATGACTCGTACTTTTAGTTTTCTAACTTCACTTAGCAGTCTCTCAAGACAAACAGTGCACTGTATTCCTGTATGAAAATAAGCTTATTTGTTATTTCCGGCTGAAAAACTGATCATTTTCGTAAATTATGTGATTTTCCGTTTGAAGAGAAACCATTGAGTTCGATGCGTGACAAATTCGTCATTTTTCGTTCGTTAACTAAAATTTACTTTTTGTACATTTATTTTGGTTATTTTGTGTTGTAAAAAAAACAAGTCGAATGTGGTTTAGCGTTGTCTGTACTCTTATCGACAACGATATTCGTCATGACAGTGGTCAAAATTTGTTACTGACTCACTCCGCTGCGCGTCGTGAGTCCACAACATTTTGACCACTGTCATGACGAATATCGTTGTCGATAAGAGTACAGACAACGCTAAACCACATTCGATTTGCTAAATAGCCTAGTAGTAGGGAGCCAATCAGAGGGCGAGATTGCTCATATCTAGTGTGGATATAATAAAAGGTCTTATTGGCCTGATTAATATTGTAATATTATTTGGGCCACTTTTATGCGAACAGCTTATCTCTGGAATACAATCCATTTGCAATCTAATGAATAGCCTCCATAGCTTATATTTATGAATAACGAAGAATATATGGGAGGAGGGAGAAATGGTCGAAAAATCAGCCAGTAGGGAGAAAAATGGTATAAAATTTGGGAGGAAGGATATTTTAATCCCTGTTCCTCTCCCCTCATTGCATGTTGTTCTCAGAAGAACATCACAAGCACAAGAAAGATGAAATATCTTATACAAGCACATAATGAAAGTAAACATAAAAAATAGTTATCCAAATAGTTATGGGAAATTTATAACATTCCCCCTGATTAAAACTAAAGCATCGATGCACTACAAAATAATAAAGGTTTTTTGTTTTACAAATGTATTTTCATTTTTGTTGTTGTTGAATATATAGAGAGAGCTTATATGTATCCTATGCATAAAGGCGCGGCAATGAAGATAATTTAACTTAATCATTATTTGAAAACACCATTGGTTTCATAAGAAAAAGCACATGCAAATTAGTGATATTCCAACATTTTGGATTAGTAACATGAAATGATAGAAAGATACAGATATTTGAGTTTACAAAGATTTTAACTTTGGGCTGATAAGCCTCTTTTGCATGTTTTTGATACATTTTAAATTTTAAGTGATTTGATAAAGAACAACATAACTCTGTCAACTTACTAATTTAGACATGCTTTTTCTTTTAGAAGAAAAATAGTATCGTAATAGTTCACTGTTAGCGTGCCCGTCTACAGTCTCTTGCTCTGTATACATAGTGTCTATAATAATATACACCTATTTCAATAATCATTGTCGCAAACAAAGCTACAGTCCACACTCTGAAGCCCGTAAAGGATGTTGGTATTTCTACTCTTGTTATCGATTTATGCATAGCATATTTTGGTTGTAAGTGTTTGTGCTATATGAACATGACAAGTTTTGCAGTGATAGATGATGAAACAAGTATTTATTCAAAAAGCATGTAATAAATCACACTTTCAGTTCACATTACCGACATCCTTTGCAGGCTTCAGAGTGTTGACTATAGCTTCGACTGCGACAACTATTGTTGAAATAGGTGTATAAAAATAATCTGATATGTAAATATTTAAATATTTAAAACCCCTTCAAAACGACTCTACTTATGTATGTTTTAATGACATTGAAAATTCTTGTTCCAACCAACACTTGAAGAAAATCTAGCCAGACAAAAATCGCCCATCGAGAGTTCGTTTGTGCAGTGTTCTCTCAGTTTTTCTTCAACATAAACTCCTATCAGCCACTGGACGAAAAATTGGATTCACAGCAATGTGAATGTGTAGTGAATGTGATGTGAATATCATATTCAACCACATTCTATCATATTCACACCAAAGCGAATATGATCTTCACTACGTATTCACACCATTAAGTGAAGACCTCGAATACCTTTTCCCCAGTGCATTTAAATATTAGTGAATATGATGTGAATATTGAATTCGCATCATATTCACCCCATAGGTGAACTTATTGCAAACACGGTTTTCACTTCATATTCACTTCAGTATAATTTGATGCAAATATCATTTTTACTCGTATTGCTTTTTCTCGTGAATATGATGTGAATGTTGAATTAGCATTATATTCACCCCATATGTGAAATTGTTGTAAACACTGTTTTCACTTTACATTCACTTAAGAATAATGCGATGCATATATCATTTTTACTCGTATTCTTTCTCACGTGAATATGATGTGAATGAATGAATCAATCAGGTCGGATATAGCGGATAATACTTTATTTCATAAAACCATAATAGTTACAACTTTAAATTAAGACACATGAATGGAAACTAGAGAGTAAACTAGTATAGGCTGCGAGTCTAACAGAAATATACATGTCTAACAGCAGTTTAGCCTAACAGACATTTGGCTGGCGCCATACAACGCCGTTCAACGGTAGAAACATTGTCGAACAAATCTACATCAAAATTAAAACTACTTAACCCTAAACAGTACAAACAAGTAATATTAACCTTCTAGTAAATCTTTGTCCCTGCTTAGTGTGTCATCTGTTCACTAAAACGTCGAATTACGGTGAGTTTAACTTTGTCTTAATTCGAAACGTGTTGACTTCTTGTCGTTGCCTTCAGCATCCCTCAATAACAGCAGTTTAGTCCTAGATTTACTTCATCTCTGCCGACTCTTCTCACTCTAAGCAACTGCTGTTTATGTCCTACCGATATTTAGAGAATTCGCTACGCTTATTAAAAGATAAAAGTTCTTTTACGAGCCGTACAGCCGTAGATCTGTTGAAGTGTTTCTAACCGACGTCGCTGAACAGACGCGTGACTAAGCCTCATATTCAAAATTGGTTGCATAACAAATCACTCGCGCCTGATTGGCCAATATTAAAATACGGATATTTGATTGGTAGGTTGATGTAGAAGCAAAATTAAATATATGTTCTATTTGTTGTTATAATCTCGACTATTGTAGTTCTTTATGCTATTTGGTAACTAGAATTTTAACGATTTTGTATCAATTTTAGAACTCTTCAACAATTAAATTGCTGTTATCTGGCGAGTGGATAAAAATAATAATACACTGTAACGATAATGATCCCGGCGAATGATAATTAATACTTATTTAACGGTTAGCTCAAACGACAAAAATAGGATATCTGTAAATAAGGAAAATGTAAGTTTATATCATATCAATGCCAACGTTACTATATTGTTACTTATTTTCGGCGAAACGTATTGTAGTGAAAATCTAACGAGTATATTTTGCGATGTGGGGAATAAAACATTCACAATTGATTCACTTCAGATTCACACTAGTAGAGAATTCCATATTCTCATCTTTATTCACACTTCGTGAATGTGATGTGAATATATGTATATTTGCATATTCAGTTTCGCATTATATTCACACATGGTGTAAATATTATTTGCGATTTGGGCAACAAAACATTCACGATTGATTCACTTCAGATTCACACTAGTAGAGAATTCCATATTCTCTTCTTTATTCACACTTCGTGAATGTGATGTGAATATGTATATTTGCATAAGTTTTGCACTATATTCACACATGGTGTAAATATAATTTGCGATTTGGGCAACACCACATTCACAATTGATTCACTTTAGATTCACACTAGTAGAGAATTCCATATTCTCTTCTTTATTCACACTTTGTGAATGTGATGTGAATATAAATATTCGCATCAGTTTCGCACTATATTCACACATGGTGTAAATATAATTTGCGATTTGGGCAACACCACATTCACAATTGATTCACTTTAGATTCACACTAGTAGAGAATTCCATATTCTCTTCTTTATTCACACTTCGTGAATGTGATGTGAATATATATATTCGCATCACTTTCACACTATATTCACACATAGTGTGAATATCATGTTCACTGGGGGTGTGAATATGATGCGAATATAGTTCACCAAATTCACACCATATTCACACATGTGGTGAATCCGACTTTTCGTCCAGTGAGCCCTGCAGATAATCGACCAACAGAACATCCTAGTTCAGTAATAGTCATCACCAAACCCTTCTGGTGAGATTTTCCAAACATATCAGCTGCAGCGACAAGGACCCGAACAGAAAGCGATCCAAAAACCACGCCATGGGTACCACTCAACAATATCAAAATATAGACATTAGGGACGAAGCGATACCACGAAGCCAGAAGAAAAAATATCAAATGACTGACATTTACAACAGCAAGGATATTGATACATATTTTACGAATACGCGTGGTATTCAGCCATTCGGGACACAGAAACGAAAACAGCATCAGCTCCATCCCACCTAGAATCATCCCAAAGTCACCACTTAGCCTGTAGTAATGATAATGATCACGAATACGGAATGGCGATGATGGAAGGGCCAAAGTAGTAAGCACAGAGGTAATAGCTAAATAGAAGCAAACATAATTTAAAAAATAATGCCCAAAGAATGGAAATACATCCACGAGAAAGGTCAGTCGTTCAACTAAGAAGTGATGACTTTGCTTGCGGTTTTTATTATCATTCGAAGGTACCATTTTGTACTGGTCATTTTGATGCTCTTCCTGGACCTGGTACTTCTTAAGAGGGCCGTGGTTTAGCATTCCATAGATGACAAATATCAAAAGATTTATTGGATAAATGACGGCGACGGTCATACGTGGTGGTAAACATAGCCATATGGTTGAAACTGAAACATAAAATGATAATTACAATTGCTTGCTTGCTTGCTTGCTTGCTTGCTTGCTTGCTTGCTTGCTTGCTTGCTATATTGCTTGCTTGCTTGCTTGCTTGCTTGCTTGCTTGCTTGCTTGCTTGCTTGCTTGCTTGCTTGCTTGCTTGCTTGCTTGCTTGCTTGCTTGCTTGCTTGCTTGCTTGCTTGCTTGCTTGCTTGCTTGCTTGCTTGCTTGCTTGCTTGCTTGCTTGCTTGCTTGCTTGCTTGCTTGCTTGCTTGCTTGCTTGCTTGCTTGCTTGCTTGCTTGCTTGCTTGCTTGCTTGCTTGCTTGCTTGCTTGCTTGCTTGCTTGCTTGCTTGCTTGCTTGCTTGCTTGCTTGCTTGCTTGCTTGCTTGCTTGCTTGCTTGCTTGCTTGCTTGCTTGCTTGCTTGCTTGCTTGCTTGCTTGCTTGCTTGCTTGCTTGCTTGCTTGCTTCCTTGCTTGCTTGCTTGCTTGCTTGCTTGCTTGCTTGCTTGCTTGCTTGCTTGCTTGCTTGCTTGCTTGCTTGCTTGCTTGCTTGCTTGCTTGCTTGCTTGCTTGCTTGCTTGCTTGCTTGCTTGCTTGCTTGCTTGCTTGCTTGCTTGCTTGCTTGCTTGCTTGCTTGCTTGCTTGCTTGCCCACCAACCCGCCCGCCAATAAAAAGTACTTGCCTGTGTAGAGCAGTGCGAACACCAGAGTCACCGAATTCACTCCTAATTGGTATGCGCTTGAAGATATGTCGATATTCTTGAAAGTTGCTATCAAATAAAATATTATGACATTCGATAAACCAATTTCAGTCCCCACAAAGAACACACCAGCAAGGCGGCCTTTAACATCATCAGCTGTCACTATGAGTGAGTATGCCATAAGACACAGGAACCCCAATAGTATCATTGATCGAAGAAATGAAGTATTTCTGATCAGAAAAGGTGCAAATACTTTTATAGCAATATCTCCAGAAGCAAAGAGAGCCATGATCGTAGAAGACTGCATTAGTGTGCCAGACACGATATCCTCTGTGGCCATCAATATTATGACTCTGGGAATAGCATGAGCGAAGCCATACAAAAACATGCAAACAGTGGTCAGTTTGGTTTTCATTTTATCTTTGTTCTCTTATATTCTTGTGTAAGCTGTTGAGGAAGTGAACACATCAATTAACCATTGTGTGGAAGGGGTGTGGAATACAATAAACCAAGGGGGGGGGGGGGGGCTCTCTTTGTCTAAGTGGTAGGCGGTGATCGGCGTAACTTTTAGGGTTGAAACTATTTTTGTGAGTACCTTTTAGTGTCCGTTTAGGGTTCTGGTTTAAAAGCAGTTATGTAACACGAATCCGTACCTTTAAGGGTAGTTTTTACTCTACTTTGTTCAGGCTAGAAGTAAGCTTGGCTTACAAGAGCATCCCACATCCGTACCTTTTAAAGTTAAAGGAAGGTTTTCAAAGTTATTTTAATATGTTCGTGCCTTTTTCGTTTTCAAAACTTCCGCCGATCACCCCTACAACTTGGACAAACAGATTTGGATTACTGGATTACTGGATTACTTGCACGTTTTCTTTCTGGTACTCAACGTTTTATCATTTACGCCGCAAATGTTTGAATATTCCGAATTATAATAAAATAAACATGCAAAGTTTTAAAGTGATTTCGCAGTCTGATAAAAATCATATCATGTCGCACAAGTGCTGTTGTTGATATTTTTATTTGTACGTTATATATAATCGTGAATGAAATGTGAAAAAAACAACTTAAAGTAAAGTAACCTAGTTATTTAACGTCGGTATAACTCGTAACAGTGATACACTGATAAACTTGAGGCCGACGGTACGCTCATTTTACTCCCCTCTCTCCATCAGTGCTCCGTTTTACGGGTATTTAAAGCTACTTAAAGCTACACGGAAAGGAGAGAAGCCGAAACAAGGATGTGAGGTCACTGGAAATCGAACTCGGGACCCCTCGCACAGAATGCCGCGCACTAACCAACTGTGCCATCATCACTATGGTTACATACCTTAACGAAAACTTCTCGTGTAAAAAAAAGTTTCATTTCATGTTTCACTGTTCTTTTTCGAGGTTAAATGGTTCTTATATAATTGGTATTTATAATTAGTGAGAAATTAGGCTAAGGTGGTTCTTAACTGGTTCTTGTCTACAAAGCAAAAACAATTTCCCTTATATAGTGTTTTTTTATATTATATAAATTGTTATCTGAAGACTAACTGAAAATACATTTGTAAAACATTTTTCTTGCATTGATTTTAAATTTGGTCATATTCAGACTCAACTTATATTTTTTCAAAGGACCAAATAAATTTTGAAACCTTTCATATAAGAGCCAGTCTAGTTTTTTAGCCTAAAGTGGTTCTTTTGTAACAGTCTGATAAAAATCATATCATGTCGCACAAGTGCTGTTGTTGATATTTTTATTTGTACGTTATATATAATCGTGAATGAAATGTGAAAAAAACAACTTAAAGTAAAGTAACCTAGTTATTTAACGTCGGTATAACTCGTAACAGTGATACACTGATAAACTTGAGGCCGACGGTACGCTCATTTTACTCCCCTCTCTCCATCAGTGCTCCGTTTTACGGGTATTTAAAGCTACTTAAAGCTACACGGAAAGGAGAGAAGCCGAAACAAGGATGTGAGGTCACTGGAAATCGAACTCGGGACCCCTCGCACAGAATGCCGCGCACTAACCAACTGTGCCATCATCACTATGGTTACATACCTTAACGAAAACTTCTCGTGTAAAAAAAAGTTTCATTTCATTTTATTGATTATTATATAATAAACAGAACATTACATGGTAGTTTGGAGATACAAATTTTAGACTAGAGCTTATGAATGATCTACCAAAATTGCTGCTTTTTTATCTGGTTGTACGGATCAAAGATTTCAATAGGAAAAATCTGATTCTACGTTTAAAAGAACTATTGATCAAATTGTATACGTAGATCCGGTTGTAAAACAATGAGGCGAGAGATCGCGCAAATCCATTGTTCTATGCGGTCACTGATCGGGCTGAAAGTGTGATCTCTAGTTGAATCTTTTTAACAACAGTTTGTCGTTTGCAATAGATTTCTGAGGTAAAATCACTGATTTGTAACCTTTTTGCCGTGTTTTTATAAAATTGCTGTTTCTCAGAGTTTCACGCTTTCGCGATCTTCAGACAGACTTTATAAAAAGCACATATTTTATCAAATCAACAGTTTTAGATTCAAACAAAATTCAACCTTTAATAATCAGAAACATCACAACAGGATGACTATAGATATCAAATATACACCTTTTTCAATAATTGTTTGCAGTCAAAGCTGCAGTCCACAATGTGAAGCTTGCAAAGGATCTCAGTATTTCTTCTCATCTTATGGATTTATTTATAAAATATTGAAGGAATAGAAAATGCGCGCGCGTGCTTTGTGCAGTTCTAAAGCACGCGGGGTTGTCAGAACACGAGAGAAGTGTTAAGAGAAGCACGACGCTTAGCGGAGTGCTTCTCAACACTTCTCGAGTGTTCTGACAATCCCCAAGTGCTTTATAACTGCATACAGCACAGAAAGCACGTTTTTTATTCCTTTTATAAAATACAAATTGATCAACATGCAAGCGCGCGTGCTATGTGCTCTCATAAAGCACGCGCTTCAACCAATGAAAATACGTGATTTTAAATAGTTATTTTATAATTTTGTTTTACGTGTTTGTGTTATGTGACCATGACAAGTTGTAGCTTGTTATAGTCATATTACATAAACACGTACAACCAAAATATACCACTGCAATAGCTTGTTATAGTCATATAACATAAACACGTACAACCAAAATATACCACTGCAATAGCTTGTTATGGTCATATAACATAAACAAGTACAACCAAAATATACTACTGCAATAGCTTGTTATAGTCATATAACATAAACACATACAACCAAAATATACCACTGCAATAGTTTGTTATGGTCATATAACATAAACACGTACAACCAACATTTACTACTGCAATAGCTTGTTATGGTCATATAACATAAACACGCACAACCAAAATATACCACTGCAATAGTTTGTTATGGTCATATAACATAAACACGTACAACCAAAATATACTACTGCAATAGCTTGTTATGGTCATATAACATAAACACGTACAGCCAAAATATACCACTGCAATAGTTTGTTATGGTCATATAACATAAACACGCACAACCAAAATATACCACTGCAATAGTTTATTATGGTCATATAACATAAACACTAAACTGACAAGATTAACTGGCGTATCCATGTGACGTCACACTTGTTCGATCCATAAACAGAGAAGCTAATTTGAATACAATGGAGTCATCCCCTCCCTCCTGCCTTATACAGTAAAAACCCGCATATAAGAACTGTTCTTTTTCGAGGTTAAATGGTTCTTATATAATTGGTATTTATAATTAGTGAGAAATTAGGCTAAGGTGGTTCTTAACTGGTTCTTGTCTACAAAGCAAAAACAATTTCCCTTATATAGTGTTTTTTTATATTATATAAATTGTTATCTGAAGACTAACTGAAAATACATTTGTAAAACATTTTTCTTGCATTGATTTTAAATTTGGTCATATTCAGACTCAACTTATATTTTTTCAAAGGACCAAATAAATTTTGAAACCTTTCATATAAGAGCCAGTCTAGTTTTTTAGCCTAAAGTGGTTCTTTTGTAACAGGTGCTTAAATAGCAAATTTTATCCTAGTGGTTCTTAATCCACTGGTTTTAGAAGTAATTTATACAACGCCGTGAACTTTCGCCGACTTTCAACAAGAGTGCCTTCGCTACTTTGACCAAAATCTTCAATAAAGTCAAACGACACTTCTATAGTTACATTTATTCCCCAAAGTGAAGCTGGCTTGAGATTGGTAGCCTGAGATTCACATTGCCTCAGATTCACATTCATTTCAGGGGGGAGGTCAACAAGGTCAGTTTGTAAAAGCTTTATTACAACAACACAACTGATAAATGTAAAGTAATTGCAAAGTAGATATGTAGTTATTACTTGGGCTCAATATATTAAATCAATTTAGGGACGATATATAAAACTTATTATACAGTACAAACACTAAAAGTGTGCAACATAAATACCACTAAATACTGCTAAATTATGCAAATTATTTTGTTCTCTATTGTTTAATCAACACTATTTAGTGGTAAATAATACAAAGTATTGCACACTTTTAGTGTTTGTACTCTACACAAAGTTATATTTTACGTACGCTCCAGCCTGACATTCAAAGCTACAGCCTTAGATTCAAATCTCTAGCCTGACATTCGAAACTCCAGCCTTAGATTCAAAAATAACAGTCTTACATTCAAAAATACAGCCTTATTGATTCAAATCTCTAGCCTTAGATTCAATATTAACAACAGCCTTAGATTCAAAACGCCAGCCTTAGATTCAAATATTTGTTTTGTCAAAAAACACGGTAACGGTCCGCGCAGGACTGGGTTCTAGTACTTTAAACATCTGCTTGAAACTTGTCAAATTATCCTTGTCATCTCCAGAAACCCTAAAACCTAATTTGTATTAGTTTTACGACTAAAGACGTCAAAATTATATTTTATCTGTTCATTTTTACAAAGTTGTAAATTTGTTGTTTTAAGACAAAACAGCGACCATGTCAGGTAGTGAAAATCTGAGCATGTTTCGAAAGATGTCCCATTTTACCTCCAAAGTTGCATGAAATGACATAATACTCTCTGAAGTTATAGATAAGGATTCAAATTAAGATATTATTTAGATAAGTTTTCAAAAAAACCGCGAATAAATGATGAAAAACGAGATGCGCGAAATAGATGCGCAGTAGCCAACCTCGTTCCCAGGGCCCTCTCCCTTCGCTTTTCCGCCCCACCCAAAAGATAGACCAATGGGGCGGCCCTAAAACGCGGAACGGCGGATCGAAAAGGGGAAACGACGGAACGACGGAAAATGACCCATGGTATTAATTATCAATTTTTACCCTCGACATTTAGGTACACTCTTTTTTCCGTAAGGAATAATCTCTGATTTTCTAGTGTAAGACAAATAGAGATTACTTAATGGAAAATGCGTGCGTACGGTTTTTATGCACAAGTTGAGAAGTATCAGAAAACGAACGAGTGAGCGTAGCGAACGAGTGAGTTTTCTGATACGCATCAACGAGTGCATAAAAATCGTACAAGCATTTTCCATTCTGTAATTTATTTATTTCATAGATACTGAGATTTCAGAAAGCAAAACTTTTAACAATATATAATTGTTGGGCTACAGGGTGAACATCTCTATTGACAGATATTTTTACTAAAAACAATCAAAAACTTTGCCATTGCATGAAAAAAAGTGTTTTAATATGTATAAACTCAATTTAATTTCGTTTTATTTAATACATAATTTACAAATTCAAGGCAGAAAGTTTGAAAGTAATACATTGTTGAACATGCATGTTTACCGAAGTACATGCGAAGTACATTTAACTTACGAACTTGGGTTTGTTTCCCTTCCCTAGTTTCTTTAGCTGTTTCTGCTTGGAAGTTATTGTTTTTCGTGTTTTTTCAAACACAAGATCATTGATAATGCTGTTTGGTTACGGCGTTGATTTAAAATGTCTTTCGAAACTGGACAACATCCCTCGTAGCGACGATGGTTCGTATACTCTTGTCCTTCTTTGGTTCGCACACACACGAAAAATGCACTGACAAATTCATTCAGCTCGGCAGGAGGAATGTCAGCTATCTCGCCGCGTGTTTCACCTTTATTTTGAAGAAACTTGGTCAACAAAGAGACATCTCTTTTCGTCTTTTTCACAGTATTTGGAATTTCTTATTCTTCAATAAACGAATCTACGAAATTGGCGAGTATAGTAACACAAATCTGGAGCCTTCTGCAGCCATTTTCGCTCAAGTCGCAAAGGTGCCAGTTTTAGTTGTTGACAGTGAGTGTTCGTTGATCGTGTTTCGTTTCTGATTGGACGAACGATAATTTTCACTAGTGAAAATACATCGTTCGTCCAACCAGAAAGGCGAACGGTGCTTTTTCACTAGTGAAAGACGTCGTTCGCCTTTCTTATTGGCTAAATTCATCGCACGAACGAAAATTTACTCAATTAGATTTTCGTGTGTAAATCTCAGTATCTATGAGATAAAACACTGTCCAACCAACTTGTGACGTAGCTTGGTTTATCAACTCGAACTAGTGTAAGACGAAACACTTGTCAACCAACTTGTGACGTAGCTTGGTTTATCAACTCGAACTTGTGTAAGACAAAACACTTGTCAACCAACTTGTGACGTAGCTTGGTTTATCAACTCGAACTAGTGTAAGACGAAACACTTTTCAACCAACTTGTGACGTAGCTTGGTTTATCAACTCGAACTTGTGTAAGACAAAACACTTTCAACCAACTTGTGACGTAGCTTGGTTTACCAACTCGATCTAGTGTAAGACAAAACACTTTCCAACCAACTTGTGACTTAGCTTGGTTTATCAACTCGAATTTTTAGGTTTTGGAAAATGGAAAATATGTTTTCGTTAGCCTGCCAACTGGCTCAGTCAAGCCAACAGACACTACTTAGCGCTCGACACCTCTCCTGCGAAGCTTTTGCTACTTTTACTAAAATCTTCAATAAACTCAAACAACACTTCTAGTTATATTTATAAAAAAAATAATGCTTTCATAGAGCACATTAACGACGAAAATGAGACATTTAATTTGAAAATTAGACGAGGCTTACCTGGAAGTTGAAGTTTGGTTGTAATGTGCGATCGTAAAATCAGTTGAACTAAACTGATCGGCATCAAAAGTTGCACTGATTGGCGCATGCACTTGCTATCTAATGGGTTCTCTCACCATGGTAATGAGGTAGAATTAGATTCACAAGAGTCATTGAATGTAAACAATCCCGTAGCCAGCGTAAACAGACCCTACTTAGCATCGACACTTCTCCCGCGAAGAAGGTCTGCGCGCCGAGATCAGAAATCCCATTCTGTTGACGTTTTATATTGACACCTTATTTGCATATATCACGCCATACACTAACTAGTTAGCAGCAGCAACGCCGATAAACATGATAAACTAGGAATGGCGATGCCGTTCGTAAAGCTTCTTCTATATTCTCGATTAATTCACTCACTGAAAACCAGTTGAATGCTTTATTTACGTTTTGTAATGGAAAAGATGTATTCGTTAGCCTGACAACCGGCTCAGACAAGTCAACAGGCCAGGCTCGACACGTCTCCCGCGAAGCTTTCGCTACTTTTTCTAAAATCTTCAATAAACTCAATCAATCAGTGACAAACATACTTCAAATAACTAAATTATAGATGATATTAGAATATTATAAAATATTCAACAACTGAATATTTTTATTGCTTTAGAGTTTGTGAATAATCATAAAAAATATCACAGTAAATTTTTATCAAAATAACTAAAAAGCTACTAGTTGAATAACATGCACATTTTGTGAAATTTACAGCATGAAGACTATAATTGTGTTATTCAACTTATTTGAAGCTGTAATGTTTAATACAGTTTTAATACGTTTTCCTGAGAAGAATATCGTTATTTCTTTTGATAGTTTATTTCTTACATGGAATTACTATTTATCAATTTTTACCCTCGACTTTTTACCTTCGACCCTCGACTTTTAGGTACACTCGAGTTTCGAATGTCAGGCTGTTGTAATTTTTAATCTAAGGCTGTTATTTTTGAATCTAAGGCCGTAGATATTTGAATCTAAGGCTGGAGTTTTGAATCTCAAAGGCCGTAGATATTTGAATCTAATGCTGGAGTTTTGAATCTAAGGCCGTAGATATTTGAATCTAAGGCTGGAGTTTCGAATGTCAGGCCGTAGATATTTGAATCTAAGGCTGTTATTTTTGAATCTAAGGCCGTAGATATTTGAATCTAAGGCTGGAGTTTTGAATCTAAGGCCGTAGATATTTGAATCTAAGGCTGGAGTTTCGAATGTCAGGCCGTAGATATTTGAATCTAAGGCTGTTATTTTTGAATCTAAGGCCGTAGATATTTGAATCTAAGGCTGGAGTTTTGAATCTCAAAGGCCGTAGATATTTGAATCTAAGGCTGGAGTTTCGAATGTCAGGCCGTAGATATTTGAATTTATGGCTGTTATTTTTGAATCTAAGGCCGTAGATATTTGAATCTAAGGCTGGAGTTTCGAATGTCAGGCCGTAGATATTTGAATCTAAGGCTGTTATTTTCGAATCTAAGGCCGTAGATATTTGAATCTAAGGCTGGAGTTTTGAATCTAAGGCCGTAGATATTTGAATCTAAGGCTGGAGTTTTGAATCTAAGGCTGTTGTTAATGTTGAATCTAAGGCTAGAGATTTGAATCAATAAGGCTGTATTTTTGAATCTAAGACTGTTATTTTTGAATCTAAGGCTGGAGTTTCGAATGCCAGGCTAGAGATTTGAATCTAAGGCTGTAGCTTTGAATGTCAGGCTGGAGCGTACGTAAAATATAACTTTGTGTATAATAAGTTTTATATATCGTCCCTAAATTGATTTAATATATTGAACCCAAGTAACTGATTTGCAATTACTTTAAATTTATCAGTTGTGTTGTTGTAATAAAGCTTTTAAAACTGACCTTGTTGACCTCCCCCCGGAAATGAAAGTGAATCTGAGGCAATGTGAATCTCAGGCTACCAATCTCAGGCCAGCTTCACTTTGGCTGGGATCATTTGCGGGACGGTTCTGGGTTCATTTGCGGGCCTGGGATCATTTGCAGGCCTGTACATCACCATTTAGGACCATTTAGCAAACTTTATCACGATATTACTGAAAGAAGCTTCTTTAAGACTAATTAAAATGTGCAAAAATATCGTTATTGTTTAGTACTCCCTTACTTACCGATCTTTTCGTAGCAAAGTTTTGCAAGGCGTGTTGTTTATCGATAGAGCACAAAGTCGAAGTGATAGCTTTGTGTGCAAAATCTTGAAAAGGGGCGTTCTGAAGTGTATGACGCTTCTTATTAAAAGTGGCGTAACAAAAGCTCCATCAAAGTCATTCGAATTTCGAAGTTATAAATCTTACAACAATGATGCTTTTAAATATGGAGGTGAAACCAGGATTGTACACAGTAGAATATTATATAGATATTTATGTTTGTTCTTCACTACTGTTAAAGACCTTAATGCTAAAGGTCGAAAGCTCAACTTTAAAAATAAAAGCCAGAGAACATCAAAATTCTACAATGATGCTTTTGTTAATGACTTAAAACAAGTTCCATGGTCCATTGTAGACAGTGTTAGTGAAATGGATGATTGTGTATTCCTTTGGGAACGTCTCTTCTCGGGCGTAGCAGATTTGCATGCTCCAATTAAATTCAAGTGTGTAAAAGATTCAGAAACCCATGGATTAATCAAGACTTGATCGATTTACGAAAGGATCGAGACTATCATCATAAAAAGGCTATTAATGGAAATAATAAGTATCACTGGAGCATGTATCGTAAATTACGTAATAAAGCAAATTCTCATGGACGCAAATTAAAGTCCGATTATTATTGTCAATTAATCAACGAAGCAAAGAATGATAGCCATCGCACAGAATGGCTATTGTTCTATGGACGCTTAGACCCCGTCTACACGAATTCGATCCGGAAGAAACCGCAGAGAAATATTTGCGTCCACACGAATCCGCGTATCCGAAGGATTCAAGTAAAAGTATGCGGTTTTGGTGACCGGATTCACTGGATTGGTGTGGACGATAGGCCGATTCGCATCAAAAAGTATGCAGTTTCAAAAGTATCCGGATCCGTGTAGACGGGGTCTTAAATTGGCAAAATAGTCATACATATGAATTAAGTAGTGTCTTAGATATCTCTGATTGGTTGGTTATTGCATCTCATGGGAATACGTCTTCTATCTAATCTCGAGCACAAGTTAGCCGAATTCAATGCATTATTGCCCTTTTGTTCTTTTAATCCTTTCTTTTGTTTGATGAAAAGTTTAACCACAATATTAGCGATCGAATTTTGCCAGCATGGCCTGAATAAATAATAATTCCTCGTCAAAATATTTTTATATGTAAGAGATAAATACCGAGATCGGAGGCAATAAGCCGTATAAAGCCCGAGGGGCTGATTTATCTGACTTATTACATGATTTACAGAGGTTTTCACACAACTTCATGTCCCAAAGGGCATCATCAAGCTGATTATTTTTTTAGTTTTCCATTAGAATACAATCCAAACAATGGGCTTTTAGTTTTGTTGTACACTACAATACTAATGAACTTTAACGAACAAATGAATACGTTTTCTTCTCACCAACTGACATCGATCGGACAGTTAGCATAAAGTGTTAGGGTCAGGATTTGTAAGCAAAGGGTTCGATCCTCGAAAGGTCACTCTATCAGATGATTTTTTATCCGTTAATTGTTCGCAACTAGAACATTTCTAAGTTTAACGTTACATATGAAGTTGAAAAAGAACGGAAATGACAAGGATAATATAGGGATTAGGTCATTGGTATTCAAGGGCAATATACATTAGTATTCGAGGGTAATATATAGATATTGCCCTCAAATTAGTATTCAAGGGCAATATATAGATATTGCCCTCAAATGGGGGTAATAAGCGATATAAAGCCCTACAAATAACAATGAAAACCGATGTAATCATGTAATAATAGTTGTTATTGTTGGACTACGGGATCATCGCAGCACTGAAAACGCACCTTTAATTCTTTCTTTGTCAACTTCTTTTATTTCAAACTTCTTCTTTTTGCTTCTAACTTCGACTGACTACAATTCTTATTACATCGAACTTATATGTGTGAGACATAACCCAAACAGAACTCCCAACGTGCCGTAAGGTTAATGTAAACATTTGCCAATTAAGGGAATGGTTCGTTCTGAGGGGAATTCCCTACTCAGAACGACCTTGGTTCTTTGTACGTCATGTTACTCACTTGACTATAGGTGTAAATAAAACTCTAATTCATGAACTGCGTCATTACTTAAAACTAAGTCAATTCTTTACAAAATTAAGACAAGAACAAAACTAAGTCTTACAATGACTTATTCAAAACGTTTCTAACGATTCCGAACTTGAAACTAAAAGAATTATCTTGAATAACAAAATGCGAGTAACCCAAAACGATTACTACTTGTCTATGCTTGTAGCAATTACTAGACATAATTATATAAATTGATAAATCAATAATTAATACTTAAAAGGTAGGGAGTTGTAGTCTAACATTATTCACCCCAAAAAGCCGTTTGTTACAGAAAATAAAGTATAACCACAGTGTTTTATGCCAAACTCGTGTTTGACCGTTAAGCATAGCCACGCTGTGTAGTAACAGTAACACATCGAAAACAACTAAACAGAACTAAATGTTCGACCTTAAAATGAAAACTGACCTTAGTAAGTCAAAGTTATCGAACTAAGTAACCAAAACCAGTGAATATGATCAAGTATAACCACAGTGTTTTATGTCAAACTCGTGTTTGACCGTTAGCTCAGCATAGCGACGCTGTGTAGTAACAGTAAACAAATCGAAAACAACTAAACAGAACTAAATGTTCGAACATAAAGTGAAAAAGTTAACTTTATTCAATCAAATTTATTGAACTAAGTAACCAACACCAGTGGCTATTTAACCAATTACAATATATGACTTAGCTTAAAGCAAAATAGGATGTAAAATACAGTCACGAGTCAAAGTCAAATTGCAATAGTCACAAACAACAAGCGAAACTACCCTGCTGATCAAAATCTCTACTTTAGTCTCTGAAAAAAACCTGACCTTTCAAAGACTGAATAATTGAAAAAGTAACTAAATAACGTACATAATTAAAGGTTTATTAATTAAAGCCAAACGGGCTGAAAATATGCTAATGATCACAAAACCTGTGACAAGTGATCTTTTAGTGAAAACTAACGATGCCTTCACTACAATAATCTCAACGTTTGTTTGTCAATTCATTTAGTTAGACGGACAGCGTGGCAGAATCGTTGGTCCACAGGAAGTTTGTCAAAAGTAGAAAACAAACGTCATTCCGAATAGATATATACTGACTATTTCAGTAGCTGCGGATGAATAACACCAGTTGTTAGTCAAAGTCTGCTATATTTCAACTTCGCCTTAAGCAGAGTTAAGTTTAAGTCATCTTCATGCTAAGAATGAAGAAAGTAAAAGCTATATGGGAAAATAAACGATTAGAGAATGATTAGTAAAAACATAGTTTACTATGGTTAAACGGGTTGAATTGATCACAGCCTATGATTTTATTTGGTTTCGAACGTATACTTGGCTTTGTCGTTTCTCAATGAGTTTCTCTTTGTTTTTAAAGACAAAAGAGTTATTAGAGCCGGCATTATAATCACAGAAAACAAAAGACCAGTTTAATTGGATGACGCTCTGGGAATTCAGTATTCGACGACTTAGTACGGCTCATTTGCAAAAATAATAGTATATATATATATAGTATATCAAACACCGACGCAGCCTATACTAGTTCCAGTACTCGCTAGTTTCCATTTAGATATAGCTAGATTTGGTAGTTCCCTCTATTAACTTAATAATGATTTGATCGATCATATTTTAATCGTTCTAAAGTGTTTTGGTTTGATAACTGTCAACCGGTATCTTACTTGTTTCTTTTCTTTTTCCTTTTCATTGTTGGCTGTGTTTGCGGTGTAAACAAACAACAATATTCATAGCAGTCGATAAAACCGAACAAACAAATTGAAGACCCGGGCCAACTGAACACGCGTGCGATTCACCGGGTTATTTCATACGGCCGATTAAATGGCAACACCATTTAAATCTGTACTTTCCCATTTAAATCTGTACTTATGCAAATTTTGTTGATGTGTGCTGAACACACAGATCAACCAATCAGAGAAGTTCACTTCAGAAATAATATACTCTGATTGGTTGATCTGTGTGTTTAGCACACATCAACACAATTTGCATAAGTACAGATTTAAATGGGAACCTGTTTTAGGAATAAAATAATTTACAAAAGTGGTAAGCCCAAAGTACTAGTTCACAAAGAAATTGAACTTTTTAAAAATCTCAGGGTGTCATTTCATAACTACCTAACTAGTAATGTTAGAATTGTTGTTCAGTTGCTGTTATTTATGAATAAACATAAGTTGACATTGAGTATAAAATTGTTGTTTTTGTTGTTTTGCAGTAAATTATATATTGTGGGCAATGAATAAAAATTCTGGGATTTTATTGGGAAAATTAATTTACAATTCTGGGATTATTTTGGGACAGTTAATTCACAATTCTGGGATTATTTTGGGACAATTAATTCACAATTCCGGGATTATTTTGGGACAATTAATTCACAATTCTGGGATTTGATTGGGACAAGTAATTCACAATTCTGGGATTTGATTGGGAAAATTAATTCACAATTCTGGGATTTGATTGGGAAAATTAATTCACAATTTTGGGATTATTTTGGGACAATTAATTCACAATTCCGGGATTATTTTGGGACAATTAATTCACAATTCTGGGATTTGATTGTGACAATTAATGCACAATTCTGGGATTTAATTGGAACAATTAATTCACAATACTGGGATTATTTTGGGACAATTAATTCACAATTCCGGGATTATTTTGGGACAATTTATTCACAATTCTGGGATTTGATTGGGACAATTAATTCACAATTCTGGGATTATTTTGGGACAATTAATTCACAATTCCAGGATTATTTTGGGACAATTAATTCACAATTCTGGGATTATTTTGGGATTTCGTTGTCCCAAAACTGGGAGTGGTATCATTTTCCCAAACTGGGAAAAACACAAAGGAAACTCAAAAATGTCCCTATAAATCCCGAAATTCACATTATGGGAAAATGCAAAACTTTCCTGTTGGTCATATAACATAAACAAGTACAAGCAAAATGTACTACTGCAATAGCTTGTTATAGTCATATAACATAAACACATACAACCAAAATATACTACTGCAATAGCTTGTTATGGTCATATAACATAAACACATACAACCAAGACATACCACTGCAATAGCTTGTTATGGCCATATAACTTAACATAAACAAGTACAACCAAACTATACTACTGCAATAGCTTGTTATGGTCATATAACATAAACAAGTACAACCAAAATATACTACTGCAATAGCTTGTTATAGTCATATAACATAAACACATACAACCAAGATATACCACTGCAATAGTTTGTTATGGTCATATAACATAAACACATACAACCAAAATATACCACTGCAATAGTTTGTTATGGTCATATAACATAAACACGTACAACCAAAATATACCTCTACAATAGTTTGTGTTATATGACTCGTATTGTTATTTCTATAAGAATTAATTGTAGCTTTTTATCAATTTTTGGTCAGTCTTACCTCATATAGCATATATGTAGACTCGTAAACATGCATTCGAAAGAATTATCCTAGTGAATATTCGTATCCCATTGCAGTAATTGTGTACCGGGTTGTGTAGCGATCGACGTGGTTGTGAAATCCGTTGTGTCCTAAACAAAACAACTTTATGAGCGTTTGATAATATCCACACGCACAATTTAGGCAATATTGACTTTTTAAGCTTTTTAGATGACTTATATTCGAAAAACTAAGCTTGTTGTTAGTTGTTAAATGGCTAAAAACACGAAGAAATCCACTCATTATCAAGAGTTACTTCGCTTCGTAATAACGACACACGGAGAAATGGTATCCTATATCATTCCATATTTGGATCAAACGGCTTGTGAACTCATTACACTGATTGGTTGGGAGATGTTATTTGAATGTTTTGGCGCCCAAAAATTGGCTCTGTCCAAATATGGAATGTAAACAGACACCGTTTCACCATCCATGTAGCGTTGTCAGTACGTCGAAGCGTTTAAGCGGACTTTTTTCGTGTTATTTAGCCATTGAGGAATGACTACAAGCGTAGATTTTTAAATATTGGATATTTAAAATGCTTAAAAATTCAATGTTGCTTAAATTTTGCGTGTGGATATCATCAAATGCTCATAAAATTGTTTGTAACTGATTTCACAACAACGTCCTTACTTCAATGGGATACGAATATTCACAAGGATAAATGTTATGAAATACATGTTTACGAGTCTTTAATCAGGTAAGAATGTTTATAAGAATTGTATTGAGGGATTCACAGTGAAACTGTAGAGCTGATTTTTCTATATTTTATAACCTGAAATGATGAACTAAAAAGCACCATTAACACTGTCATATTATTATGCAGTCAACAAATTATGTAAATGTTTATATTAAGAGTAAGATACAGCAAACCCCGTATATAAGAAACACTCTTTTAATTATCATGATGTTAGGTTTGGTATAATTATAAAGTACAAGCTCAATGTCCTCAATGTTTGAATCTGTTATCATTTTCACATAACCAGCTTTCACTTTGGTCTTGACTTGAAGCTTCTTGCTAAAGCCTGGACAGCAATCTTTTTAAACCTCAATGTAGATGTTTACTGTATAGCTAGATCCCAAATTGTTTTTTTTATTAGCTGTCTAACAAAGCTTTATTCTTATTATTCAGTAAATATAGTATGTGCTTTTTATCTTTATATTATTATAGGATGATAAATGCTACACCAAGGCCTTTACAGAGAAAGAAATACAAGAATCAACATTACTGCTGAACATAACAAAATTGTAAAATATTTTTTACACAAATCCATATATCGATCACATAATTATCCAGTTTATTTTATTTTCCAGTGCAAGCAGCTGGCCGACATATGATACTTTACCATGTATCAAGAAAATGTCCTTGGTAATTACCATGGACATTTTCCAGTGTGGGCAGTTGGTCATATGGAATTTTACCATATCTGATGAAAATGTCCTTGGTAATTACCAAGGACATTTCCCACTTGGAGCAGTTTGTCAAGTGGAATTTTAAAATGTATAAAGAAAATGTATTTGGTAATTACTGGATACATTTCTATGATTTCTAACCATGTTTTCTAGTAATTTGTGTATTATAAGTTTGAATACTTTTTTCTGGTAATAAAATCATCTGAAACTGCATATATTGTCCACTTTTTGAAGTCATGGTAAATATTTATGATAATGAGTAAGATACTTGCTGGATTTTTTCTACTTCAGAATATTGGTACTTAAAAAATTAAGTGTTTATTGTGCTCTAAATTGCTGTAATAATAAACTAACTTGTATATAACACTGTATAATACCTAATACCATAACCGTAATTCAATTATTTCAGTTATAGGATAGCCAAGCAATCCTGCATGACCATGATCTGATCAAGGTTATGTTAAAATTACTGACTCTTCCAGTGACACTATAAATTGAAAAAATGTGCCATATCACTACATCTTTCACAAACTTAGCAATAGCTGTGTATGTCTCTCAATAATGTATAGCCTTGATACAAAACCTCTAAAAGTAAACTTGCCCTGCAAGGCTAATTAATGGTGTGCAGCAAATTTGCTTTTAGAGAAATTAATAAATCTATAAAAAGGATGAAAGAAACTGATTATATGTTCTCTACTATTCAGGGAAATATGCAATTATTGATTACTGGAACAACAGACAAGAGGGATGCTTGTGGCACCAAGGCTTAATTTGCTGGAATTCTCAATAATATAATTTGTTGTCAGTGGATATGTATACGTCGAGTGATCATAGGAATTATTGACTGTACTTAGGTTGTGGAGATCACACATAATGCCAGGGTTATTGCTATCAAATCATCTTTTTCCACGAAATTTATTTTCAAAATCACCCACCCCCCCTTAAAAGTCAAATGGTCGGCCCCTTAGATTCATAAGCATTTTGTTCTACAAACAAATTGTTATGGCTAATCACCAGGCTGTATATATAACAACACAGTTTGTCATGTATTCAAGTAGACAATGTCATATGTGGCATTGAACTCTTCTCTTGACTTTAGTTTTAACTCAATAAAATCAAGCAAGTTAAAGTATCATTGTTCTCACTTGTCATTTTGACTAAAATGATGAATATTTATTATTTGTCGGTCATGTTCTTGGTTGAAAAAGGCACAAGTCAACCAATTGAGCATGCTCATAGCATGTTTCACTAAGAGTATATATGCAGGCTAGATGCAGAAGTGACTATATTTTGACATTTTTTTATGTTTAGTCCATTATGCTCTTGCATTTTATACGTCTACTTGATTGGTATGGCTCATATGTTTTTGAATGCTGCTCACTACAATTGTGTACAATGTCTTAACTTGTGTGAATTAATTTTTTCTGGGCTTTTGTTTTGATTAACAATAACAGACATTGGTTTCTTTAAATTTCTTTGCCAATTGATGTATATTGGCCGGGTTACCTGTGTCATGTAATGTACATGTATTGTTGGGTTCCCTGTGTAAGTTGTCTTGTAATAAACTAAGATGGCCGTCGCATGTTTGTAATCTATGTTGTGCAATTCCCAACACCAATAAAGGAATCAAAAGAGCTATGTTGGTTATTCGAAAGGTCTGTAAGGATTATGTGTGCAGTTTTCCTTGAACAAGTGTTGTCAAGTACAATGCATGTGCTGAGTTTCCAACCCTTCCTGGATGTAGATGTAATTATTTGTTTGCATTCACCAACTAATAAATAATTGAAAAAAAAAAAAAAAAAATTTGCAAACATTTCGCAAATGAATAAATCCATGAATTTTGTAATTCATTTTAAATAATATTAACGTGGTGAAAGGTTTTTCCGAGACTTCTTTACAGGTTTCTGTGATCTTCATGATTCAAATTATTTTCATAATTTCTATCCAAAACACGTCCGAAAATCTGCCTAAAACTCCGGATTTTGAAAAACACCACCCTTATTTTTCTTTCCACACACTACACAACCAGTTCGAGACCTATGGCTCACACTAAAAAACAAACATTATGCCGCAAAGTATAATGTCATTTTATCTCGAGTCATGTTTAATACTTTCTCAACCACGAAGCCACATATCCGTTAAGGATGGGTTGCGTGATTAGCCGTTACCGGTATAAATTTAGATTAACCAATCATAAGCTAAGGGCGGTGACGCTTGGGACTATATCATCTTCTGCGAACATACTTTCGCCCTCTTTGATTTGAACATTCTACAAGAGAACATCAACTCCAAAGAAAACTTTCCCACCTCCTTCCCCGTCACCTCCCTTGGAGTAAAACTAAGCAAAGGTGTTTTGGACGGCGTAATTTCATCCCACCTTTGCTGATCGATTGTATTAATTGTTACCAAATTATTTTAAAAGTGATTTAATAAAATATGTCACTACTTGTAGCCAAGTTATTCCAAACAAGGTCTCCAATTATTACATTATCTGATCAGCAAACTAGCACGACATATCTCAGTGAACCAGGATAATTTTATATCGTAATGAGTTGGGATAAAATGCTGATAAACAAGAGGAAAGTAAATACAACGCTTGTTATATTTCGCCATTGCCGATAGCTTGTTTATGTTTTTGCGAAGTGCAGGCGCATGTCAGCGGTTAATAAAATCAAAATTGGATTTTTCTGAGCGTGCGCAGACAGAATGCCTACATGCTGGTTTATCTAGTATTAAAAACGATCGTATGTCACTCGGTTACTAATCGGTAACTTCTTTAAATAGAACACACTGTAATATTTCTACTGAATAGAGCGAAAACACTAAAACCATGAAATAAAAACAAAATAGTAACTAACGAATAGTTTCTATATTTAGTCAGTATCACTCAACCAAGAACATACAAAAGGAAATTAAACAATAGAGTGAGGTCATTTAACCCGTGAAATAGATATTAGACTAATACAACTTAGCAGTCTCTAATTCCATTGTTTTCTTTTGTGTTAATTTGACTATTACCCTTTAGCAAGCGATTTCTATTTCACGAGTTAAATGTCTTCACTCTACCTGATTACAACTTTACTTGTCTTTGATAGTGGCTAATAGTCACTAAATAAGAACTATTAAATTAAACATGCACTTACAATTTGAGTTTGTTCATGGATATAGAATTAACGCTCTAATGCAGAGTGCCAACTGCAATATGTTTTACATTGCAGGAGTAGGAGTGGATCGAGTAAAAATATCCTGGCATATTACACATCAAACTGTCTAATAAGATCTATATCTTTGTGATGTGAGTACCTTGCAATCAGTGATTTAGTGCAGAAAGAAAACAACGGAACATCATGCGAATGATAACATCAGTCGAGCACGAAACCACTGAAGCAATGCTCTCTTTTTGACAAGATATATGCAAATTTTGTAAAAATACATCATGCGAATGATAACATCAGTCGAGCAAAAAACCAGTGAAGAAATGCTCTCTTTTTGACAAGATATTTCCATACAAACTGTAAGTGTTAGATCAATTTGCCTTTTGTAAGCTATGCAATTATACATACATAACAAGCGTGACATTTCACTTTACATAGATGATTTATTGTATAATGGTGTATTTACTTGCAGACTGTAAAATGAACTGGACATTTCCAATACCGCACTCAGCTTCGCATCGTGCGGTATTGAACATTTCTCGTTCATTCTACAGTAGGCTCGTGCGTGTATTTGTGCACAAAACACGAGTTTTAAGTCTCTAATCCTCTAAATATTCAATCTTAATTCACTGGATAAATAGCATAGTATCAAGTGAAGTTACAACTCAAATGTCGTGCGAAGGAATTCAGTTTATTCGTAAAAACTTTAAAAGTACATAGTAGCCCATGAGGGCGTGAGGTCTAATTGTTTTAGTATCCAACAACTTATAGGTCAAACTTTGCCATATTTTAAAAGAAAAATAACATTTCAATCGTTTTATTTTGACAAATTGACAGATAATCGAAAGTGAAAATACCAAGCACGCGCTCAATGACGTGTGGCGGCAAGTCAAAATGTATTCAAAACACATCGAAATTCTCCACTGTTTTTGTGATTTTCTCCCTCAATACTTTTATTTGAACGGCTGAAAATAGCATGCTTTTAGTATTAAAACTACTATACATTTTAGAACGACGAAGGGATTAAAAGAAGTTCACTGAAGAACAATTATTAAATTTCTATAAGCTGAAAGTTTAAAAATCTGGCTTTCACAAACAAACTAAAGAAGCTAAGTGTAGAGTGAAGACATTTAACCCGTGAAAGAAAATTAAATAGTCAAGGTGTAATAGTCCAATAGACACAAAAGAAAACAATGGAATTAGAGACTGCTAAGGTGTATTAGTCTAACATCTATTTCACGGGTTAAATTACTTCACTCTATACCGTAGTATACAACGCTCAATGCTCGCTCAATGGACGGTGACGACAGATATACACAAATCACGTGATCAATTTCAGCCAAACATGCGCGCAAATTTTGTAGAGTGAATGAAGATTGAATATTAAACTTCTATTTAGTTAGATTCTAACCGTCTCTAGATGGTTGGCATATTCTACAGATCCACTATAGACCACTGGTTTAGTTTGTGCAAGAACAACATTGTCAATCATCGTCATTTTCTTTGGGTGTGTACTCTTCACATGTAAATTTTGAAGTTGATCGGACTTGACTATAAAAAGTTATTCAAAATCACGCTTAAAAACGCCGATTTCAGTACAGTGCCAGCCCAGCATGATAAACACTAAATAGAACACACTGTAATATTTCTAATAGAGCGAAAACACTAAAAAAATGAAATAAATACAAAATAGTTACTAACTAATAGTTTCTATTTAGTGCAGTGACTATTTAGTCAGTATAACTCAACCACAAACATGAAAATACAAAGGAAACATCTTGTCTTTGAGAGTGGCTAATAGTCACTAAATAAGAACTATTAAACATGCACTTACAATCTGATATTGATCGTGGATATAGTGTTACCGCTCTTAAGCGTGCAAAAAAAAAAAAAAAAAACCCGACACAGACGGTCGTTTTGAGTTTAAAAAATCAAACTTTTTATACATAAATATTTCTTAAAAACAAATTACACAGACATATTTTATAGTTATAGTGCTTTTAAATGATATACAATACTTTGCAATAACATCTAATCCAACGCTCTTTTGATTTTTTTACGGAGACACCCCGCAAAGGTTTACTGTAACCTTATTTGAGTGATTTACTATTGTTTTACCTCACATATACTGAATAGTGATTGATTTTTATTTAAAAGGCGCGGTATTTGAAGTAATGAATGTTCAATTCTTTGTTTTGTTATTTTCTACTTTCAAAGCTCTTTAATATTCAGTCCAAAGATTTTAAGCCAGTTGTCAGAGCTGTTTCAGGAGAGACCAGCGAAGATGTCGGACTCAGATGAAATATTCATCACTCAAAACAGTTTTTGTGGTTCTCAGTTCTCCGTCTACGTGCCCATTTAAATGAATGTTCTTTGTCGGTGTTCAATTCTATTTAGAGGAATGCTAACGAACTTGAATGCTAACAATCTTGACATTAAGCGATTTTTTGTTGTTAACTTTCCATCGATCGGTTGCCTCGCTAGTATAATGGCCTAAAGGGCGGACACAGCAATGCAGAGCTGAGGTTCTTGGTTCGAAACTTGGCATTGGTACTCAAATACTTTTTTCGCCAAAAATCGCTATCTAGCAAATTATTTCGAAGTCTGATGTTGAATGGGAGGGTAATATCTGTACAAGGAATTAAATATGCAAGGGGAATATACATTAGTATGCAAGGGGAATATGACATATTCCATTTGCATATTATAGGTACATTACCAGAAATCTAAGACATTTTACGTCCGCGATATTATGACCAGCGGTCTACTGGCAGTCCAGAATTATCCTCGAATTTCTATCGAAATAAATCAATTTATCAAAACCAAACTACTATAAGTTTGTTTAGAAGTACCAAGCGCTTGTGGTGCAGTTGAGATATTTAATATTGAAGCGCTCGCTTACGCTCGGCATAGAATAATTCGAACGAATTAGGTCACTTAGAAAATTTCAAAAGGACACAGGAAGCCCATGCTATGAACTTTGAATTTTGAATTTCCCGCTTAAGAAGCCTTCGGATTCTTTAAACAGCGGTATAAACAGGTAAAATCACAAGGCTACTCAGCTGTAAACATTGCAATCGACTCGACGATCGAAACAAGCTTTTTTGCAGGATTTATCGGTCATTTTTTATGATATTTTGGTGTAAAATTGAAATTTTTAAAACTAAAAAATAATCACTTTTTACCGTTAATCTGCGTCATTGGTGTATTACTTGAAAAGACTTCTAAAACAGCATTGAAAAGCCCATAATCTCAGGAGCATTTTAAGAAAGCGGCAAGGATGGATCCATGTAAACTGTCGATGGCAGGCGATGCTTAACACAAGGTAAATTACACATTTTTCGCTGAAATACAGACTAAAGTAAAGCAATTATTTCTCAATAATGTTATTCCTTCGTGCTGCATATTGAGAAAATTAAATCAAACGTAACTTGCATAAATGAATAGAACTTATACTTGAGTTAAAAGTTAGGAGGCGGCATCGATAGTACAATGATATTTAGCAAATATATTAGACATTTTCTTTCTGAGCACATACATTTATCAGTAATTCTGAGCGGCCATTTTTAAATGCCACAAATCTAACTTTAGCATGCGGTGACGTCACATGTCTTCGATTTCTGGTAATGAAATTCATTGGACGACGAGAGGAATTCCACATTGAATTCACGAGTAAAGAAGATATCGCACGAGTCGCGGAGCGTCTTTACGAGTGAATTTAACTGGAGACATAAGCAATTTAATGATTTTGATGACGTCATCATATTTGATGTCATTGAAAAATATTATTAATCATTAGAAGTTATTAGTCATAGAAATGTTAATGTCATGTCATTAGACAACACTTTCTGAGTAAATATAGCAAATATAATCATCTATTTCCCAGAAACGGGCCAATTTATAATCTTTTTTATTCATTGCTGACGTCATAATGACGTAACGTGTTTTTTCTCACTTTTTCAAAAATAAATTTCAGCCCTTTGAGACCGAAAATCTAAATTCTGCTCTCAACATATTTTCCGCCATCCAGTCCTCTTCAAATTCATAAAAAAATATCATAAAATTATTGTGAAATGAAAAACTTTTGCCAAACGATATGTTTTTCCAAAGGTTTCTTATCAAAATTTTCCCGCGAAAATTTCGCAGGAAATATTTTTGTTATTAAAATCGCCATAACTCAAGTTTTCGAAAACGGTTTTCAGTTTTAGATTTCTTAGGAGAAGGCGAATGATGTTTTATGGAAAATAGCAATTTCACCAATACCAATTTTAGGCCGTTTGTGCCCGCCGTGGACTAAAAAGCCATTTTGTAGCTCAGCGAACGCTAGAGAGCGAAAAGATAGCGAAAAGAAATCTGCTGAACGACAAATGAGTCAAACGTACCAATTCAATCAACCTCGTTGTGATCAAATTACTTGTTTTTTCATGATCAATTCAATTCTGTTAGGAAGCACACATATACAAATCTAAGAGTTCTCTACTAAAGCTAACAATAAAGAAGTAAGGACTTTACACGTGAAATTCGGCAATGGATCGGCAATGGATTCAGCTACAATGCAACGACGGAGGAAAAAACAAACTGAAGATATTGTTTCATGAAAGTTTTAAAAACAGACAAAAAATCCTCTCAAAAGCTGACTGTTGGCTACAAATCATGGATAGGTAAGCTTTTTTTAAAAAAACGATTTCAGTTAAAACTAAGTTTTGAAGAAAAGGCTAAAACATTATAAACCGTAACTCTTGAACATTTGTAGAGTTCAATGTTATAAAATTGGTAATTTACAAGCGAAATCACAACGACATGCCGACGATCTGAGCAAAGCCACAGGGAGCCCAAGGTCGCTCAGGCCCGCACTCGGTGAAACCCAACTTTCTTGCTACAGTTTCCCTTTTCTTTAACAACTATCACATTAAACTCTATTTTATATATTAGTTGGGTAAATTAGCTTCATTTTGGTAACAAACATGCCTTAGTTTGCGAAGAATTTCCAAAGTTATCGCATCACAAAGTACCTCTACTTGAAGGAAGGATTGCAAGTATATGGCGTCTTACAATTCAATTTGGAGCTTTTTCAAAGTTAAAAAGGAAAGGTAAAACCTCGTTCGTTCGACGACATATTTCACACAAGCAATTTATGATGTGTCAGTTTATGGAACAGCAACGGTAAATGAGGTAACAAGCTTTGATTTTGGAAAATGATGCCCTGAATATCACTTTTCGTGTTTTTCTTGCAATTTTACAATCTGAATATTTCTGAATACAGAGCATGTAGGGAAAGAAAACTGAACTATCGAAAGTAAAGGTTTCTATTCAATAAATAAAGCTATGTTTGGTAAAAATCAAATGCTTTAATGTCATATAATATATTTCCAGTTAGGTAAATTGACAAATCCTTACCGATAATTTTATAATTGGAAAATAACTTTGATCCTCTATACATTTCTTTGTAAAAACTGATAAAATTATCTAACGCTTTTATGTTGCACCACTGACCTTGTGAGTTGGCGGTTGGCCGGAATAGTTGGCGATGAAATCAGACATTTTTGGGGTAGCACTTTAACGAAAATGATTGTAATGTTTTTAATATTTTACATTTTAGGAGAGGAATCTAAAAGATAAATGAAGAAATGGAAACCAAACTGAAGAATGTTTGCATATTTTGCTTTGGTTTTGTACAAGCAGTTACTGGAATCGCTGTATGGATGTCTACAGAAGACATTGTTGCTGGTACACTAATACCATCTTCTACTGTCATGATTCTCTTTGCTGCTGGAGATCTCGCCATCAGATCATCTGCCCCTTTTCTGATTAGAAATAAGTCATTTCTTCGAGCCATGATACTGTTGGGGTTCCTGTGGCTTATCTCATACTTACTCATGGTGGCAGTTGATGATGTTAGACTGCGTCTTGCTGGCTCATTTTTTGCGGGGACTGTAACTGGATTATCGAATGTCGTAATATTCCTGCTGATGGCATATTTCCAAGACGTCGAAAAATCTGCAAGCATGTGTGAAGTAGGAGTGGATGTTTCGACTATGGTGTTTGGACTTTTTTACTCAGGCAAGTAGCTCAAAAGACATTACGATATAGGGGCTGATCAAGGATTTTTTTTACAGCAGGGTTGCACCATTGGGAAATGACATAATATATAAATAACTTAATAAGAAAAAATAATTTCAGAATGTTGGGGATGCTTTATTAATGTATGAGCCTAGGGTAGGGGTGCGCACCCCCTGCATCCACCCATTCCCGTGTTCGTCACTGCGATACATATAGAACCAGATGCCGAATATCGCATGCAACCTGCTCGTGTCATCTATACAAATCAGTCGTACAGTGTAAGTCATGACCACAAATCGTCTACGATAGACGCATGCAACACGACAAAAGATGCAGGATTTTGATTTGAACCATGTTTTAAAATAGTACGACCGTCGTAGCCGTTCGTCGTAGCCAAGTTTAGCTTAAAAAGTGGCGTATCATGTAACATAACTTATTTGTGAGGAACGTGAAGTATTTTTGGACAAAAATGGGGTATAAAAACAAAGATGGTGGCTCTGCTCACACTTCGACGAAAGCGAAATGGAAATAATGCAGACAAATAGTGTTTACTAGCAAAGGCACAGAAAGATTCATTATCTAGTGAGGCAATGAACCAGTGTTCTTCCAATTCTAATCATATAAAGATTATTTTAAGAAAGTTGAAAGGATGGCCTCACTCGAAAATTATTTATATATTTTTGATTGGATATTTCTGTATCTCATGTTTTTAAAAAAAAAACTATTAAGACGTGTGATTCGATTGGTATTTATATTTTTATTTATATTTTTAGGGTCAACAATTTGGCTGTGTTTACCTCCACGCCTCACCATCGTCGTTATGTATCTTGTTAGTCTGTTGATGTTTCTCTTTTATGGAATACTGAACCACGGTCCTCTGAAAAAGTACCAGATCAAGGAACACCATGAAGATGTCCAGTACAAATCGGTTTCTTCGACCGATAAAAACGAGAGCAAACAAAAGCGGTCACACTTTCTTGTGAAAATAGAATATATCTTGGATGTTTTTCCATTCTTTGGATATTATTTTGTAAACATTTTTTGCTTCTATTTAGCAGCTACCTCAGTGCTCACTACTCTGGCCTTCCCATCAGCGCCTTTCCGCGTCCGCGACCATTATCATTACTACAGGCTAAGTGGTGACTTTGGGATGGTTCTAGGTGCGGTTGAGCTGATGCTATTTTCGTTTCTGTGTCCTAGTTGGATTGACACACTGCGCATTAAGAAAATATTAATTCTTCTTTTTGTAAATTTCGGTCATCTGATGTTTTTCCTTTTCGAGTCGTGGTATCACTTCGTCCCTAACGTCTATATTTTGATAGCTTTGAGTGGAACCCATGGCTTAGTATTTGGATCACTTACTGTTCGGGTCGTTGCCGCTGCCGCCAATAGTTTTGGGTCGTCCCACGAGAAAGGTTTGGCTTTGACAATTACTTTGCTTGGTTGCTCTGTAGGACGACTACTTGCAGGACTGATAGGAGTTTATGTTGAAGAGAAGTTGAGAGAGCACTGTACAAACCATCTCTTGATGGGACAATTTTGCTTGGCTAGATTTACTTCTAGTGTTGGTTGGTACGATAATTTCCAATGTCATTAAAACATACATAAGGAGATTAGAACGGGCCACCACGATACTTTGTTTGTTTAATGATAAACTAACTACCACTGCACGAAAAATCTGATTCACTATTTTGTATGAAATATGATGTGAATTTGAAGCGTATACCATATCACTCATATTTGATTACATTTACTGTACAAATATAATTATTAAATTTTTCGATAGGTTGTGAATATGGTGAACACTAAGCTCACCTCATGTTCACCATACATGCTGAGAATATATGATATTCACATCATCTTTTCAACAATCTAGTGTGAAGCTATATCGATTTTCATATTCACTCCTTATTCTCTGTAGGTTTTAAAGATCACATTCACTGACTAAATGTTTAACATATATGAATATGAAGAAACTATAGCATATTCACATTAGCTTCACTACACGTCAAACTATATCAATTTTCAGATACATCACAAAGAAAAAATAAATTCCACATTGAAGAGATGCATACGTTAACTAATTTTAAATATGCTACAACCAAAATATGCTATGAATAATTGCAATTGATACTGAACAAGAGACGAAATACCGACATCCTTTGCAGGCTTCAGAGTGTGGACTGTAAACATTTACAAAGACATCCTAATACCAATTAGTCCCAATATCACAATAAAAAAAGTAAGACTGAACTAAAAAGGAATTACTAATTAATGTTTCACAGTATCAAATGTGCTCTAAAATTGTTAGTATAGTACTTTTTGCATTTTGAATAGTTCTGATTTTTTTTTTAAATTTAATGATTAAAAGCAACAGCATGCATTTGCTCTAATAATTACTTCTCAACATTTGACAACTGGTTGTATGTAGTTGAATTACGAAAATATAGCACATTGTTTTGTTATGTTCCTACTTAGCACATATAGTTAATGCTATTTCATGGGATATAGTCCATCTTAGGACCCCATTTTTAACTGATGACACCTAAGATGTGTCATCAGTTAAAAATGGTGTAGAACCTCATTTTACATTAAAGATAGACAAATAATGTATCATTTTAAGAGTCATTGTCTGAGAAAACCATGCAAGGGTTGAAAGATGGGGGTTGGCCGAATCAATTCATACTAACATCATACATAGGTTGGGTGGTAACATGTATAAATATGACAGACTTAGCTTGTCAACCCTTCTCATTCTAGAAATACGACTACCCCTACCCCTCCCCCCAGAAATCACAGTTTTTACCCTTGTAATTTTACCGAAGTTTACGACCTCCTAGAACACTTAAAATGAAACGTATTCTCTTCAAATTTCTTCTGTGGGGAGTTAATACCGTATAGTACTTGTACAAATCAAGATATACTTAAATACTTCCATACGCTATATGTAGCCGTTAGAAGTTGTGCACACTCTAAATCGTTGATACGAAAAAAGGTTTTTTTGACCCGCCAAAAAATACACAAACGCGATGCTGAGAGAAACTCAAACCCAAAATCAAACCCTCCTTGTTCCACTGTATCAGAATCAAAAGTAATAGTTTTGGGCCATACAGTTTGAAACATGACAGAGATGCTCAAATATGTCGAAATTACCTGAAATAAGGCAAAATGGTCCAGATGAGTTCAGAGCGCATATGTAGTCCATTTCAGGTGTAAAATGAATCCAATTCAGTTTATAGCTAATATTTGCTTTCCGGAAGTGTAGTATGACATGTACTGGAGCTCAAAATGTCGATTTCACTTCTTTTCCTAGCATATTCGCGAGCTTGTAAACAAATCGTCGCCATCTTGGAATTTATTGCCGCGAGAGACTGAGCACTAGCTAGGACACAGGCAGCCCAAGCAAATCACGCAAATTCAGTGGATTTTTTTTCATTTTTTTTTTTGGCAATAAAATGTTACTAAACTTTGTCTGTAGTTATTGTGATGTATTTAAATACTTTTTGGTTGATTTTTGGCTGTATTTATAATTTCTCCCCCACTAGTAATATTTTTCGGGGATAAATTGCCGATGAATTAAAGTGAAGGTAATGTCCACTCGAGTCGCCTGCCTTGTGTAAATAAAACTAGCCAAAAATCATCCAAAAAGTATTTAAATACATCACAATAACTACAGACAAAGTTTAGTAACATTTTATTGCCAAAAAAAAAAAATGAAAAAAAATCCACTGAATTTGCGTGATTTGCTTGGGCTGCCTGTGTCCTAGCTAGTGCTCAGTCTCTCGCGGCAATGGATTCCAAGATGGCGACGATTTGTTTACAAGCTCGCGAATATGCTAGAAAAAGAAGTGAAATCGACATTTTGAGCTCCAGTACATGTCATACTACACTTCCGGAAAGCAAATATTAGCTATAAACTGAATTGGATTCATTTTACACCTGAAATGGACTACATATGCGCTCTGAACTCATCTGGACCATTTTGCCTTATTTCAGGTAATTTCGACATATTTGAGCATCTCTGTCATGTTTCAAACTGTATGGCCCAAAACTATTACTTTTGATTCTGATACAGTGGAACAAGGAGGGTTTGATTTTGGGTTTGAGTTTCTCTCAGCATCGCGTTTGTGTATTTTTTGGCGGGTCAAAAAAACCTTTTTTCGTATCAACGATTTAGAGTGTGCACAACTTCTAACGGCTACATATAGCGTATGGAAGTATTTAAGTATATCTTGATTTGTACAAGTACTATACGGTATTAACTCCCCACAGAAGAAATTTGAAGAGAATACGTTTCATTTTAAGTGTTCTAGGAGGTCGTAAACTTCGGTAAAATTACAAGGGTAAAAACTGTGATTTCTGGGGGGAGGGGTAGGGGTAGTCGTATTTCTAGAATGAGAAGGGTTGACAAGCTAAGTCTGTCATATTTATACATGTTACCACCCAACCTATGTATGATGTTAGTATGAATTGATTCGGCCAACCCCCATCTTTACAGGTCTTTTGATTTTGCATGGTTTTCTCAGACAATGACTCTTAAAGCTTATAAAACAGAGAATAAGACTATGTTTTCTCTTGAAATTAATTATCTATAACCAATGCTTCACATAAAACATCAACATCGAGCTTTGATTTTGAGCTTCTTTAAGCAAAGTTTTGGTTACAGATAATTGTTTTAATAACGAAACAAACACTATCTTATTCGTTGTTAAAACTGTGGGCGTCCGTGTATTATGCTGAGACCTGACTGTTCCCTTTCGGTCATGCAACCGCCAATCACTGTTCATCCCGTCAACCTTTTTTGAATTAGTTGTATATACAAAGACCCTGAATTGTGAATTGTATTCTGATCAAGTGCACTGATTCCAATACCAAAATTAATAGTTGGTCTCTAAGTTTTTCTAAATTTTGTCTTCAGTGGAACTTTGTTAGACCAACTTGATCTTCGTGTTTCGGCCAGGTAGTTGTTGTTGGTCAAGGTATAGTGCCTTGATATATTATTCAGTCACTCCGTGTCTATTTTATTTTTTTTATTTTATTCAATAATTGGTAATGTTTCGGGGAAGGGTATTTAGTAGTTATTTTATGGGGTTGGACAGGTGATCGAATCTTGTAGGGGACATATGTCCTATTATTTGTTTCATCTGTACATTGTATTAAATGTACGAATCTTTAAATAAATAAATAAATAAATAAATAAATAAATAAATAAATACCTACCTACCTACCTACCTACCTACCTACCTACCTACCTACCTACCTACCTACCTACCTACATACCTACATACATACATACATACATACATACATACATACATACATACATACATACATACATACATACATACATACATAAATAAATAAATAAAATTGGATTTACTTGTAGAACAAACTAAACCAGTGGTCTGTAGATATATTTGAATGCCAACCATCTGTAAAGACGATGCTAATTTGGCTATAGAAGTATTCATTTATGTAATGCATGTAAATACAAAAAAAAAATGTTCTAATACTTACAGTTTGTATGGATATATCGTGTCAAAAAGAGATAATTTCTTTAGTGGTTTCGTGTTTGACTGACGTTATCATTCACATGATGTGTTTTACAAAATTTGCAGTTCAAATCATTGCGTCGCACTTGAACGCTATAGTTACTCTAGAACAGCATTGGAATTACATTTTGATCAAAAGCTATATTTTTCAGTTCAAGTAATTATATTTTACCGCTCGCCCATGAAGTTATCTCCCCAATATTCGTAGTTAAATTCTAATAAAGAAGGGTGTCTTTATAAAATTTGCATTTGAAATCATTTGTGTCAGATATAATTACTATTCAAAGCCCTACCCCACCCCGGGACCACATTGTTCTCTTGCTGCACTAAATCATTGACTGCAGGGTGCACGCATCTGAAAGCAAAGATATCTAGTTATGTTGCAGTTCGTACTTTGCATTAGAGCGCTAACACTTTATATATCTATGAACAAAATCAAATTGTTATTGTGTATAGTTCTTATATAATGACTATTAGTCACTATCAAAGACAAGTAAAGTTGTAATGAGCTATTGTTTCCTTTTGTATTTGATGTTTCTGGTTAAGTGAAACTGACTAAATAGTTACTAAATAGAAACTATTAGTTAGTAACTATTTTGTTTTTATTTCATGGTTTTAGTGTTTTCACTCTATTAGAATATTACAGTGTGTTCTATTTAGTGTGTATCACGCTCGGTCGGCAGTATACAGAAATCGGCGTTTTTAAGAGTGATTTTGAATAATATTTTATAGTCAAGTTCGATCAACATGAAGTTTTACGTGTGAAGATAGAGAACACACCCAAAGAAAAATGTTGTTCTTATCACTTTTACAAATGTTACGATTTTTGGCGGGAAAATGACGTCATGAATTTTAGAGGAAAATCTAAAATCTATTAGAGTGAAGACATTGAACCCGTGAAACAAATTAAATAGTCAAGGTATAATAGACAAATAGACACAAAAGAAAACAATGGAATTAAAGATTGCTAGGTTTAATTAGTAATATCTGTTTATTCTTGTCCTTTTAATGATAACTTTTATTTCGATTTAGTTCGCTTCGTTTCGGTTAAGTTCGCTTCGTTTCGGTTTAGTTCGCTTCGTTTCGGTTAAGTTCGCTTCGTTTCGGTTTAGTTCGCTTCGTTTCGATTTAGTTCGCTTCGTTTCGGTTTGGTTCGTTTCTGAGTTCATGACTTACATCTTGTCATGAGAGTAACTAAATGTACACATCTCTCGTGAAATTATGAAATATTGATTACTTTAGGTTATGTAATCAATTGTATAACCTCTATTATATCAAATCATGCATTTTATAACCTGTATTATATGGCTCATTACAATAAATGAGTGTTCGTTACTTCGTGCGGTACTTAACAATATCTATTTCACGGGTTAAATGACCTCACTCTATTATATTCAAAGAGATAAAACCGCCGATTATTATGTAACAAAGAACCTGAATAACGGGCCAGGCTACTGAATGGTAAATACATTTTCATTGGCTGATAACTAATTAAAGCTTGGTATGCCTATTATTATATATGCACCCTTTCAGAGATACTTTGTCACCCGTGAAGTGAAAAGCCTACAAGCTAGTATCGCAGGGGACAATGGGTAACCATGTATAATTTATTAGAACGCAGGGATTTCAAGTCCACATTGCTACACTTTTCAATATGTTATTGAGAAATGTCCATTTTGACTTACCAAACAACAAGAAAGGCACATTTTGTTTCTGATCCTGATCCATGATCCTTTGCGCCAATAGCTTGTGTGCTTTTCACGGGTGACAAACTTTCTCGGAAAGGGTGTATTCAAAAACAAAAGAAACCACCGATACAGTGCAAGAGAGAATAATGAGGCTGGGTAGTGAATAGTAATGAATAATTCTAAAATACAACATGGATGGTTTTGAACAAAAGACAAAGAAATACCTTGATCTATCATATTTCGTCGTTTCAGTGCTTTCAAAACTCGCATGAAATCGGACAAAAAATACTACTATAATCGATTTTTTTGTATGTTGGAAAAATTGAAAAAAAAAAATGATATAACGGTAGATTGTATCAGGTTCTTTCAATTAAGCGTAACGAAAGTAGTGTCCGGCGCGAAATTCGATGGTTTTGCCCTGTTGAAACTCAAAACGTATATGGTTTCAGCGGTTTTTGTGCACGCGCACATCTTGGGCTCGAATCGAACGTTCAAAAGCGTTCAAACTCAAGCTACTTAAGGCCTGGGTTTTAAACTTATATCCGATAAAATCAATTTTGCATGTTACGGCATAAACATCTGCAAGAAAATACTCAAACTTGGCACAATGATAGATATTGGTGACGTTTGTGATCTTAACGTAAGTTTTTTAACACATAGTCGTCACGTGACCAACATGATTTGATCAAACCAAAATAGACAGTTTTGCATTACGATAACTTTTTGTCTATGTTATAAAAGAAATGGTTCATAAGTAGTTGTGCGTCCATCATGTTTTGGATGCACTTGGAAGGTTGCCTTAATACTCAATAAGCAACTCATTACGATTCTTTCGTGCTTAGCAACCTCCCGCGTGCATCCATAACGTGATGGACGCACGCTACTTTTGAACCATTTCTTAATCACTGCGGATTCACTATATTGTGAATTTAAAGCGTATACCATATTCACTCACATTTGATTATATTTACTGTAGTGCAAATATCATCTTCAACACAGATTTTCGATAGGTTGTGAATATGCATTTATCTCATAGATACTGAGATTTACACACGAAAATCTAATTGAGTAAATTTTCGTTCGTGCGATTAATTTAGCCAATAAGAAAGGCGAACGACGTTTTTCACTAGTGAAAAAGCACCGTTCGCCTTTCTGATTGGACGAACAATGTATTTTCACTAGTGAAAATTATCGTTCGTCCAATCAGAAACACGATCAACGAACACTCACTGTCAACAACTAAAACTGGCACCTTTGCGACTTGAGCAAAAATGGCTGCAGAAGGCTCCAGATTTCTGTTACTATACTCTACACATAAAACAGTTTTTATCATGTAAATGTCCTAAAGAACTTACTGAATGAAGTTGTTCTGAACAAATTTGAGACATTTGCTCTAGGACACAAGTCACTTGATTAATTAATCTCGAAAACTTTACGAGAATATGTCGAAGTCAATTTTCTATGCGTCTATACTCTTATCGACAACGATATTCGTCATGACAGTGGTCAAAATGTTGTGGACTCACGACGTGCAGCGGAGTGAGTCAGCAACAAATTAAACCACATTCGATTTGTTTTTTACAATACAGACCAAAATAAATGTACAAAAGTAAAATGTCAGTTAGCGGACAAAAAATGACGAATTTGTCACGCATCAAACTCAATGGTTTCTTTTCAAGCTACGGAAAATCACACAATTTACGAAAATGATATTTTTTCAGCCGGAAAAAAACAAATAAGCTTATTTTCATACAAAAATACAGTGCATTACTTGTCTTGAGAGACTGCTAAGTGAAGTTACAAAAGTAAAAGTACAAGAACGTCAAACACGCGGCCGATTAGATGGGATCTGGAGAAACGTTTTTGAAAATTTTCAAAAAAATGTATTTTAAATACATTAAAACTAATCATATAGAAGATTACACAATACCTGACATGTCCATGTACATGTACCAATACCTAGCCTTTGAACAACATTCTAAGCTTTTCAAATTAGTCCTGAAAGAATGGTATTACTCGTCAAATATGAAATGTAATTTTGAGCACGTTTTTGTTAAAAAGACTACATAATTGATTGTAAGTGAAGATTTGTCGAAAAGACTGAAAAAACGCATAAAATTAAAACGACAACAGCTCCATGACAGCATAGTTACATTTATTACAATTTGCTACTTACAGAAAAGTAATTTCCATTGATAGTTTATCCATAAATAACTTGTTTTTAAAATCCTTTTTTGATGAAAACATTTGTGTCGATGACAAACTTTCCCTCAATTCCTAACGAGTGTTGTGTGACATGATGACGTAAGCAAAGTGTGTCTGTACTCTTATTTACAACGGCAAATTAACCAATCAGCACGCGAGAATTCATACAAGTGTTGAAAAATACTAGTTAGTATATCATTAAAAAAAAGTGTCATGGTGGCCCGTTCTAATCTCCTTATGTATGTTTTACTGACATTGGAAATTATTGTACCAACCAACACTAGAAGTAAATCTAGCCAAGCAAAATTGTCCCATCAAGAGATGGTTTGTACAGTGCTCTCTCAAGTTCTCTTCAACATAAACTCCTATCAGTCCTGCAAGTAGTCGTCCAACAGAGCAACCAAGCAAAGTAATTGTCATAGCCAAGCCTTTCTCGTGGGACGACCCAAAACTATTAGCGGCAGCGACAACGACCCGAACAGTAAGTGATCCAAATACTAAGCCATGGGTTCCACTCAACAATAACAAAATATAGACATTAGGGACGAAGTGATACCACGACGCGAAAAGGAAAAACATCAGATGTCCGAAATTTACAAAAAGAAGAATTAATATTTTCTTAATGCGCAGTGTGTCAATCCAATTAGGACACAGAAACGAAAACAACATTAGCTCCATCCCACCTAGCACCATCCCAAAGTCACCACTTAGCCTGTAGTAATGATAATGGTCGCGGACGCGGAAAGGCGATGATTGGAAGGTCAGAGTAGTAAGCACTGAGGTAACTGCTAAATGGAAGCAAAAAAGGTTTACAAAATAATATCCAAAGAATGGAAAAACATCCAAGATATATTCTATTTTCACAAGAAAGTGTGACCGCTTTTGTTTGCTCTCGTTTTTATCGGTCAAAGAAACCGATTTGTACTGGACATCTTCATGGTATTCCTGGATCTGGTACTTTTTCAGAGGACCGTGGTTCAGTATTCCATAAAAGAGAAACATCAACAGACTAACAAGATACATAACGACGATGGTGATGCGTGGAGGTAAACACAGCCAAATTGTTGACCCTAAAAATAAAAATATAAATATAAATACCAATCGAATCACACGTCTTAATAGTTTTAAAAAAAAACATGAGATACAGAAATATCCAATCAAAAATATATAAATAAATTTCGAGTGAAGCCATCCTTTCAACTTTCTTAAAATAATCTTTATATGATGAGCATTGGAAGAACACTGGTTCCTTGCCTCACTAGATAATGAATCTTTCTGTGCCTTTGCTAGTAAACACTATTTTTCTGCATTTTTCCATTCCGATCCGCTTTCGTCGAAGTGTGAGCAGAGCCACCATCTTTGTTTTTATCCGCCATTTTTGTCCAAAAATACTTCACACAAAGAAGTTCTGTTACATGATACCCCACTTTTGTAACTAAATTTGGGTACAACGGCTACGACGGTCGTTGTATTTTAAGTAATATTTCAAAAACGAGTACGAGTGTTTCATTAGGGTTTCTAAAAACGATAAAACATTTGAAAGCACGAGGCCGTAGGCCGAGTGCTTTTATTGTTTTTTGAGTGTTTGGAAACCCTAATGAAACACGAAGCACGAGCTTTTTGGAATTACTTCTCAGTCGAATAAATAATTCATTATGCAGGAATGTGGCTAGTTCTTTATAATATAATAGGTCACTCATTATGTTGCCTGGGATTATGAGAGTTCTCATTGAATTCCTCTCGTGCAGAATTTATTGGATTTCGAAATGCTGAAGGGTTTATAAGGAGTGTTACGGGGTTCTTTCTTGAAGTTGTTCAAAAAGAATTAGAAAATGTTCCTTTAAGTTCAGTTGAGCAATATTTCAAATTGTACTCTAAATATAACTTGTAACTACCTACATAAGTAGTTTTTTTTTTTTTTCATTTTCTTTAGATAATCCAAATTTTCATTTAAATATAGTTGTAACTTCAGTAGGGATCATTAAAGATGCGAATAAAGTTCATTTTGTGAGTACTTGACGTCAGTGTAATTTCTGATATAATATATACAGAGTATTTGATTGCGTGGGAAATAAGACTCTACTTTGCCAACCAAATCACCAATAGCTCAGCTGTAATGAAGAGGGAATTCAACTCCAAGGGTTGCAGGTTCGAGACTCGGACTATACTCGCCGATAAAAAAAGGAAAAAAGAATAAAAATTAGGTAGAAAGGTTAAGGGAATAAAGGATAGTAAGGTAGGTAGGGAATACTAATTCTTTTCAGATTTCCCACCGCTTTGTAGATTTAAAAATATTTTCATCACTAGTGATGAAAATATTTCAAACACCGGTCAACCTATAATCGTGTTTCATCGGGGTTTCAAACCCATGCACGTGGTACAAATAGTGTGCTCACATTGGTTGATTAGCTCATGAATTATTAATGAGTTTGAGAAAACATGGTTCAAAATCCTGCGTCTTTTTTCGTGTTGCATGCGTCTATCGTAGACGAGTTGTGGGCTTGACTTACACTGTACGACTGATTTGTAGCGGAGCTCCGCGCGGGCCGAAGGTCCGCGCAAGCGGAGCACCATACTTAAGAAAATATGGTAACCCATCGAGTTGATTTTTCATGGACACCACATAGGATCGCGGGCGCGCACGTCCGTACAACGGCGTACGTCCGTGCCCATCGCGATGCTGATTGGCTGTTACATTTCGGCGGGAAAATGTCGAGCGCGTTCGCATAACAGCAGAGCCTGAAGGCATGTTTTTCTTTTATCGACAAAAAAGTCAAACAAACAACAATAAAATACAACCTGCTAACACCACGGAGAAAGATGAACATTGAAGAAAACAAAGATAGTTTTGGCCGAATCGAAGAAGAAAATAAACTTGGACCGGATACGATAATGAAGAAATTTAACAGTAGAAAAGGAAAAGACTAAAAGGCCAAAGAAGCGTGTCTGTAGATAAAACCTCATAGAAGAATAAATTCTACCAAAGAAGAAAATAAACTTGGAGAGAAAAATGCCGAAGAAATTTAACTAAAGAAAAGGAAAAGACTGGAAGGCCAAGAACACGTGTCTGTAGATAAAACTTCGTAGAAGCATAAGGACTACAGCAATGTCGGTAAAAGAATTGAAAAAGAAGCGACTTTATTCGTTATGAAAACTGTCTTCAAAGTGCTTCCTTCAAGTACATACATGTATTCGTCAAAATATTATCGATATCATTGAAAAGAAGAAAACCTCGGGAAAATAATCACCGATAAAGTAAGTTCAACGGATTATTTATTTCAAGTTTTTTGAGAAAAAACTGTTTGATAACGAGCGTGAAAAAAACACGGCCTAAAAACTTGAAATAATTAAGCTTCAAAAAGGAAGAATCTGTTCTCTGATTTATTATACAAAGAAAAAAGAAAACGTTTATCTCCATTTGATTTAATTTTTGAGATACAAACCGTACATAACACGATGTTTACAAGTGTGTAAATTGTACTTTTTGTGGTATTTGGTCGATTCAAAAAGGGATTTATTTATGTGCTTTTCACAAACTCATAAACGGAAAACATTAAAGATGAATTAGAATGCAAACATAATTCAAAACTGGTTGAATAACTTCTGTTTATTTACCAATATTGACTATTTTATGCTTACTAAACGAACCTTTTTATTAGTTTCTATTTCAAATTTGTAGTTTTTTTACAGAACAAAATGATGTTTTACACAAACTTTTTCATAATAAAATACCTTGTTTTAACATCCGTTTCTTTTCAAATCGATCCTGTGCTGGTTGGTAGAACTGATACTTGAGGTTTTTAATTCCACTTCAAAAGAACTTTCAGGTCGTTTTTGTATTGTTTGAATTTTGAAGATTTGCCATGACTACTTTTTTTAATAGTAAATCTAATTCGATGAAAAGGTGGGTTTTTTATAAAGAAATGTTCTAGAATTCCCTTTTTTCCTTTAAATACATAGTTACCATCCTATTAAGTACTTGTTCAAGTAACGTTTTTGTCAATTTGAAGCTCAAAATCTTGATTTTTCTCAGCGTTTTGTCTATGGTCTATCATGCACGCTGTGTCGTGCGTGATATCACGCTGTCACGAATTTTTGTACGATTTGACCTCAAAAAGTAAAATCTAAAAATTCATATCTTTTTAAAAAACGCGTGGATACCTCTAATTTTGTTTCTCTCGAAACGTTATAGTGATATCGAAGTTTTTTTTTCTAGGTTCATATTTTAAAAATAAAAATGGGTTGGGTTGGATTTTTTAGTTAATAATTCATTATGCACACAAAATACCTTTTTTTTTTTTTTTTTTTTAAGATTTTTGACTTTTAATCGAAAATATATATATCGCAGATAATTATTTGCTCATAAAGTAAATAAAGTTAAAAGTCCGTTCCACCTATATCTAGAATTTCGTAGTTGTCTTTTGCGGTTACATAACTAAAACTATTTACATGCGCATATTGATGTTGTAAAAACTATTTAAACTGGGAGCTCCGCTATTAGGTATTACCTAATTTGTATATTATATATGACACGAGCAGGTTGCATGCGATAGTTGGCATCTGTTTCTATATTTATCGCAGTGACGAACACAGGGAGATGCAGGGGGTGCGCACCCCTACCCTAGGCTCATACATTCATAAAGCATCATCGACATTCTGAAATTATTTTTTCTTATTAAGTTATTTATATATTATGTCATTTCCCAATGGTGCATCCCTGCTGTAAAAAAAATCCTTGATCAGCCCCTATATCGTAATGTCTCATGAGCTACTTGCCTGAGTAAAAAAGTCCAAACACCATAGTCGAAACATCCACTCCTACTTCAAGCATGGTTGCAGACTTTTCAACGTCTTGGAAATATGCCATCAGCAGGAATATTACGACATTCGATAATCCAGTTACAGTCCCCGCAAAAAATGAGCCAGCAAGACGCAGTCTAACATCATCAACTGCCACCATGAGTAAGTATGAGGTAAGCCACAGAAACCCCAACAGTATCATGGCTCGAAGAAATGACTTATTTCTAATCAGAAAAGGGGCAGATGATCTGATGGCGAGATCTCCAGCAGCAAAGAGAATCATGACAGTAGAAGATTGTATTAGTGTACCAGCAACGATGTCTTCTATAGACATCCATATAGCGATTCTAGTAACTGCTTGTACAAAACCAAAGCAAAATATGCAAACATTCTTCAGTTTGGTTTCCATTTCTTCATTTATCTTTTAGATTCTTTTCCTAAAATGTAAAATATTACAAATATTACAACCATTTTCGTTAAAGTGCAACCCCCCAAAGTCTGATTTGTCAACTATTTTGTACATGTACATGTAGTCCGCAAAACATAATACTAATGTAAAGGAACTAGTCTGAACGAAATGGCGTTTGATCAATCGATCGCTGAATACCGGTATATCTCGCACCCTGCTAAAAGAGGTACCACCATGTGATGTGATGTGATGTGATGTGATGTGATGTGATGTGATGTGATGTGATGTGATGTGATGTGATGTGATGTGATGTGATGTGATGTGATGTGATGTGATGTGATGTGATGTGATGTGATGTGATGTGATGTGATGTGATGTGATGTGATGTGATGTGATGTGATGTGATGTGATGTGATGTGATGTGATGTGATGTGATGTGATGTGATGTGATGTGATGTGATGTGATGTGATGTGATGTGATGTGATGTGATGTGATGTGATGTGATGTGATGTGATGTGATGTGATGTGATGTGATGTGATGTGATGTGATGTGATGTGATGTGATTAATTAGAGACTATTATTAGAGAATTGTACACAAAGCTATGAACCTTCCGGGAATAAAATCACCCAATCCTCTTGTTGTTAACGGTTAGTAACCGTCTTTGCTAACTAACAAAACACGGTTAATAACCGGGTCAGATTACTTCCTCTACTTGCCTACTTGCTTACTCTTAGAGGCTACATTAATAGAATTGTACACTAGAGAACTCAGAACCACAAAAACTATTTTGAGTGCATGAATATTTCATCTTAGTCCGACATCTTCGCCGGTCTCTCCTGAAATAGCTCTGACAACTGGCTTGAAATCTTTGGACTGAATATTAAAGAGCTTTGAAAGTAGAAAATAACAAAACAAAGATTGAACATTCATTAGTTCAAATACCGCGCCTTTTAAATAAAAATCAATCACTACTCAGTATATGTGAGGTAAAATAATAGTAAATCACTCAAATAAGGTTACAGTAAACCTGTGCGGGGTGTCTCCGTAAAAAAATCAAAAGAGCGCTGGATTAGATGTTATTGCAAAGTATTGTATATAATTTAAAAGCACTATAACTATAAAATATGTCTGTGTAATTTGTTTTTAAGAAATATTTATGTATAAAAAGTTTGGTTTTTTAAACTCAAAACGACCGTCTGTGTCTGTGTGTTTTTTTTTTTGCACGCTTAAGAGCGGTAACACTATATCCACGATCAAAATCAAACTGTAAGTGCATGTTTAATAGTTCTTATTTAGTGACTATTAGCCACTCTCAAAGACAAGTAAAGTTGTAATGAGGTATTGTTTCCTTTGTATTTTCATGTTTGTGGTTGAGTGATACTGACTAAATAGTCACTGCACTAAATAGAAACTATTAGTTAGTAACTATTTTGTATTTATTTCATTTTTTTAGTGTTTTCGCTCTATTAGAAATATTACAGTGTGTTCTATTTAGTGTTTATCATGCTCGGCTGGCACTGTACTGAAATCGGCTTTTATAAGCGTGATTTTCAATAAATTTTTATAGTCAAGTCCGATCAACTTCAAAATTTACATGTGAAGAGTACACACCCAAGGAAAAATTAAATGTTGTTCTTGCACAAACTAAACTAGTGGTCTATAGTCGATCTGTAGAATATGCCAACCATCTAGAGACGGTTAGAATCTAACTACATAGAAGTTTAATATTCAATCTTCATTCACTGTACAAAATTTGCGCGCATGTTTGGCTGAAATTGATCACGTGATTTGTGTATATCTGTCGTCACCGTCCATTGAGCGAGCATTGAGCGTTGTATACTACGGTATAGAGTGAAGTAATTTAACCCGTGAAATAGATGTTAGGCTAATACACCTTAGCAGTCTCTAATTCCATTGTTTTCTTTTGTGTCTATTTGACTATTACACCTTGACTATTTAATTTTCTTTCACGGGTTAAATGTCTTCACTCTACACTTAGCTTCTTTAGTTTGTTTGTGAAAGCCAGATTTTTAAACTTTCAGCTTATAGAAATTTAATAATTGTTCTTCAGTGAACTTTTCTTAATCCTTCGTCGTTCTAAAATGTATAGTAGTTTTAACACTAAAAGCATGCTATTTTCAGCCGTTAAAATAAAAGTATATATTGAGGGAAAAAATCACAAAAACAGTGGAGAATTTCGATGTGTTTTGAATACATTTTGACTAGAAATTTAATAATTGTTCTTCAGTGAACTTCTCTCAATCCCTTCGTCGTTCTAAAATGTATAGTAGTTTTAACACTAAAAGCATGCTATTTTCAGCCGTTAAAATAAAAGTATTGAGGGAAAAAATCACAAAAACAGTGGAGAATTTAGATGTGTTTTGAATACATTTTGACTTGCCGCCACACGTCATTGAGCGCGCGCTCGGTATTTTCACTTTCGATTATCTGTCATTTTGTCAAAATAAAACGATTGAAATGTTATTTTTCTTTTGAAATATGGCAAAGAACTCGTGTTTTGTGCACAAATACACGCACGAGCCTACTATAGAATGAACGAGAAATGTTCAATACCGCACGAAGCGAAGCTGAGTGCGGTATTGGAAATTTCCAGTTCATTTTACCGTCTGCAAGTAAATACACCATTATACAATAAATCATCTATGTAAAGTAAAATGTCACGCTTGTTATGTATGTATAATTGAATAGCTTACAAAAGGCAAATTGATCTAACACTTACAGTTTGTATGGAAATATCTTGTCAAAAAGAGAGCATTTCTTCAGTGGTTTTTTGCTCGACTGATGTTATCATTCGCATGATGTATTTTTACAAAATTTGCATATATCTTGTCAAAAAGAGAGCATTTCTTCAGTGGTTTCGTGCTCGACTGATGTTATCCTTCGCATGATGTTCCGTTGTTCTCTTTCTGCACTAAATCACTGATTGCAGGGTACTCGCATCTTAAACACAAAGATATATATCTTATTAGACAGTTTGATGTGTAATATGCCAGGATATGTTTACTCGATCCACTCCTACTCCTGCAATGTAAAACATATTGCATTTGGCACTCTGCATTAGAGCGCTAATACTATATCCATGAACAAACTCAAATTGTAAGTGCATGTTTAATAATAATAATAATAATAATAATAATAATAATAATAATAATAATAATAATAATAATAATAATAATAATAATAATAATAATAATAATAATAATAATAATAATAATAATAATAATAATAATAATACATTTCTTATATAGCGCGCCCCATTAAATCTCGGTGCGCTTTACAAAAATAAAACGAAAAATAAAAAATTACTATGAGTCAAAAAGAAAAGTTTTTAACTTGTTTTTGAAGGAGGATAACAGTTTAATGTTCCTGAGATCAGCAGGCAAAGTGTTCCAAAGAGAGGCAGCAGCAACAGAGAAAGATCGAGCACCATAGTAGTTCTAATTTAGTGACTATTAGCCACTATTAAAGACAAGTAAAGTTGTAATGAGGTAGAGTGAAGACATTTAACTCGTGAAATAGAAATTGCTTGCTAAAGGGTAATAGTCAAATTAGCACAAAAGAAAACAATGGATTTAGAGACTGCTAAGTTGTATTAGTCTAATATCTATTTCATGGGTTAAATGACTTAACTCTATTGTTTCTTTTCGTATTTGTTTCTGGTTGAGTGATACTGACTAAATATAGAAACTATTCGTTAGTTACTATTTTGTTTTTATTTCATGGTTTTAGTGTTTTCGCTCTATTCAGTAGGAATATTACAGTGTGTTCTATTTAAATAAGTTACCGATTAGTAACCGAGAGACATACGATTGCTTTTAATACTAGATAGACCAATCAGAGCTGATTGTATCAGTAGACAGACACATGCTCAACTTATTATCGTAGAAAAGTTCAACATTAATTTATAAAATCAAAGGAATGTATAAAACGACCACTTTTGTCTGTGTACTGTGCTGTAGAACATGTACACTCGAGGAATCAAAGAAACACTCGGCTCCCGTATTTACTCAAATAAACGCCGCGGGGCTTAATACAATTGTTCTCGATCTCACTGCACTTTACCCTTCTTGATCAGAACTATACGAATATTGGGGAGATAACTTCATGGGGAAGCGGTGAAATATAATTACTTGAACTGAAAAATATAGCTTTTGATCAAAATGTAATTCCAATGCTGTTCTAGAGTAACTATAGCGACAAAGTGCGGCGCAATGATTTGAAATGCAAATTTTGTAAAACACATCATGCGAATGATAACATCAGTCAAGCACAAAACAACTAGCTTAAGGGTGACCTCTTTTTGACAAGATATATCCATACAAACTGTAAGTATTAGAACATTTGTTTGTTTTTTTGTAAGCTATCTATTTATACATACATAACAAGCGTGACATTTTACTTTTCGTGCATTACATATTGTAATCATGGTGTATACTTCTATAGCCAATTTCACATCGTCTTTACAGATGGTTGGCATTCCAATATATCTACAGACTACTGATTTAGTTTGTACTACAAGTAAATCCAATTTCAACTGAATATCAAATAACTATTTTAAAAAATATCAGACTTTCAGGTAATGCGATATTATTTAGAATCAATTTCTCTGAGAGTATTCTCAGTGCGTTTATGTGCACCTCTAAAATAACATGTTAAACCCAACTATACCCTTTCATCATTATGTTGAATTAGTTTAAGAGTTCTACGTGCACAGTACAGATATCAGTAACAACAAAAACTACAAACAGCAAACTTGGTTTTAAATTAAGTATTAATGAACTCACTTAGCAGCGGTTTCAAACAATGCAACGGTGTTCCACATTGCTAGAAATTTTGGTCAAGATGGCGACGCGCATGCGTTGTAGCATGCAAAAATAAACAAAATGGCTGCCACATTTATAAGAAAATGTATGAAATGTTGAAATTATAGTTTCGGGTTAAAAGAAATAAAAGATTATTGAATGAATTAGACGGTATTTGCATAAAGCTCTAATTATTGATTGTTTGAAACAGGTTCGTTAAAATATATATTTGTAATTTTAATATAAAAAATTTCTCGGTTCTAAAGTTATTGCCTTGTTTATCGCATGCAAATTCTGAAGTTTAATTCCACAATCTTTGGATTGAAGTTTGTTTACTTTTTGCGCGTCACCGCATTGCAGATATGCACGGGCTCGATGCTAGCAAATTTTGTGGTTTGATATGTATGCTCGGTTACAAAAGATTTAATTACCTAGTGAATCTCAACACCTTATATTTAAAAAGAACAAAGAAAATCAGGGAGGAGGGAGAAAAAGGATATAACATTTGTGAGGAAGGATATTTTAATCACTGTTTTACTCCCCTCTAAATAAAGAGAAAATTAAACTTTCAAAAGAACATACATATACATATATATACATACAAACGTCTTTGTGGTATGAATTCTACTTCAAGCGATCTTCTCAATCACCTTCATATTGACAACACTCAAGATCTGTCCCCAAATTGTCTAGTGTTTGTTTACGAATCATTACCTGGTTGAGATTACACGGGTCGAGCATTAGAGTTTCCATTTCTCGGTAGATCCTGCTAAGATATCCTAGATGACCAGATTTAGGCTACTTTTCGGTAGCGGGCGGCCGTCCCGTTGATCGTGTCACTCGTTGTGACTGACTGAAATCCACAGCATCTTTGCGGCGTGTACACATGATTTTCTTTCACAAGCACTGTTCAATTTGATCCAGCGTAAGAATAAAGGCCTTGGGTACTCACAAGAAGAAGTCGTTCGTAGTCATAAGCAATTTCATAACGTTGCAGAATTGTCGAGCTAGTCAAAGTTGGCGGCGAAGATGACAAACGTGTGTAATTAAACACACGTGGCGAGACAAGATGTTAATAATAATAATAATAATAATAATAATAATAATAATAATAATAATAATAATAAATAAGCATTTTTATAGCGCCATTTCCGGAAGCTCAGTGGCGCTTTACAATAATTAATTGAAGGAATGATATTTAAAGTAATCTATTGTTTTATGTATATGAATTTATATTAAAAGTTATATGTATTCGATGTATGTAAATTGAAATTAAAAGTTATCTATGTTGACTGTAAATGACTCTAAATCACTGTAGAATCTCATCAGAAACTTCAATGTAAAGACTTAAAATGTAAACAACCAGAGAAACTCTCTTAGCCTCTATTTAATATATTTGAACCACAATTAAGACCGAGTAAGTTATTACAAAACAAGCGAGGTTTCTGATGGTTGCGATTCCTCCTCCGCGCAAGGCACGTCGGGAATTCTCGTTGTAACAGTGAATATGAAGAAACTATAGGATATTCACGTTAGCTTCACTACACGTCAAACTATATCAATTTTCAGATACATCACAAAGAAAAAATAAATTCCACATTGAAGAGATGCATACGTTAACTAATTTTAAATATGCTACAACCAAAATATGCTATGAATAATTGCAATTGATACTGAACAAGAGACGAAATACCGAAATACTTTGCAGGCTTCAGAGTGTGGACTGTAAACAATAACAAAGACATCCTAATACCAATTAGTCCTAATATCACAATAAAAAAAGTAAGACTGAACTAAAAAGGAATTACTAATTAATGTTTCACAGTATCAAATGTGCTCTAAAATTGTTAGTATAGTACATTTTGCATTTTGAATAGTTCTGATTTTTTTTTTAAATTTAATGATCGAAAGCAACAGCATGTATTTCCTCTAATAATTACTTCTCAACATTTGACAACTGGTTGTATGTAGTTGAATCACGAAAATATAGCACATTGTTTTGTTATGTTCCTACTTAGCACATATAGTTAATGCTATTTCATGGGATATAGTCCATCTTAGGACACCATTTTTAACTGATGACACCTAAGATGTGTCATCAGTTAAAAATGGTGTAGCACCTCATTTTACATTAAAGATAGACAAATAATGTATCATTTTAAAGCTTATAAAACAGAGAATAAGACTATGTTTTCTCTTGAAATTAATTATATATAACCAATGCTTCACATAGAACATCAACATCGAGCTTTGATTTTGAGCTTCTTTAAGCAAAGTTTTGGTTACAGATAATTGTTTTAATAACGAAACAAACACTATCTTATTCGTTGTTAAAACTGTGGTCGTCCCTGCAGTATGCTGAGACCTGACTGTTCCCTTTCGGTCGTGTAACCGCCAATCACTGTTCACCCCGTCAACTTTTTTTTAATTAGTTGTATATACAAAAACCCTGAATTGTGAATTGTATTCTGATCAAGTGCATTCGAATACCAAAATTCATAGTTGGTCTCTAAGTTTCTCTAAATTTTGTCTTTAGTGGAACTTGGATTTACTTGTAGAACAAACTAAACCAGTGGTCTGTAAATATATTTGAATGCCAACCATCTGTAAAGACGATGGTAATTTGGCTATAGAAGTATTCACCATTACAATACGTAATGCATGAAAAGTAAAATGTTACACTTGTTGTGTGAGTATAAATAGATAGATTACAAAAAAATGTTCTAATACTTACAGTTTGTATGGATATATCGTGTCAAAAAGAGATAACAGCATTGGAATTACATTTTGATCAAAAGCTATATTTTTCAGTTCTAGTAATTATATTTTACCGCTCGCCCATGAAGTTATCTCCCCAATATTCGTAGCTAAATTCTAATAAGGAACGGTTTCTTTATAAATTTGGATTTGAAATCATTTGTGTCAGATATAATTACTATTCAAGGCCCTACCCCACCGCGGGACCACATTGTTCTCTTGCTGCACTAAATCACTGACTGCAGGGTGCACGCATCTGAAAGCAAAGATATCTAGTTATGTAGCAGTTCGCACTTTGCATTAGAGCGCTAATACTATATATATATATATATATATATGAACAAAATCAAATTGTTATTGTGTAATAGTTCTTATTTAATGACTATAAGTCACTATCAAAGACAAGTAAAGTTTTAATGAGATATTGTTTCCTTTTGTTTTGATTTTTGATTTTTCTGGTTGAGTGAAACTGAATGAATAGTCACTAAATAGAAACTATTCGTTAGTAACTATTTTGTTTTTATTTCATGGTTTTAGTGGCTTCACTCTAAGAGTGAATGGTCTGATCCCAGGTGTAATCGATGTAGATGAGACTTGATCATCCGGGTTGGTGTAGTCTTGAGAAAGACTGATGGTGTTGATGTCTGACGTTTCGACAACCTGAGCGGAACTCATCTTCTTCCTACACTTTTCAATATGTTATTGAGAAATGTCCATTTTGACTTACCAAACAACAAGAAAGGCACATTTTGTTTCTGAATTAATCCATGATCCTTTGCGCCAATAGCTTGTGTGCTTTTCACGGGTGACAAACTTTCTCGGAAAGGGTGTATTCAAAAACACAAGAAACCACCGATACAGTGCAAGAGAGAATAATGAGGCTGGGTAGTGAATAGTAATGAATAATTCTAAAATACAACATGGATGTTTTTGAACAAAAGACAAAGAAATACCTTGATCTATCATATTTCGTAGTTTCAGTGCTTTCAAAACTCGCATGAAGTCGCACAAAAAATCCTACTATAATCGATTTTTTTGTATGTTGGAAAAATTGAAAAAAAAAAAAAATGATATAACGGTAGATTGTATCAGGTTCTTTCAATTAAGCGTAACGAAAGTAGTGTCCGGCGCGAAATTCGATGGTTTTGCCCTGTTGAAACTCAAAACGTATATGGTTTCTAAATAAAGATTTGTATTTTATTCAGCGGTTTTTGTGCACGCGCACATCTTGGGCTCGAATCGAACGTTCAAAAGCGTTCAAACTCAAGCTACTTAAGGTCTGGATTTTAAACTTATATCCGATAAAATCAATTTTGCATGTTACGGCATAAAGATCTGCAAGAAAATACTCAAACTTGGCACAATGATAGATATTGGTGACGTTTGTGATCTTAACGTAAGTTTTTCAACACATAGTCGTCACGTGACCAACATGATTTGATCAAACCAAAATAGACAGTTTTGCATTACGATAACTTGTTGTCTATGTTATAAAAGAAATGGTTCATAAGCAGTTGTGCGTCCATCGTGTTTTGGATGCACTTGGAAGGTTGCCTTAATACTCAATAAGCAACTCATTACGATTCTTTCGTGCTTAGCAACCTCCCGCGTGCATCCATAACGTGATGGACGCACGCTACTTATGAACCATTTCTTAATCACTGCGGATTCACTATATTGTGAATTTAAAGCGTATACCATATTCACTCACATTTGATTATATTTACTGTAGTGCAAATATCATCTTCAACACAGATTTTCGATAGGTTGTGAATATGCATTTATCTCATAGATACTGAGATTTACACACGAAAATCTAATTGAGTAAATTTTCGTTCGTGCGATGAATTTAGCCAATAAGAAAGGCGAACGACGTTTTTCACTAGTGAAAAAGCACAAATTTGAGACATTTGCTCTAGGACACAAGTCACTTGATTAATTAATCTCGAAAACTTTACGAGAATATGTCGAAATCAATTTTCTATGCGTGTATACTCTTATCGACAACGATATTCGTCATGACAGTGGTCAAAATGTTGTGGACTCACTACGTGCAGCCGAGTGAGTCAGCAACAAATTAAACCACATTCGATTTTTTTTTTTTACAATACAGACCAAAATAAATGTACAAAAATAAAATGTCAGTTAGCGGACGAAAAATGACGAATTTGTCACGCATCAAACTCAATGGTTTCTCTTCAAGCTACGGAAAATCACACAATTTACGAAAATAATCTTTTTTCAGCCGAAAAAAAACAAATAAGCTTATTTTCATACAAAAATACAGTGCATTACTTGTCTTGAGAGACTGCTATGTGAAGTTACAAAAGTAAAAGTACAAGAATGTCAAACACGCGGCCGATTAGATGGGATCTGGAGAAACGTTTTTGAAAATTTTCAAAAAAAAGCATTTTAGATACATTAAAACTAATAATATAGAAGATTACACAATACCTGACATGTCCATGTACATGTACCAATACCTAGCCTTTGAACAACATTCTAAGCTTTTCAAATTAGTCCTGAACGAATGGTATTACTCGTCAAATATGAAATGTAATTTTGAGCACGTTTTTGTTAAAAAGACTACATAATTGATTGTAAGTGAAGATTTGTCGAAAAGACTGAAAAAACGCATAAAATTAAAACGACAACAGCTCCATGACAGCATAGTTACATTTATTACCATTTGCTACTTACAGAAAAGTAATTTCCATTGATAGTTTATCCATAAATAACTTGTTTTTAAAATCATTTTTTGATGAAAACATTTGTGTCGATGACAAACTTTCCCTCAATTCCTAACGAGTGTTGTGTGACATGATGACGTAAGCAAAGTGTGTCTGTACTCTTATTTACATCGGCAAATTAACCAATCAGCACGCGAGAATTCATACAAGTGTTGAAAAATACTAGTTAGTATATCATTAAAAAAAGTGTCATGGTGGCCCGTTCTAATCTCCTTATGTATGTTTTACTGACATTGGAAATTATCGTACCAACCAACACTAGAAGTAAATCTAGCCAAGCAAAAATGTCCCATCAAAAGATGGTTTGTACAGTGCTCTCTCAAGTTCTCTTCAACATAAACTCCTATCAGTCCTGCAAGTAGTCGTCCAACAGAGCAACCAAGCAAAGTAATTGTCAAAGCCAAGCCTTTCTCGTGGGACGACCCAAAACTATTAGCGGCAGCGACAACGACCCGAACAGTAAGTGATCCAAATACTAAGCCATGGGTTCCACTCAACAATAACAAAATATAGACATTAGGGACGAAGTGATACCACGACGCGAAAAGGAAAAACATCAGATGACCGAAATTTACAAAAAGAAGAATTAATATTTTCTTAATGCGCAGTGTGTCAATCCAATTAGGACACAGAAACGAAAATAGCATCAGCTCAACCGCACCTAGAACCATCCCAAAGTCACCACTTAGCCTGTAGTAATGATAATGGTCGCGGACGCGGAAAGGCGATGATGGGAAGGTCAGAGTAGTAAGCACTGAGGTAACTGCTAAATAGAAGCAAAAAATGTTTACAAAATAATATCCAAAGAATGGAAAAACATCCAAGATATATTCTATTTTCACAAGAAAGTGTGACCACTTTTGTTTGCTCTCGTTTTTATCGGTCAAAGAAACCGATTTGTACTGGACATCTTCATGGTATTCCTGGATCTGGTACTTTTTCAGAGGACCGTGGTTCAGTATTCCATAAAAGAGAAACATCAACAGACTAACAAGATACATAACGACGATGGTGAGGCGTGGAGGTAAACACAGCCAAATTGTTGACCCTAAAAATAAAAATATAAATATAAATAACAATCGAATCACACGTCTTAATAGTTTAAAAAAAAAACATGAGATACAGAAATATCCAATCAAAAATATATAAATAAATTTCGAGTGAAGCCATCCTTTCAACTTTCTTAAAATAATCTTTATATGATGAGCATTGGAAGAACACTGGTTCCTTGCCTGGCTAGACTTTGCTAGTAAACACTTTTTTCTGCCTTTTTCCATTCCGCTTTCGTCGAAGTGTGAGAAGAGCCACCAGCTTTGTTTTTATCCGCCATTTTTGTCCAAAAATACTTCACGTTCCACACAAAGAAGTTCTGTTACATGATACGCAACTTTTGTAACTAAATTTGGCTACAACGGCTACGACGGTCGTAGTATTTTAAAACATGGTTCAAAATCCTGCGTCTTTTTTCGTGTTGCATGCGTCTATCGTAGACGATTTGTGGGCTTGACTTACACTGTACGACTGATTTGTATATATGACACGAGCAGGTTGCATGCGATAGTTGGCATCTGTTTCTAATTGTATCGCAGTGACGAACACAGGGGGATGGGGGGATGCAGGGGGTGCGCACCCCCACCCTAGTCTCATACATTCATAAAGCATCATCGACATTCTGAAATTGTTTTTTCTTATTAAGTTATTTATATATTATGTCATTTCCCAATGGTGCATCCCTGCTGTAAAAAAAATCCTTGATCAGCCACTATATCGTAATATCTCATGAGATACTTGCCTGAGTAAAAAAGTCCAAACACCATAGTCGAAATATACATTCCTACTTCACACATGGTTGCAGATTTTTCAACGTCTTGGAAATATACCATCAGCAGGTATATTACGACATTCGATAATCCAGTTACAGTCCCCGCAAAAAATGAGCCAGCAAGACGCAGTCTAACATCATCAACTGCCACCATGAGTAAGTATGAGGTAAGCCACAGAAACCCCAACAGTATCATGGCTCGAAGAAATGACTTATTTCTAATCAGAAAAGGGGCAGATGATTTGATGGCGAGATCTCCAGCAGCAAAGAGAATCATGACAGTAGAAGATGGTATTAGTGTACCAGCAACGATGTCTTCTGTAGACATCCATATAGCGATTCTAGTAACTGATTGTGCAAAACCAAAGCAAAATATGCAAACATTCTTCAGTTTGGTTTCCATTTCTTCATTTATCTTTTAGATTCTTTTCCTAAAATGTAAAATATTACAAATATTACAACCATTTTCGTTAAAGTGCAACCCCCCAAAGTCTGATTTGTCAACTATTTTGTACATGTACATGTAGTCGGCAAAACATAATACTAATGTAAAGGAACTAGTCTGAACGAAATTGCGTTTGATCAATCGATCGCTCAATACCGGTATATCTCGCACCCTGCTAAAAGAGGTACCACCATGTGATGTGATGTGATGTGATGTGATGTGATGTGATGTGATGTGATGTGATGTGATGTGATGTGATGTGATGTGATGTGATGTGATGTGATGTGATGTGATTAATTAGAGACTATTATTAGAGAATTCTACACAAAGCTATGAACCTTCCGGGAATAAAATCACCCGATCCTCTTGTTGTTAACGGTTAGTAACCGGGTCAGATTACTTCCTCTACTTGCCTACTTGCTTACTCTTAGAAACTACATTAATAGAATTCTACACTAGAGAACTGAGAACCACAAAAACTATTTTGAGTGCATGAATATTTCATCTGAGTCCGACATCTTCGACGGTCTCTCCTGAAATAGCTCTGACAACTGGCTTGAAATCTTTGGACTGAATATTAAAGAGCTTTGAAAGTAGAAAATAACAAAACAAAGAATTGAACATTCATTACTTCAAATACCGCGCCTTTTAAATAAAAATCAATCACTATTAAGTATATGTGAGGTAAAATAATAGTAAATCACTCAAATAAGGTTACAGTAAACCTTTGCGGGGAGTCTCCGTAAAAAAATCATAAGAGCGCTGGATTACATGTTATTGCAAAGTATTGTATATCATTTAAAAGCACTATAACTATAAAATATGTCTGTGTAATTTGTTTTTAAGAAATATTTATATATAAAAAGTTTGATTTTTTTAAACTCAAAACGACCGTCTGTGTCTGTGTTTTTTTTTTTGTTTTTTTTTGCACGCTTAAGAGCGGTAACACTATATCCACGATCAAAATCAAATTGTAAGTGCATGTTTAATAGTTCTTATTTAGTGACTATTAGCCACTATCAAAGACAAGTAAAGTTGTAATGAGGTATTGTTTCCTTTGTATTTTCATGTTTGTGGTTGAGTGATACTGACTAAATAGTTACTAAATAGAAACTATTAGTTAGTAACTATTTTGTTTTTATTTCATGGTTTTAGTGTTTTCACTCTATCAGAAATATTACAGTGTGTTCTATTTAGTGTTTATCATGCTGGGCTGGCACTGTACTGAAATCGGCGTTTTTAAGCGTGATTTTGAATAAATTTTTATAGTCAAGTCCGATCAACTTGGAAATTTACATGTGAAGAGTACACACCCAAAGAAAAATTAAATGCTGTTCTTGCACAAACTAAACTAGTGGTCTATAGTCGATCTGTAGAATATGCCAACCATCTAGAGACGGTTAGAATCTAACTACATAGAAGTTTAATATTCAATCTTCATTCACTGTACAAAATTTGCGCGCATGTTTGGCTGAAATTGATCACGTGATTTGTGTATATCTGTCGTCACCGTCCATTGAGCGTGCATTGAGCGTTGTATACTACGGTATAGAGTGAAGTCATTTAACCCGTGAAATAGATATTAGACTAATACACCTTAGCAGTCTCTAATTCCATTGTTTTCTTTTGTGTCTATTTGACTATTACACCTTGACTATTTAATTTTCTTTCACGGGTTAAATGTCTTCATTCTACACTTAGCTTCTTTAGTTTGTTTGTGAAAGCCAGATTTTTAAACTTTCAGCTTATAGAAATTTAATAATTGTTCTTCAGTGAACTTTTCTTAATCCCTTCGTCGTTCTAAAATGTCTAGTAGTTTTAACACTAAAAGCATGCTATTTTCAGCCGTTAAAATAAAAGTATTGAGGGAGAAAATCACAAAAAACAGTCGAGAATTTCGATGTGTTTTGAATACATTTTGACTAGAAATTTAATAATTGTTCTTCAGTGAACTTCTCTCAATCCCTTCGTCGTTCTAAAATGTATAGTAGTTTTAACACTAAAAGCATGCTATTTTCAGCCGTTAAAATAAAAGTATTGAGGGAAAAAATCACAAAAACAGTGGAGAATTTCGATGTGTTTTGAATACATTTTGACTTGCCGCCAAACGTCATTGAGCGCGCGCTCGGTATTTTCACTTTCGATTATCTGTCATTTTGTCAAAATAAAACGATTGAAATGTTATTTTTCTTTTAAAATATGGCATAGAACTCGTGTTTTGTGCACAACTACACGCCCGAGCCTACTGTAGAATGAACGAGAAATGTTCAATACTGCACGAAGCGAAGCTGAGTGCGGTATTGGAAATTTCCAGTTCATTTTACAGTCTGCAAGTAAATACACCATTATACAATAAATCATCTATGTAAAGTAAAATGGCACGCTTGTTATGTATGTATAATTGAATAGCTTACGAAAGGCAAATTGATCCAACACTTACAGTTTGTATGGAAATATCTTGTCAATAAGAGAAAATTTCTTCACTGGTTTTTTGCTCGACTGATGTTATCATTCGCATGATGTATTTTTACAAAATTTGCATATATCTTGTCAAAAAGAGAGCATTTCTTCAGTGGTTTCGTGCTCGACTGATGTTATCATTCGCATGATGTTCCGTTTTTCTCTTTCTGCATTAAATCACTGATTGCAGGGTACTCGCATCTTAAACACAAAGATATATATCTTATTAGACAGTTTGATGTGTAATATACCAGGATATTTTTACTCGATCCACTCCTACTCCTGCAATGTAAAACATATTGCATTTGGCACTCTGCATTAGAGCGCTAATACTATATCCATGAACAAACTCAAATTGTAGAAACTATTCGTTAGTAACTATTTTGTTTTTATTTCATGGTTTTAGTGTTTTCCCTCTATTCAGTAGAAATATTACAGTGTGTTCTATTTAAAGAAGTTACCGATTAGTAACCGAGAGACATACGATCGCTTTTAATACTAGATAGACCAATCAGAGCTGATTGTATCAGTAGACAGACACATGCTCAACTTATTATCGTAGAAAAGTTCAACATTAATTTATAAAATCAAAGGAATGTATAAAAAGACCAATTTTGTCTGTATACTGTGCTGTAGAACATGTACACTCGAGGAATCAAAGAAACACTCGGCTACCGTATTTACTCAAATAAACGCCGCGGGGCTTAATACAATTGTTCTCGATCTCACTGCACTTTATCCTTCTTGATCAGAACTATACGAATATTGGGGAGATAACTTCATGGGGAAGCGGTGAAATATAATTACTTGAACTGAAAAATATAGCTTTTGATCAAAATGTAATTCCAATGCTGTTCTAGAGTAACTATAGCGACAAAGTGCGGCGCAATGATTTGAAATGCAAATTTTGTAAAACACATCATGCGAATGATAACATCAGTCAAGCACAAAACAACTAGCTTAAGGGTGACCTCTTTTTGACAAGATATATCCATACAAACTGTAAGTATTAGAACATTTTTTTTTTTTTTTGTAAGCTATCTATTTATACATACATAACAAGCGTGACATTTTACTTTTCGTGCATTACATATTGTAATCATGGTGTATACTTCTATAGCCAATTTCACATCGTCTTTACAGATGGTTGGCATTCCAATATATCTACAGACTACTGATTTAGTTTGTACTACAAGTAAATCCAATTTCAACTGAATATCAAATAACTATTTTAAAAAATATCAGACTTTCAGGTAATGCGATATTATTTAGAATCAATTTCTCTGAGAGTATTCTCAGTGCGTTTATGTGCACCTCTAAAATAACATGTTAAACCCAACTATACCCTTTCATCATTATGTTGAATTAGTTTAAGAGTTCTACGTGCACAGTACAGATATCAGTAACAACAAAAACTACAAACAGCAAACTTGGTTTTAAATTAAGTATTAATGAACTCACTTAGCAGCGGTTTCAAACAATGCAACGGTGTTCCACATTGCTAGAAATTTTGGTCAAGATGGCGACGCGCATGCGTTGTAGCATGCAAAAATAAACAAAATGGCTGCCACATTTATAAGAAAATGTATGAAATGTTGAAATTATAGTTTCGGGTTAAAAGAAATAAAAGATTATTGAATGAATTAGACGGTATTTGCATAAAGCTCTAATTATTGATTGTTTGAAACAGGTTCGCTAAAATATATATTTGTAATTTTAATATAAAAAATTTCTCGGTTCTAAAGTTATTGCCTTGTTTATCGCATGCAAATTCTGAAGTTTAATTCCACAATCTTTGGATTGAAGTTTGTTTACTTTTTGCGCGTCACCGCATTGCAGATATGCACGGGCTCGATGCTAGCAAATTTTGTGGTTTGATATGTATGCTCGGTTACAAAAGATTTAATTACCTAGTGAATCTCAACACCTTATATTTAAAAAGAACAAAGAAAATCAGGGAGGAGGGAGAAAAAGGATATAACATTTGTGAGGAAGGATATTTTAATCACTGTTTTACTCCCCTCTAAATAAAGAGAAAATTAAACTTTCAAAAGAACATACATATACATATATATACATACAAACGTCTTTGTGGTATGAATTCTACTTCAAGCGATCTTCTCAATCACCTTCATATTGACAACACTCAAGATCTGTCCCCAAATTGTCTAGTGTTTGTTTACGAATCATTACCTGGTTGAGATTACACGGGTCGAGCATTAGAGTTTCCATTTCTCGGTAGATCCTGCTAAGATATCCTAGATGACCAGATTTAGGCTACTTTTCGGTAGCGGGCGGCCGTCCCGTTGATCGTGTCACTCGTTGTGACTGACTGAAATCCACAGCATCTTTGCGGCGTGTACACATGATTTTCTTTCACAAGCACTGTTCAATTTGATCCAGCGTAAGAATAAAGGCCTTGGGTACTCACAAGAAGAAGTCGTTCGTAGTCATAAGCAATTTCATAACGTTGCAGAATTGTCGAGCTAGTCAAAGTTGGCGGCGAAGATGACAAACGTGTGTAATTAAACACACGTGGCGAGACAAGATGTTAATAATAATAATAATAATAATAATAATAATAATAATAATAATAATAATAAATAAGCATTTTTATAGCGCCATTTCCGGAAGCTCAGTGGCGCTTTACAATAATTAATTGAAGGAATGATATTTAAAGTAATCTATTGTTTTATGTATATGAATTTATATTAAAAGTTATATGTATTCGATGTATGTAAATTGAAATTAAAAGTTATCTATGTTGACTGTAAATGACTCTAAATCACTGTAGAATCTCATCAGAAACTTCAATGTAAAGACTTAAAATGTAAACAACCAGAGAAACTCTCTTAGCCTCTATTTAATATATTTGAACCACAATTAAGACCGAGTAAGTTATTACAAAACAAGCGAGGTTTCTGATGGTTGCGATTCCTCCTCCGCGCAAGGCACGTCGGGAATTCTCGTTGTAACAGTGAATATGAAGAAACTATAGGATATTCACGTTAGCTTCACTACACGTCAAACTATATCAATTTTCAGATACATCACAAAGAAAAAATAAATTCCACATTGAAGAGATGCATACGTTAACTAATTTTAAATATGCTACAACCAAAATATGCTATGAATAATTGCAATTGATACTGAACAAGAGACGAAATACCGAAATACTTTGCAGGCTTCAGAGTGTGGACTGTAAACAATAACAAAGACATCCTAATACCAATTAGTCCTAATATCACAATAAAAAAAGTAAGACTGAACTAAAAAGGAATTACTAATTAATGTTTCACAGTATCAAATGTGCTCTAAAATTGTTAGTATAGTACATTTTGCATTTTGAATAGTTCTGATTTTTTTTTTAAATTTAATGATCGAAAGCAACAGCATGTATTTCCTCTAATAATTACTTCTCAACATTTGACAACTGGTTGTATGTAGTTGAATCACGAAAATATAGCACATTGTTTTGTTATGTTCCTACTTAGCACATATAGTTAATGCTATTTCATGGGATATAGTCCATCTTAGGACACCATTTTTAACTGATGACACCTAAGATGTGTCATCAGTTAAAAATGGTGTAGCACCTCATTTTACATTAAAGATAGACAAATAATGTATCATTTTAAAGCTTATAAAACAGAGAATAAGACTATGTTTTCTCTTGAAATTAATTATATATAACCAATGCTTCACATAGAACATCAACATCGAGCTTTGATTTTGAGCTTCTTTAAGCAAAGTTTTGGTTACAGATAATTGTTTTAATAACGAAACAAACACTATCTTATTCGTTGTTAAAACTGTGGTCGTCCCTGCAGTATGCTGAGACCTGACTGTTCCCTTTCGGTCGTGTAACCGCCAATCACTGTTCACCCCGTCAACTTTTTTTTAATTAGTTGTATATACAAAAACCCTGAATTGTGAATTGTATTCTGATCAAGTGCATTCGAATACCAAAATTAATAATTGGTCTCTAAGTTTCTCTAAATTTTGTCTTTAGTGGAACTTGGATTTGCTTGTAGAACAAACTAAACCAGTGGTCTGTAAATATATTTGAATGCCAACCATCTGTAAAGACGATGGTAATTTGGCTATAGAAGTATTCACCATTACAATACGTAATGCATGAAAAGTAAAATGTTACACTTGTTGTGTGAGTATAAATAGATAGATTACAAAAAAATGTTCTAATACTTACAGTTTGTATGGATATATCGTGTCAAAAAGAGATAACAGCATTGGAATTACATTTTGATCAAAAGCTATATTTTTCAGTTCTAGTAATTATATTTTTCCGCTCGCCCATGAAGTTATCTCCCCAATATTCGTAGCTAAATTCTAATAAGGAACGGTTTCTTTATAAATTTGGATTTGAAATCATTTGTGTCAGATATAATTACTATTCAAGGCCCTACCCCACCGCGGGACCACATTGTTCTCTTGCTGCACTAAATCACTGACTGCAGGGTGCACGCATCTGAAAGCAAAGATATCTAGTTATGTAGCAGTTCGCACTTTGCATTAGAGCGCTAATACTATATATATATATATATATATATGAACAAAATCAAATTGTTATTGTGTAATAGTTCTTATTTAATGACTATAAGTCACTATCAAAGACAAGTAAAGTTTTAATGAGATATTGTTTCCTTTTGTTTTGATTTTTGATTTTTCTGGTTGAGTGAAACTGAATGAATAGTCACTAAATAGAAACTATTCGTTAGTAACTATTTTGTTTTTATTTCATGGTTTTAGTGGTTTCACTCTAAGAGTGAATGGTCTGATCCCAGGTGTAATCGATGTAGATGAGACTTGATCATCCGGGTTGGTGTAGTCTTGAGAAAGACTGATGGTGTTGATGTCTGACGTTTCGACAACCTGAGCGGAACTCATCTTCTTCCTACACTTTTCAATATGTTATTGAGAAATGTCCATTTTGACTTACCAAACAACAAGAAAGGCACATTTTGTTTCTTAATTAATCCATGATCCTTTGCGCCAATAGCTTGTGTGCTTTTCACGGGTGACAAACTTTCTCGGAAAGGGTGTATTCAAAAACACAAGAAACCACCGATACAGTGCAAGAGAGAATAATGAGGCTGGGTAGTGAATAGTAATGAATAATTCTAAAATACAACATGGATGTTTTTGAACAAAAGACAAAGAAATACCTTGATCTATCATATTTCGTAGTTTCAGTGCTTTCAAAACTCGCATGAAGTCGCACAAAAAATCCTACTATAATCGATTTTTTTGTATGTTGGAAAAATTGAAAAAAAAAAAAAATGATATAACGGTAGATTGTATCAGGTTCTTTCAATTAAGCGTAACGAAAGTAGTGTCCGGCGCGAAATTCGATGGTTTTGCCCTGTTGAAACTCAAAACGTATATGGTTTCTAAATAAAGATTTGTATTTTATTCAGCGGTTTTTGTGCACGCGCACATCTTGGGCTCGAATCGAACGTTCAAAAGCGTTCAAACTCAAGCTACTTAAGGTCTGGATTTTAAACTTATATCCGATAAAATCAATTTTGCATGTTACGGCATAAAGATCTGCAAGAAAATACTCAAACTTGGCACAATGATAGATATTGGTGACGTTTGTGATCTTAACGTAAGTTTTTCAACACATAGTCGTCACGTGACCAACATGATTTGATCAAACCAAAATAGACAGTTTTGCATTACGATAACTTGTTGTCTATGTTATAAAAGAAATGGTTCATAAGCAGTTGTGCGTCCATCGTGTTTTGGATGCACTTGGAAGGTTGCCTTAATACTCAATAAGCAACTCATTACGATTCTTTCGTGCTTAGCAACCTCCCGCGTGCATCCATAACGTGATGGACGCACGCTACTTATGAACCATTTCTTAATCACTGCGGATTCACTATATTGTGAATTTAAAGCGTATACCATATTCACTCACATTTGATTATATTTACTGTAGTGCAAATATCATCTTCAACACAGATTTTCGATAGGTTGTGAATATGCATTTATCTCATAGATACTGAGATTTACACACGAAAATCTAATTGAGTAAATTTTCGTTCGTGCGATGAATTTAGCCAATAAGAAAGGCGAACGACGTTTTTCACTAGTGAAAAAGCACAAATTTGAGACATTTGCTCTAGGACACAAGTCACTTGATTAATTAATCTCGAAAACTTTACGAGAATATGTCGAAATCAATTTTCTATGCGTGTATACTCTTATCGACAACGATATTCGTCATGACAGTGGTCAAAATGTTGTGGACTCACTACGTGCAGCCGAGTGAGTCAGCAACAAATTAAACCACATTCGATTTTTTTTTTTTTACAATACAGACCAAAATAAATGTACAAAAATAAAATGTCAGTTAGCGGACGAAAAATGACGAATTTGTCACGCATCAAACTCAATGGTTTCTCTTCAAGCTACGGAAAATCACACAATTTACGAAAATAATCTTTTTTCAGCCGAAAAAAAACAAATAAGCTTATTTTCATACAAAAATACAGTGCATTACTTGTCTTGAGAGACTGCTATGTGAAGTTACAAAAGTAAAAGTACAAGAATGTCAAACACGCGGCCGATTAGATGGGATCTGGAGAAACGTTTTTGAAAATTTTCAAAAAAAAGCATTTTAGATACATTAAAACTAATAATATAGAAGATTACACAATACCTGACATGTCCATGTACATGTACCAATACCTAGCCTTTGAACAACATTCTAAGCTTTTCAAATTAGTCCTGAACGAATGGTATTACTCGTCAAATATGAAATGTAATTTTGAGCACGTTTTTGTTAAAAAGACTACATAATTGATTGTAAGTGAAGATTTGTCGAAAAGACTGAAAAAACGCATAAAATTAAAACGACAACAGCTCCATGACAGCATAGTTACATTTATTACCATTTGCTACTTACAGAAAAGTAATTTCCATTGATAGTTTATCCATAAATAACTTGTTTTTAAAATCATTTTTTGATGAAAACATTTGTGTCGATGACAAACTTTCCCTCAATTCCTAACGAGTGTTGTGTGACATGATGACGTAAGCAAAGTGTGTCTGTACTCTTATTTACATCGGCAAATTAACCAATCAGCACGCGAGAATTCATACAAGTGTTGAAAAATACTAGTTAGTATATCATTAAAAAAAGTGTCATGGTGGCCCGTTCTAATCTCCTTATGTATGTTTTACTGACATTGGAAATTATCGTACCAACCAACACTAGAAGTAAATCTAGCCAAGCAAAAATGTCCCATCAAAAGATGGTTTGTACAGTGCTCTCTCAAGTTCTCTTCAACATAAACTCCTATCAGTCCTGCAAGTAGTCGTCCAACAGAGCAACCAAGCAAAGTAATTGTCAAAGCCAAGCCTTTCTCGTGGGACGACCCAAAACTATTAGCGGCAGCGACAACGACCCGAACAGTAAGTGATCCAAATACTAAGCCATGGGTTCCACTCAACAATAACAAAATATAGACATTAGGGACGAAGTGATACCACGACGCGAAAAGGAAAAACATCAGATGACCGAAATTTACAAAAAGAAGAATTAATATTTTCTTAATGCGCAGTGTGTCAATCCAATTAGGACACAGAAACGAAAATAGCATCAGCTCAACCGCACCTAGAACCATCCCAAAGTCACCACTTAGCCTGTAGTAATGATAATGGTCGCGGACGCGGAAAGGCGATGATGGGAAGGTCAGAGTAGTAAGCACTGAGGTAACTGCTAAATAGAAGCAAAAAATGTTTACAAAATAATATCCAAAGAATGGAAAAACATCCAAGATATATTCTATTTTCACAAGAAAGTGTGACCACTTTTGTTTGCTCTCGTTTTTATCGGTCAAAGAAATCGATTTGTACTGGACATCTTCATGGTATTCCTGGATCTGGTACTTTTTCAGAGGACCGTGGTTCAGTATTCCATAAAAGAGAAACATCAACAGACTAACAAGATACATAACGACGATGGTGAGGCGTGGAGGTAAACACAGCCAAATTGTTGACCCTAAAAATAAAAATATAAATATAAATAACAATCGAATCACACGTCTTAATAGTTTAAAAAAAAAACATGAGATACAGAAATATCCAATCAAAAATATATAAATAAATTTCGAGTGAAGCCATCCTTTCAACTTTCTTAAAATAATCTTTATATGATGAGCATTGGAAGAACACTGGTTCCTTGCCTGGCTAGACTTTGCTAGTAAACACTTTTTTCTGCCTTTTTCCATTCCGCTTTCGTCGAAGTGTGAGAAGAGCCACCAGCTTTGTTTTTATCCGCCATTTTTGTCCAAAAATACTTCACGTTCCACACAAAGAAGTTCTGTTACATGATACGCAACTTTTGTAACTAAATTTGGCTACAACGGCTACGACGGTCGTAGTATTTTAAAACATGGTTCAAAATCCTGCGTCTTTTTTCGTGTTGCATGCGTCTATCGTAGACGATTTGTGGGCTTGACTTACACTGTACGACTGATTTGTATATATGACACGAGCAGGTTGCATGCGATAGTTGGCATCTGTTTCTAATTGTATCGCAGTGACGAACACAGGGGGATGGGGGGATGCAGGGGGTGCGCACCCCCACCCTAGTCTCATACATTCATAAAGCATCATCGACATTCTGAAATTATTTTTTCTTATTAAGTTATTTATATATTATGTCATTTCCCAATGGTGCATCCCTGCTGTAAAAAAAATCCTTGATCAGCCACTATATCGTAATATCTCATGAGATACTTGCCTGAGTAAAAAAGTCCAAACACCATAGTCGAAATATACATTCCTACTTCACACATGGTTGCAGATTTTTCAACGTCTTGGAAATATACCATCAGCAGGTATATTACGACATTCGATAATCCAGTTACAGTCCCCGCAAAAAATGAGCCAGCAAGACGCAGTCTAACATCATCAACTGCCACCATGAGTAAGTATGAGGTAAGCCACAGAAACCCCAACAGTATCATGGCTCGAAGAAATGACTTATTTCTAATCAGAAAAGGGGCAGATGATTTGATGGCGAGATCTCCAGCAGCAAAGAGAATCATGACAGTAGAAGATGGTATTAGTGTACCAGCAACGATGTCTTCTGTAGACATCCATATAGCGATTCTAGTAACTGATTGTGCAAAACCAAAGCAAAATATGCAAACATTCTTCAGTTTGGTTTCCATTTCTTCATTTATCTTTTAGATTCTTTTCCTAAAATGTAAAATATTACAAATATTACAACCATTTTCGTTAAAGTGCAACCCCCCAAAGTCTGATTTGTCAACTATTTTGTACATGTACATGTAGTCGGCAAAACATAATACTAATGTAAAGGAACTAGTCTGAACGAAATTGCGTTTGATCAATCGATCGCTCAATACCGGTATATCTCGCACCCTGCTAAAAGAGGTACCACCATGTGATGTGATGTGATGTGATGTGATGTGATGTGATGTGATGTGATGTGATGTGATGTGATGTGATGTGATTAATTAGAGACTATTATTAGAGAATTCTACACAAAGCTATGAACCTTCCGGGAATAAAATCACCCGATCCTCTTGTTGTTAACGGTTAGTAACCGGGTCAGATTACTTCCTCTACTTGCCTACTTGCTTACTCTTAGAAACTACATTAATAGAATTCTACACTAGAGAACTGAGAACCACAAAAACTATTTTGAGTGCATGAATATTTCATCTGAGTCCGACATCTTCGACGGTCTCTCCTGAAATAGCTCTGACAACTGGCTTGAAATCTTTGGACTGAATATTAAAGAGCTTTGAAAGTAGAAAATAACAAAACAAAGAATTGAACATTCATTACTTCAAATACCGCGCCTTTTAAATAAAAATCAATCACTATTAAGTATATGTGAGGTAAAATAATAGTAAATCACTCAAATAAGGTTACAGTAAACCTTTGCGGGGAGTCTCCGTAAAAAAATCATAAGAGCGCTGGATTACATGTTATTGCAAAGTATTGTATATCATTTAAAAGCACTATAACTATAAAATATGTCTGTGTAATTTGTTTTTAAGAAATATTTATATATAAAAAGTTTGATTTTTTTAAACTCAAAACGACCGTCTGTGTCTGTGTTTTTTTTTTTTTTGCACGCTTAAGAGCGGTAACACTATATCCACGATCAAAATCAAATTGTAAGTGCATGTTTAATAGTTCTTATTTAGTGACTATTAGCCACTATCAAAGACAAGTAAAGTTGTAATGAGGTATTGTTTCCTTTGTATTTTCATGTTTGTGGTTGAGTGATACTGACTAAATAGTTACTAAATAGAAACTATTAGTTAGTAACTATTTTGTTTTTATTTCATGGTTTTAGTGTTTTCACTCTATCAGAAATATTACAGTGTGTTCTATTTAGTGTTTATCATGCTGGGCTGGCACTGTACTGAAATCGGCGTTTTTAAGCGTGATTTTGAATAAATTTTTATAGTCAAGTCCGATCAACTTGGAAATTTACATGTGAAGAGTACACACCCAAAGAAAAATTAAATGCTGTTCTTGCACAAACTAAACTAGTGGTCTATAGTCGATCTGTAGAATATGCCAACCATCTAGAGACGGTTAGAATCTAACTACATAGAAGTTTAATATTCAATCTTCATTCACTGTACAAAATTTGCGCGCATGTTTGGCTGAAATTGATCACGTGATTTGTGTATATCTGTCGTCACCGTCCATTGAGCGAGCATTGAGCGTTGTATACTACGGTATAGAGTGAAGTCATTTAACCCGTGAAATAGATATTAGACTAATACACCTTAGCAGTCTCTAATTCCATTGTTTTCTTTTGTGTCTATTTGACTATTACACCTTGACTATTTAATTTTCTTTCACGGGTTAAATGTCTTCATTCTACACTTAGCTTCTTTAGTTTGTTTGTGAAAGCCAGATTTTTAAACTTTCAGCTTATAGAAATTTAATAATTGTTCTTCAGTGAACTTTTCTTAATCCCTTCGTCGTTCTAAAATGTCTAGTAGTTTTAACACTAAAAGCATGCTATTTTCAGCCGTTAAAATAAAAGTATTGAGGGAGAAAATCACAAAAAACAGTCGAGAATTTCGATGTGTTTTGAATACATTTTGACTAGAAATTTAATAATTGTTCTTCAGTGAACTTCTCTCAATCCCTTCGTCGTTCTAAAATGTATAGTAGTTTTAACACTAAAAGCATGCTATTTTCAGCCGTTAAAATAAAAGTATTGAGGGAAAAAATCACAAAAACAGTGGAGAATTTCGATGTGTTTTGAATACATTTTGACTTGCCGCCAAACGTCATTGAGCGCGCGCTCGGTATTTTCACTTTCGATTATCTGTCATTTTGTCAAAATAAAACGATTGAAATGTTATTTTTCTTTTAAAATATGGCATAGAACTCGTGTTTTGTGCACAACTACACGCCCGAGCCTACTGTAGAATGAACGAGAAATGTTCAATACTGCACGAAGCGAAGCTGAGTGCGGTATTGGAAATTTCCAGTTCATTTTACAGTCTGCAAGTAAATACACCATTATACAATAAATCATCTATGTAAAGTAAAATGGCACGCTTGTTATGTATGTATAATTGAATAGCTTACGAAAGGCAAATTGATCCAACACTTACAGTTTGTATGGAAATATCTTGTCAATAAGAGAAAATTTCTTCACTGGTTTTTTGCTCGACTGATGTTATCATTCGCATGATGTATTTTTACAAAATTTGCATATATCTTGTCAAAAAGAGAGCATTTCTTCAGTGGTTTCGTGCTCGACTGATGTTATCATTCGCATGATGTTCCGTTTTTCTCTTTCTGCATTAAATCACTGATTGCAGGGTACTCGCATCTTAAACACAAAGATATATATCTTATTAGACAGTTTGATGTGTAATATGCCAGGATATTTTTACTCGATCCACTCCTACTCCTGCAATGTAAAACATATTGCATTTGGCACTCTGCATTAGAGCGCTAATACTATATCCATGAACAAACTCAAATTGTAGAAACTATTCGTTAGTAACTATTTTGTTTTTATTTCATGGTTTTAGTGTTTTCCCTCTATTCAGTAGAAATATTACAGTGTGTTCTATTTAAAGAAGTTACCGATTAGTAACCGAGAGACATACGATCGCTTTTAATACTAGATAGACCAATCAGAGCTGATTGTATCAGTAGACAGACACATGCTCAACTTATTATCGTAGAAAAGTTCAACATTAATTTATAAAATCAAAGGAATGTATAAAAAGACCAATTTTGTCTGTATACTGTGCTGTAGAACATGTACACTCGAGGAATCAAAGAAACACTCGGCTACCGTATTTACTCAAATAAACGCCGCGGGGCTTAATACAATTGTTCTCGATCTCACTGCACTTTATCCTTCTTGATCAGAACTATACGAATATTGGGGAGATAACTTCATGGGGAAGCGGTGAAATATAATTACTTGAACTGAAAAATATAGCTTTTGATCAAAATGTAATTCCAATGCTGTTCTAGAGTAACTATAGCGACAAAGTGCGGCGCAATGATTTGAAATGCAAATTTTGTAAAACACATCATGCGAATGATAACATCAGTCAAGCACAAAACAACTAGCTTAAGGGTGACCTCTTTTTGACAAGATATATCCATACAAACTGTAAGTATTAGAACATTTGTTTGTTTTTTTGTAAGCTATCTATTTATACATACATAACAAGCGTGACATTTTACTTTTCGTGCATTACATATTGTAATCATGGTGTATACTTCTATAGCCAATTTCACATCGTCTTTACAGATGGTTGGCATTCCAATATATCTACAGACTACTGATTTAGTTTGTACTACAAGTAAATCCAATTTCAACTGAATATCAAATAACTATTTTAAAAAATATCAGACTTTCAGGTAATGCGATATTATTTAGAATCAATTTCTCTGAGAGTATTCTCAGTGCGTTTATGTGCACCTCTAAAATAACATGTTAAACCCAACTATACCCTTTCATCATTATGTTGAATTAGTTTAAGAGTTCTACGTGCACAGTACAGATATCAGTAACAACAAAAACTACAAACAGCAAACTTGGTTTTAAATTAAGTATTAATGAACTCACTTAGCAGCGGTTTCAAACAATGCAACGGTGTTCCACATTGCTAGAAATTTTGGTCAAGATGGCGACGCGCATGCGTTGTAGCATGCAAAAATAAACAAAATGGCTGCCACATTTATAAGAAAATGTATGAAATGTTGAAATTATAGTTTCGGGTTAAAAGAAATAAAAGATTATTGAATGAATTAGACGGTATTTGCATAAAGCTCTAATTATTGATTGTTTGAAACAGGTTCGCTAAAATATATATTTGTAATTTTAATATAAAAAATTTCTCGGTTCTAAAGTTATTGCCTTGTTTATCGCATGCAAATTCTGAAGTTTAATTCCACAATCTTTGGATTGAAGTTTGTTTACTTTTTGCGCGTCACCGCATTGCAGATATGCACGGGCTCGATGCTAGCAAATTTTGTGGTTTGATATGTATGCTCGGTTACAAAAGATTTAATTACCTAGTGAATCTCAACACCTTATATTTAAAAAGAACAAAGAAAATCAGGGAGGAGGGAGAAAAAGGATATAACATTTGTGAGGAAGGATATTTTAATCACTGTTTTACTCCCCTCTAAATAAAGAGAAAATTAAACTTTCAAAAGAACATACATATACATATATATACATACAAACGTCTTTGTGGTATGAATTCTACTTCAAGCGATCTTCTCAATCACCTTCATATTGACAACACTCAAGATCTGTCCCCAAATTGTCTAGTGTTTGTTTACGAATCATTACCTGGTTGAGATTACACGGGTCGAGCATTAGAGTTTCCATTTCTCGGTAGATCCTGCTAAGATATCCTAGATGACCAGATTTAGGCTACTTTTCGGTAGCGGGCGGCCGTCCCGTTGATCGTGTCACTCGTTGTGACTGACTGAAATCCACAGCATCTTTGCGGCGTGTACACATGATTTTCTTTCACAAGCACTGTTCAATTTGATCCAGCGTAAGAATAAAGGCCTTGGGTACTCACAAGAAGAAGTCGTTCGTAGTCATAAGCAATTTCATAACGTTGCAGAATTGTCGAGCTAGTCAAAGTTGGCGGCGAAGATGACAAACGTGTGTAATTAAACACACGTGGCGAGACAAGATGTTAATAATAATAATAATAATAATAATAATAATAATAATAATAATAATAATAATAATAAATAAGCATTTTTATAGCGCCATTTCCGGAAGCTCAGTGGCGCTTTACAATAATTAATTGAAGGAATGATATTTAAAGTAATCTATTGTTTTATGTATATGAATTTATATTAAAAGTTATATGTATTCGATGTATGTAAATTGAAATTAAAAGTTATCTATGTTGACTGTAAATGACTCTAAATCACTGTAGAATCTCATCAGAAACTTCAATGTAAAGACTTAAAATGTAAACAACCAGAGAAACTCTCTTAGCCTCTATTTAATATATTTGAACCACAATTAAGACCGAGTAAGTTATTACAAAACAAGCGAGGTTTCTGATGGTTGCGATTCCTCCTCCGCGCAAGGCACGTCGGGAATTCTCGTTGTAACAGTGAATATGAAGAAACTATAGGATATTCACGTTAGCTTCACTACACGTCAAACTATATCAATTTTCAGATACATCACAAAGAAAAAATAAATTCCACATTGAAGAGATGCATACGTTAACTAATTTTAAATATGCTACAACCAAAATATGCTATGAATAATTGCAATTGATACTGAACAAGAGACGAAATACCGAAATACTTTGCAGGCTTCAGAGTGTGGACTGTAAACAATAACAAAGACATCCTAATACCAATTAGTCCTAATATCACAATAAAAAAAGTAAGACTGAACTAAAAAGGAATTACTAATTAATGTTTCACAGTATCAAATGTGCTCTAAAATTGTTAGTATAGTACATTTTGCATTTTGAATAGTTCTGATTTTTTTTTTAAATTTAATGATCGAAAGCAACAGCATGTATTTCCTCTAATAATTACTTCTCAACATTTGACAACTGGTTGTATGTAGTTGAATCACGAAAATATAGCACATTGTTTTGTTATGTTCCTACTTAGCACATATAGTTAATGCTATTTCATGGGATATAGTCCATCTTAGGACACCATTTTTAACTGATGACACCTAAGATGTGTCATCAGTTAAAAATGGTGTAGCACCTCATTTTACATTAAAGATAGACAAATAATGTATCATTTTAAAGCTTATAAAACAGAGAATAAGACTATGTTTTCTCTTGAAATTAATTATATATAACCAATGCTTCACATAGAACATCAACATCGAGCTTTGATTTTGAGCTTCTTTAAGCAAAGTTTTGGTTACAGATAATTGTTTTAATAACGAAACAAACACTATCTTATTCGTTGTTAAAACTGTGGTCGTCCCTGCAGTATGCTGAGACCTGACTGTTCCCTTTCGGTCGTGTAACCGCCAATCACTGTTCACCCCGTCAACTTTTTTTTAATTAGTTGTATATACAAAAACCCTGAATTGTGAATTGTATTCTGATCAAGTGCATTCGAATACCAAAATTAATAATTGGTCTCTAAGTTTCTCTAAATTTTGTCTTTAGTGGAACTTGGATTTGCTTGTAGAACAAACTAAACCAGTGGTCTGTAAATATATTTGAATGCCAACCATCTGTAAAGACGATGGTAATTTGGCTATAGAAGTATTCACCATTACAATACGTAATGCATGAAAAGTAAAATGTTACACTTGTTGTGTGAGTATAAATAGATAGATTACAAAAAAATGTTCTAATACTTACAGTTTGTATGGATATATCGTGTCAAAAAGAGATAACAGCATTGGAATTACATTTTGATCAAAAGCTATATTTTTCAGTTCTAGTAATTATATTTTTCCGCTCGCCCATGAAGTTATCTCCCCAATATTCGTAGCTAAATTCTAATAAGGAACGGTTTCTTTATAAATTTGGATTTGAAATCATTTGTGTCAGATATAATTACTATTCAAGGCCCTACCCCACCGCGGGACCACATTGTTCTCTTGCTGCACTAAATCACTGACTGCAGGGTGCACGCATCTGAAAGCAAAGATATCTAGTTATGTAGCAGTTCGCACTTTGCATTAGAGCGCTAATACTATATATATATATATATATGAACAAAATCAAATTGTTATTGTGTAATAGTTCTTATTTAATGACTATAAGTCACTATCAAAGACAAGTAAAGTTTTAATGAGATATTGTTTCCTTTTGTTTTGATTTTTGATTTTTCTGGTTGAGTGAAACTGAATGAATAGTCACTAAATAGAAACTATTCGTTAGTAACTATTTTGTTTTTATTTCATGGTTTTAGTGGTTTCACTCTAAGAGTGAATGGTCTGATCCCAGGTGTAATCGATGTAGATGAGACTTGATCATCCGGGTTGGTGTAGTCTTGAGAAAGACTGATGGTGTTGATGTCTGACGTTTCGACAACCTGAGCGGAACTCATCTTCTTCCTACACTTTTCAATATGTTATTGAGAAATGTCCATTTTGACTTACCAAACAACAAGAAAGGCACATTTTGTTTCTGAATTAATCCATGATCCTTTGCGCCAATAGCTTGTGTGCTTTTCACGGGTGACAAACTTTCTCGGAAAGGGTGTATTCAAAAACACAAGAAACCACCGATACAGTGCAAGAGAGAATAATGAGGCTGGGTAGTGAATAGTAATGAATAATTCTAAAATACAACATGGATGTTTTTGAACAAAAGACAAAGAAATACCTTGATCTATCATATTTCGTAGTTTCAGTGCTTTCAAAACTCGCATGAAGTCGCACAAAAAATCCTACTATAATCGATTTTTTTGTATGTTGGAAAAATTGAAAAAAAAAAAAAATGATATAACGGTAGATTGTATCAGGTTCTTTCAATTAAGCGTAACGAAAGTAGTGCCCGGCGCGAAATTCGATGGTTTTGCCCTGTTGAAACTCAAAACGTATATGGTTTCTAAATAAAGATTTGTATTTTATTCAGCGGTTTTTGTGCACGCGCACATCTTGGGCTCGAATCGAACGTTCAAAAGCGTTCAAACTCAAGCTACTTAAGGCCTGGATTTTAAACTTATATCCGATAAAATCAATTTTGCATGTTACGGCATAAAGATCTGCAAGAAAATACTCAAACTTGGCACAATGATAGATATTGGTGACGTTTGTGATCTTAACGTAAGTTTTTCAACACATAGTCGTCACGTGACCAACATGATTTGATCAAACCAAAATAGACAGTTTTGCATTACGATAACTTGTTGTCTATGTTATAAAAGAAATGGTTCATAAGCAGTTGTGCGTCCATCGTGTTTTGGATGCACTTGGAAGGTTGCCTTAATACTCAATAAGCAACTCATTACGATTCTTTCGTGCTTAGCAACCTCCCGCGTGCATCCATAACGTGATGGACGCACGCTACTTATGAACCATTTCTTAATCACTGCGGATTAACTATATTGTGAATTTAAAGCGTATACCATATTCACTCACATTTGATTATATTTACTGTAGTGCAAATATCATCTTCAACACAGATTTTCGATAGGTTGTGAATATGCATTTATCTCATAGATACTGAGATTTACACACGAAAATCTAATTGAGTAAATTTTCGTTCGTGCGATGAATTTAGCCAATAAGAAAGGCGAACGACGTTTTTCACTAGTGAAAAAGCACAAATTTGAGACATTTGCTCTAGGACACAAGTCACTTGATTAATTAATCTCGAAAACTTTACGAGAATATGTCGAAATCAATTTTCTATGCGTGTATACTCTTATCGACAACGATATTCGTCATGACAGTGGTCAAAATGTTGTGGACTCACTACGTGCAGCCGAGTGAGTCAGCAACAAATTAAACCACATTCGATTTTTTTTTTTTTACAATACAGACCAAAATAAATGTACAAAAATAAAATGTCAGTTAGCGGACGAAAAATGACGAATTTGTCACGCATCAAACTCAATGGTTTCTCTTCAAGCTACGGAAAATCACACAATTTACGAAAATAATCTTTTTTCAGCCGAAAAAAAACAAATAAGCTTATTTTCATACAAAAATACAGTGCATTACTTGTCTTGAGAGACTGCTATGTGAAGTTACAAAAGTAAAAGTACAAGAATGTCAAACACGCGGCCGATTAGATGGGATCTGGAGAAACGTTTTTGAAAATTTTCAAAAAAAAGCATTTTAGATACATTAAAACTAATAATATAGAAGATTACACAATACCTGACATGTCCATGTACATGTACCAATACCTAGCCTTTGAACAACATTCTAAGCTTTTCAAATTAGTCCTGAACGAATGGTATTACTCGTCAAATATGAAATGTAATTTTGAGCACGTTTTTGTTAAAAAGACTACATAATTGATTGTAAGTGAAGATTTGTCGAAAAGACTGAAAAAACGCATAAAATTAAAACGACAACAGCTCCATGACAGCATAGTTACATTTATTACCATTTGCTACTTACAGAAAAGTAATTTCCATTGATAGTTTATCCATAAATAACTTGTTTTTAAAATCATTTTTTGATGAAAACATTTGTGTCGATGACAAACTTTCCCTCAATTCCTAACGAGTGTTGTGTGACATGATGACGTAAGCAAAGTGTGTCTGTACTCTTATTTACATCGGCAAATTAACCAATCAGCACGCGAGAATTCATACAAGTGTTGAAAAATACTAGTTAGTATATCATTAAAAAAAGTGTCATGGTGGCCCGTTCTAATCTCCTTATGTATGTTTTACTGACATTGGAAATTATCGTACCAACCAACACTAGAAGTAAATCTAGCCAAGCAAAAATGTCCCATCAAAAGATGGTTTGTACAGTGCTCTCTCAAGTTCTCTTCAACATAAACTCCTATCAGTCCTGCAAGTAGTCGTCCAACAGAGCAACCAAGCAAAGTAATTGTCAAAGCCAAGCCTTTCTCGTGGGACGACCCAAAACTATTAGCGGCAGCGACAACGACCCGAACAGTAAGTGATCCAAATACTAAGCCATGGGTTCCACTCAACAATAACAAAATATAGACATTAGGGACGAAGTGATACCACGACGCGAAAAGGAAAAACATCAGATGACCGAAATTTACAAAAAGAAGAATTAATATTTTCTTAATGCGCAGTGTGTCAATCCAATTAGGACACAGAAACGAAAATAGCATCAGCTCAACCGCACCTAGAACCATCCCAAAGTCACCACTTAGCCTGTAGTAATGATAATGGTCGCGGACGCGGAAAGGCGATGATGGGAAGGTCAGAGTAGTAAGCACTGAGGTAACTGCTAAATAGAAGCAAAAAATGTTTACAAAATAATATCCAAAGAATGGAAAAACATCCAAGATATATTCTATTTTCACAAGAAAGTGTGACCACTTTTGTTTGCTCTCGTTTTTATCGGTCAAAGAAATCGATTTGTACTGGACATCTTCATGGTATTCCTGGATCTGGTACTTTTTCAGAGGACCGTGGTTCAGTATTCCATAAAAGAGAAACATCAACAGACTAACAAGATACATAACGACGATGGTGAGGCGTGGAGGTAAACACAGCCAAATTGTTGACCCTAAAAATAAAAATATAAATATAAATAACAATCGAATCACACGTCTTAATAGTTTAAAAAAAAAACATGAGATACAGAAATATCCAATCAAAAATATATAAATAAATTTCGAGTGAAGCCATCCTTTCAACTTTCTTAAAATAATCTTTATATGATGAGCATTGGAAGAACACTGGTTCCTTGCCTGGCTAGACTTTGCTAGTAAACACTTTTTTCTGCCTTTTTCCATTCCGCTTTCGTCGAAGTGTGAGAAGAGCCACCAGCTTTGTTTTTATCCGCCATTTTTGTCCAAAAATACTTCACGTTCCACACAAAGAAGTTCTGTTACATGATACGCAACTTTTGTAACTAAATTTGGCTACAACGGCTACGACGGTCGTAGTATTTTAAAACATGGTTCAAAATCCTGCGTCTTTTTTCGTGTTGCATGCGTCTATCGTAGACGATTTGTGGGCTTGACTTACACTGTACGACTGATTTGTATATATGACACGAGCAGGTTGCATGCGATAGTTGGCATCTGTTTCTAATTGTATCGCAGTGACGAACACAGGGGGATGGGGGGATGCAGGGGGTGCGCACCCCCACCCTAGTCTCATACATTCATAAAGCATCATCGACATTCTGAAATTATTTTTTCTTATTAAGTTATTTATATATTATGTCATTTCCCAATGGTGCATCCCTGCTGTAAAAAAAATCCTTGATCAGCCACTATATCGTAATATCTCATGAGATACTTGCCTGAGTAAAAAAGTCCAAACACCATAGTCGAAATATACATTCCTACTTCACACATGGTTGCAGATTTTTCAACGTCTTGGAAATATACCATCAGCAGGTATATTACGACATTCGATAATCCAGTTACAGTCCCCGCAAAAAATGAGCCAGCAAGACGCAGTCTAACATCATCAACTGCCACCATGAGTAAGTATGAGGTAAGCCACAGAAACCCCAACAGTATCATGGCTCGAAGAAATGACTTATTTCTAATCAGAAAAGGGGCAGATGATTTGATGGCGAGATCTCCAGCAGCAAAGAGAATCATGACAGTAGAAGATGGTATTAGTGTACCAGCAACGATGTCTTCTGTAGACATCCATATAGCGATTCTAGTAACTGATTGTGCAAAACCAAAGCAAAATATGCAAACATTCTTCAGTTTGGTTTCCATTTCTTCATTTATCTTTTAGATTCTTTTCCTAAAATGTAAAATATTACAAATATTACAACCATTTTCGTTAAAGTGCAACCCCCCAAAGTCTGATTTGTCAACTATTTTGTACATGTACATGTAGTCGGCAAAACATAATACTAATGTAAAGGAACTAGTCTGAACGAAATTGCGTTTGATCAATCGATCGCTCAATACCGGTATATCTCGCACCCTGCTAAAAGAGGTACCACCATGTGATGTGATGTGATGTGATGTGATGTGATGTGATGTGATGTGATGTGATGTGATGTGATGTGATGTGATTAATTAGAGACTATTATTAGAGAATTCTACACAAAGCTATGAACCTTCCGGGAATAAAATCACCCGATCCTCTTGTTGTTAACGGTTAGTAACCGGGTCAGATTACTTCCTCTACTTGCCTACTTGCTTACTCTTAGAAACTACATTAATAGAATTCTACACTAGAGAACTGAGAACCACAAAAACTATTTTGAGTGCATGAATATTTCATCTGAGTCCGACATCTTCGACGGTCTCTCCTGAAATAGCTCTGACAACTGGCTTGAAATCTTTGGACTGAATATTAAAGAGCTTTGAAAGTAGAAAATAACAAAACAAAGAATTGAACATTCATTACTTCAAATACCGCGCCTTTTAAATAAAAATCAATCACTATTAAGTATATGTGAGGTAAAATAATAGTAAATCACTCAAATAAGGTTACAGTAAACCTTTGCGGGGAGTCTCCGTAAAAAAATCATAAGAGCGCTGGATTACATGTTATTGCAAAGTATTGTATATCATTTAAAAGCACTATAACTATAAAATATGTCTGTGTAATTTGTTTTTAAGAAATATTTATATATAAAAAGTTTGATTTTTTTAAACTCAAAACGACCGTCTGTGTCTGTGTTTTTTTTTTTTTTGCACGCTTAAGAGCGGTAACACTATATCCACGATCAAAATCAAATTGTAAGTGCATGTTTAATAGTTCTTATTTAGTGACTATTAGCCACTATCAAAGACAAGTAAAGTTGTAATGAGGTATTGTTTCCTTTGTATTTTCATGTTTGTGGTTGAGTGATACTGACTAAATAGTTACTAAATAGAAACTATTAGTTAGTAACTATTTTGTTTTTATTTCATGGTTTTAGTGTTTTCACTCTATCAGAAATATTACAGTGTGTTCTATTTAGTGTTTATCATGCTGGGCTGGCACTGTACTGAAATCGGCGTTTTTAAGCGTGATTTTGAATAAATTTTTATAGTCAAGTCCGATCAACTTGGAAATTTACATGTGAAGAGTACACACCCAAAGAAAAATTAAATGCTGTTCTTGCACAAACTAAACTAGTGGTCTATAGTCGATCTGTAGAATATGCCAACCATCTAGAGACGGTTAGAATCTAACTACATAGAAGTTTAATATTCAATCTTCATTCACTGTACAAAATTTGCGCGCATGTTTGGCTGAAATTGATCACGTGATTTGTGTATATCTGTCGTCACCGTCCATTGAGCGAGCATTGAGCGTTGTATACTACGGTATAGAGTGAAGTCATTTAACCCGTGAAATAGATATTAGACTAATACACCTTAGCAGTCTCTAATTCCATTGTTTTCTTTTGTGTCTATTTGACTATTACACCTTGACTATTTAATTTTCTTTCACGGGTTAAATGTCTTCATTCTACACTTAGCTTCTTTAGTTTGTTTGTGAAAGCCAGATTTTTAAACTTTCAGCTTATAGAAATTTAATAATTGTTCTTCAGTGAACTTTTCTTAATCCCTTCGTCGTTCTAAAATGTCTAGTAGTTTTAACACTAAAAGCATGCTATTTTCAGCCGTTAAAATAAAAGTATTGAGGGAGAAAATCACAAAAAACAGTCGAGAATTTCGATGTGTTTTGAATACATTTTGACTAGAAATTTAATAATTGTTCTTCAGTGAACTTCTCTCAATCCCTTCGTCGTTCTAAAATGTATAGTAGTTTTAACACTAAAAGCATGCTATTTTCAGCCGTTAAAATAAAAGTATTGAGGGAAAAAATCACAAAAACAGTGGAGAATTTCGATGTGTTTTGAATACATTTTGACTTGCCGCCAAACGTCATTGAGCGCGCGCTCGGTATTTTCACTTTCGATTATCTGTCATTTTGTCAAAATAAAACGATTGAAATGTTATTTTTCTTTTAAAATATGGCATAGAACTCGTGTTTTGTGCACAACTACACGCCCGAGCCTACTGTAGAATGAACGAGAAATGTTCAATACTGCACGAAGCGAAGCTGAGTGCGGTATTGGAAATTTCCAGTTCATTTTACAGTCTGCAAGTAAATACACCATTATACAATAAATCATCTATGTAAAGTAAAATGGCACGCTTGTTATGTATGTATAATTGAATAGCTTACGAAAGGCAAATTGATCCAACACTTACAGTTTGTATGGAAATATCTTGTCAATAAGAGAAAATTTCTTCACTGGTTTTTTGCTCGACTGATGTTATCATTCGCATGATGTATTTTTACAAAATTTGCATATATCTTGTCAAAAAGAGAGCATTTCTTCAGTGGTTTCGTGCTCGACTGATGTTATCATTCGCATGATGTTCCGTTTTTCTCTTTCTGCATTAAATCACTGATTGCAGGGTACTCGCATCTTAAACACAAAGATATATATCTTATTAGACAGTTTGATGTGTAATATGCCAGGATATTTTTACTCGATCCACTCCTACTCCTGCAATGTAAAACATATTGCATTTGGCACTCTGCATTAGAGCGCTAATACTATATCCATGAACAAACTCAAATTGTAGAAACTATTCGTTAGTAACTATTTTGTTTTTATTTCATGGTTTTAGTGTTTTCCCTCTATTCAGTAGAAATATTACAGTGTGTTCTATTTAAAGAAGTTACCGATTAGTAACCGAGAGACATACGATCGCTTTTAATACTAGATAGACCAATCAGAGCTGATTGTATCAGTAGACAGACACATGCTCAACTTATTATCGTAGAAAAGTTCAACATTAATTTATAAAATCAAAGGAATGTATAAAAAGACCAATTTTGTCTGTATACTGTGCTGTAGAACATGTACACTCGAGGAATCAAAGAAACACTCGGCTACCGTATTTACTCAAATAAACGCCGCGGGGCTTAATACAATTGTTCTCGATCTCACTGCACTTTATCCTTCTTGATCAGAACTATACGAATATTGGGGAGATAACTTCATGGGGAAGCGGTGAAATATAATTACTTGAACTGAAAAATATAGCTTTTGATCAAAATGTAATTCCAATGCTGTTCTAGAGTAACTATAGCGACAAAGTGCGGCGCAATGATTTGAAATGCAAATTTTGTAAAACACATCATGCGAATGATAACATCAGTCAAGCACAAAACAACTAGCTTAAGGGTGACCTCTTTTTGACAAGATATATCCATACAAACTGTAAGTATTAGAACATTTGTTTGTTTTTTTGTAAGCTATCTATTTATACATACATAACAAGCGTGACATTTTACTTTTCGTGCATTACATATTGTAATCATGGTGTATACTTCTATAGCCAATTTCACATCGTCTTTACAGATGGTTGGCATTCCAATATATCTACAGACTACTGATTTAGTTTGTACTACAAGTAAATCCAATTTCAACTGAATATCAAATAACTATTTTAAAAAATATCAGACTTTCAGGTAATGCGATATTATTTAGAATCAATTTCTCTGAGAGTATTCTCAGTGCGTTTATGTGCACCTCTAAAATAACATGTTAAACCCAACTATACCCTTTCATCATTATGTTGAATTAGTTTAAGAGTTCTACGTGCACAGTACAGATATCAGTAACAACAAAAACTACAAACAGCAAACTTGGTTTTAAATTAAGTATTAATGAACTCACTTAGCAGCGGTTTCAAACAATGCAACGGTGTTCCACATTGCTAGAAATTTTGGTCAAGATGGCGACGCGCATGCGTTGTAGCATGCAAAAATAAACAAAATGGCTGCCACATTTATAAGAAAATGTATGAAATGTTGAAATTATAGTTTCGGGTTAAAAGAAATAAAAGATTATTGAATGAATTAGACGGTATTTGCATAAAGCTCTAATTATTGATTGTTTGAAACAGGTTCGCTAAAATATATATTTGTAATTTTAATATAAAAAATTTCTCGGTTCTAAAGTTATTGCCTTGTTTATCGCATGCAAATTCTGAAGTTTAATTCCACAATCTTTGGATTGAAGTTTGTTTACTTTTTGCGCGTCACCGCATTGCAGATATGCACGGGCTCGATGCTAGCAAATTTTGTGGTTTGATATGTATGCTCGGTTACAAAAGATTTAATTACCTAGTGAATCTCAACACCTTATATTTAAAAAGAACAAAGAAAATCAGGGAGGAGGGAGAAAAAGGATATAACATTTGTGAGGAAGGATATTTTAATCACTGTTTTACTCCCCTCTAAATAAAGAGAAAATTAAACTTTCAAAAGAACATACATATACATATATATACATACAAACGTCTTTGTGGTATGAATTCTACTTCAAGCGATCTTCTCAATCACCTTCATATTGACAACACTCAAGATCTGTCCCCAAATTGTCTAGTGTTTGTTTACGAATCATTACCTGGTTGAGATTACACGGGTCGAGCATTAGAGTTTCCATTTCTCGGTAGATCCTGCTAAGATATCCTAGATGACCAGATTTAGGCTACTTTTCGGTAGCGGGCGGCCGTCCCGTTGATCGTGTCACTCGTTGTGACTGACTGAAATCCACAGCATCTTTGCGGCGTGTACACATGATTTTCTTTCACAAGCACTGTTCAATTTGATCCAGCGTAAGAATAAAGGCCTTGGGTACTCACAAGAAGAAGTCGTTCGTAGTCATAAGCAATTTCATAACGTTGCAGAATTGTCGAGCTAGTCAAAGTTGGCGGCGAAGATGACAAACGTGTGTAATTAAACACACGTGGCGAGACAAGATGTTAATAATAATAATAATAATAATAATAATAATAATAATAATAATAATAATAAATAAGCATTTTTATAGCGCCATTTCCGGAAGCTCAGTGGCGCTTTACAATAATTAATTGAAGGAATGATATTTAAAGTAATCTATTGTTTTATGTATATGAATTTATATTAAAAGTTATATGTATTCGATGTATGTAAATTGAAATTAAAAGTTATCTATGTTGACTGTAAATGACTCTAAATCACTGTAGAATCTCATCAGAAACTTCAATGTAAAGACTTAAAATGTAAACAACCAGAGAAACTCTCTTAGCCTCTATTTAATATATTTGAACCACAATTAAGACCGAGTAAGTTATTACAAAACAAGCGAGGTTTCTGATGGTTGCGATTCCTCCTCCGCGCAAGGCACGTCGGGAATTCTCGTTGTAACAGTGAATATGAAGAAACTATAGGATATTCACGTTAGCTTCACTACACGTCAAACTATATCAATTTTCAGATACATCACAAAGAAAAAATAAATTCCACATTGAAGAGATGCATACGTTAACTAATTTTAAATATGCTACAACCAAAATATGCTATGAATAATTGCAATTGATACTGAACAAGAGACGAAATACCGAAATACTTTGCAGGCTTCAGAGTGTGGACTGTAAACAATAACAAAGACATCCTAATACCAATTAGTCCTAATATCACAATAAAAAAAGTAAGACTGAACTAAAAAGGAATTACTAATTAATGTTTCACAGTATCAAATGTGCTCTAAAATTGTTAGTATAGTACATTTTGCATTTTGAATAGTTCTGATTTTTTTTTTAAATTTAATGATCGAAAGCAACAGCATGTATTTCCTCTAATAATTACTTCTCAACATTTGACAACTGGTTGTATGTAGTTGAATCACGAAAATATAGCACATTGTTTTGTTATGTTCCTACTTAGCACATATAGTTAATGCTATTTCATGGGATATAGTCCATCTTAGGACACCATTTTTAACTGATGACACCTAAGATGTGTCATCAGTTAAAAATGGTGTAGCACCTCATTTTACATTAAAGATAGACAAATAATGTATCATTTTAAAGCTTATAAAACAGAGAATAAGACTATGTTTTCTCTTGAAATTAATTATATATAACCAATGCTTCACATAGAACATCAACATCGAGCTTTGATTTTGAGCTTCTTTAAGCAAAGTTTTGGTTACAGATAATTGTTTTAATAACGAAACAAACACTATCTTATTCGTTGTTAAAACTGTGGTCGTCCCTGCAGTATGCTGAGACCTGACTGTTCCCTTTCGGTCGTGTAACCGCCAATCACTGTTCACCCCGTCAACTTTTTTTTAATTAGTTGTATATACAAAAACCCTGAATTGTGAATTGTATTCTGATCAAGTGCATTCGAATACCAAAATTAATAATTGGTCTCTAAGTTTCTCTAAATTTTGTCTTTAGTGGAACTTGGATTTGCTTGTAGAACAAACTAAACCAGTGGTCTGTAAATATATTTGAATGCCAACCATCTGTAAAGACGATGGTAATTTGGCTATAGAAGTATTCACCATTACAATACGTAATGCATGAAAAGTAAAATGTTACACTTGTTGTGTGAGTATAAATAGATAGATTACAAAAAAATGTTCTAATACTTACAGTTTGTATGGATATATCGTGTCAAAAAGAGATAACAGCATTGGAATTACATTTTGATCAAAAGCTATATTTTTCAGTTCTAGTAATTATATTTTACCGCTCGCCCATGAAGTTATCTCCCCAATATTCGTAGCTAAATTCTAATAAGGAACGGTTTCTTTATAAAATTTGCATTTGAAATCATTTGGGTCAGATATAATTACTATTCAAGGCCCTACCCCACCCCGGGACCACATTGTTCTCTTGCTGCACTAAATCACTGACTGCAGGGTGCACGCATCTGAAAGCAAAGATATCTAGTTATGTAGCAGTTCGCACTTTGCATTAGAGCGCTAATACTATATATATATATCTATGAACAAAATCAAATTGTTATTGTGTAATAGTTCTTATTTAATGACTATAAGTCACTATCAAAGACAAGTAAAGTTTTAATGAGATATTGTTTCCTTTTGTTTTGATTTTTGATTTTTCTGGTTGAGTGAAACTGAATGAATAGTCACTAAATAGAAACTATTCGTTAGTAACTATTTTGTTTTTATTTCATGGTTTTAGTGGTTTCACTCAAAGAGTGAATGGTCTGATCCCAGGTGTAATCGATGTAGATGAGACATGATCGTCCGGGTTGGTGTAGTCTTGAGAAAGACTGATGGTGTTGATGTCTGACGTTTCGACAACCTGAGCGGAACTCATCTTCTTCCGACACTTTTCAATATGTTATTGAGAAATGTCCATTTTGACTTACCAAACAACAAGAAAGGCACATTTTGTTTCTGAATTAATCCATGATCCTTTGCGCCAATAGCTTGTGTGCTTTTCACGGGTGACAAACTTTCTCGGAAAGGGTGTATTCAAAAACACAAGAAACCACCGATACAGTGCAAGAGAGAATAATGAGGCTGGGTAGTGAATAGTAATGAATAATTCTAAAATACAACATGGATGTTTTTGAACAAAAGACAAAGAAATACCTTGATCTATCATATTTCGTAGTTTCAGTGCTTTCAAAACTCGCATGAAGTCGCACAAAAAATCCTACTATAATCGATTTTTTTGTATGTTGGAAAAATTGAAAAAAAAAAAAAATGATATAACGGTAGATTGTATCAGGTTCTTTCAATTAAGCGTAACGAAAGTAGTGTCCGGCGCGAAATTCGATGGTTTTGCCCTGTTGAAACTCAAAACGTATATGGTTTCTAAATAAAGATTTGTATTTTATTCAGCGGTTTTTGTGCTCGCGCACATCTTGGGCTCGAATCGAACGTTCAAAAGCGTTCAAACTCAAGCTACTTAAGGCCTGGGTTTTAAACTTATATCCGATAAAATCAATTTTGCATGTTACGGCATAAAGATCTGCAAGAAAATACTCAAACTTGGCACAATGATAGATATTGGTGACGTTTGTGATCTTAACGTAAGTTTTTCAACACATAGTCGTCACGTGACCAACATGATTTGATCAAACCAAAATAGACAGTTTTGCATTACGATAACTTGTTGTCTATGTTATAAAAGAAATAGTTCATAAGTAGTTGTGCGTCCATCGTGTTTTGGATGCACTTGGAAGGTTGCCTTAATACTCAATAAGCAACTCATTACGATTCTTTCGTGCTTAGCAACCTCCCGCGTGCATCCATAACGTGATGGACGCACGCTACTTATGAACCATTTCTTAATCACTGCGGATTCACTATATTGTGAATTTAAAGCGTATACCATATTCACTCACATTTGATTATATTTACTGTAGTGCAAATATCATCTTCAACACAGATTTTCGATAGGTTGTGAATATGCATTTATCTCATAGATACTGAGATTTACACACGAAAATCTAATTGAGTAAATTTTCGTTCGTGCGATGAATTTAGCCAATAAGAAAGGCGAACGACGTTTTTCACTAGTGAAAATGCACCGTTCGCCTTTCTGATTGGACGAACGATGTATTTTCACTAGTGAAAATTATCGTTCGTCCAATCAGAAACACGATCAACGAACACTCACTGTCAACAACTAAAACTGGCACCTTTGCGACTTGAGCAAAAATGGCTGCAGAAGGCTCCAGATTTCTGTTATTATACTCTACACATAAAACAGTTTTTATCATGTAGATGTCCTAAAGAACTTACTGAATGAAGATGTTCTGAACAAATTTGAGACATTTGCTCTAGGACACAAGTCACTTGATTAATTAATCTCGAAAACTTTACGAGAATATGTCGAAATCAATTTTCTATGCGTGTATACTCTTATCGACAACGATATTCGTCATGACAGTGGTCAAAATGTTGTGGACTCACTACGTGCATCTGAGTGAGTCAGCAACAAATTAAACCACATTCGATTTGTTTTTTTACAATACAGACCAAAATAAATGTACAAAAATAAAATGTCAGTTAGCGGACGAAAAATGACGAATTTGTCACGCATCAAACTCAATGGTTTCTCTTCAAGCTACGGAAAATCACACAATTTACGAAAATAATCTTTTTTCAGCCGAAAAAAAACAAATAAGCTTATTTTCATACAAAAATACAGTGCATTACTTGTCTTGAGAGACTGCTATGTGAAGTTATAAAAGTAAAATTACAAGAATGTCAAACACGCGGCCGATTAGATGGGATCTGGAGAAACGTTTTTGAAAACTTTCAAAAAAAAGCATTTTAGATACATTAAAACTAATAATATAGAAGATTACACAATACCTGACATGTCCATGTACATGTACCAATACCTAGCCTTTGAACAACATTCTAAGCTTTTCAAATTAGTCCTGAACGAATGGTATTACTCGTCAAATATGAAATGTAATTTTGAGCACGTTTTTGTTAAAAAGACTACATAATTGATTGTAAGTGAAGATTTGTCGAAAAGACTGAAAAAACGCATAAAATTAAAACGACAACAGCTCCATGACAGCATAGTTACATTTATTACCATTTGCTACTTACAGAAAAGTAATTTCCATTGATAGTTTATCCATAAATAACTTGTTTTTAAAATCCTTTTTTGATGAAAACATTTGTGTCGATGACAAACTTTCCCTCAATTCCTAACGAGTGTTGTGTGACATGATGACGTAAGCAAAGAGTGTCTGTACTCTTATTTACAACGGCAAATTAACCAATCAGCACGCGAGAATTCATACAAGTGTTGAAAAATACTAGTTAGTATATCATTAAAAAAAGTGTCATGGTGGCCCGTTCTAATCTCCTTATGTATGTTTTACTGACATTGGAAATTATCGTACCAACCAACACTAGAAGTAAATCTAGCCAAGCAAAAATGTCCCATCAAAAGATGGTTTGTACAGTGCTCTCTCAAGTTCTCTTCAACATAAACTCCTATCAGTCCTGCAAGTAGTCGTCCAACAGAGCAACCAAGCAAAGTAATTGTCATAGCCAAGCCTTTCTCGTGGGACGACCCAAAACTATTAGCGGCAGCGACAACGACCCGAACAGTAAGTGATCCAAATACTAAGCCATGGGTTCCACTCAACAATAACAAAATATAGACATTAGGGACGAAGTGATACCACGACGCGAAAAGGAAAAACATCAGATGACCGAAATTTACAAAAAGAAGAATTAATATTTTCTTAATGCGCAGTGTGTCAATCCAATTAGGACACAGAAACGAAAATAGCATCAGCTCAACCGCACCTAGAACCATCCCAAAGTCACCACTTAGCCTGTAGTAATGATAATGGTCGCGGACGCGGAAAGGCGATGATGGGAAGGTCAGAGTAGTAAGCACTGAGGTAACTGCTAAATAGAAGCAAAAAATGTTTACAAAATAGTATCCAAAGAATGGAAAAACATCCAAGATATATTCTATTTTCACAAGAAAGTGTGACCACTTTTGTTTGCTCTCGTTTTTATCGGTCAAAGAAACCGATTTGTACTGGACATCTTCATGGTATTCCTGGATCTGGTACTTTTTCAGAGGACCGTGGTTCAGTATTCCATAAAAGAGAAACATCAACAGACTAACAAGATACATAACGACGATGGTGAGGCGTGGAGGTAAACACAGCCAAATTGTTGACCCTAAAAATAAAAATATAAATATAAATAACAATCGAATCACACGTCTTAATAGTTTAAAAAAAAAACATGAGATACAGAAATATCCAATCAAAAATATATAAATAAATTTCGAGTGAAGCCATCCTTTCAACTTTCTTAAAATAATCTTTATATGATGAGCATTGGAAGAACACTGGTTCCTTGCCTGGCTAGACTTTGCTAGTAAACACTTTTTTCTGCCTTTTTCCATTCCGCTTTCGTCGAAGTGTGAGAAGAGCCACCAGCTTTGTTTTTATCCGCCATTTTTGTCCAAAAATACTTCACGTTCCACACAAAGAAGTTCTGTTACATGATACGCAACTTTTGTAACTAAATTTGGCTACAACGGCTACGACGGTCGTAGTATTTTAAAACATGGTTCAAAATCCTGCGTCTTTTTTCGTGTTGCATGCGTCTATCGTAGACGATTTGTGGGCTTGACTTACACTGTACGACTGATTTGTATATATGACACGAGCAGGTTGCATGCGATAGTTGGCATCTGTTTCTAATTGTATCGCAGTGACGAACACAGGGGGATGGGGGGATGCAGGGGGTGCGCACCCCCACCCTAGTCTCATACATTCATAAAGCATCATCGACATTCTGAAATTATTTTTTCTTATTAAGTTATTTATATATTATGTCATTTCCCAATGGTGCATCCCTGCTGTAAAAAAAATCCTTGATCAGCCCCTATATCGTAATATCTCATGAGCTACTTGCCTGAGTAAAAAAGTCCAAACACCATAGTCGAAATATACATTCCTACTTCACACATGGTTGCAGATTTTTCAACGTCTTGGAAATATACCATCAGCAGGTATATTACGACATTCGATAATCCAGTTACAGTCCCCGCAAAAAATGAGCCAGCAAGACGCAGTCTAACATCATCAACTGCCACCATGAGTAAGTATGAGGTAAGCCACAGAAACCCCAACAGTATCATGGCTCGAAGAAATGACTTATTTCTAATCAGAAAAGGGGCAGATGATTTGATGGCGAGATCTCCAGCAGCAAAGAGAATCATGACAGTAGAAGATGGTATTAGTGTACCAGCAACGATGTCTTCTGTAGACATCCATATAGCGATTCTAGTAACTGATTGTGCAAAACCAAAGCAAAATATGCAAACATTCTTCAGTTTGGTTTCCATTTCTTCATTTATCTTTTAGATTCTTTTCCTAAAATGTAAAATATTACAAATATTACAACCATTTTCGTTAAAGTGCAACCCCCCAAAGTCTGATTTGTCAACTATTTTGTACATGTACATGTAGTCGGCAAAACATAATACTAATGTAAAGGAACTAGTCTGAACGAAATTGCGTTTGATCAATCGATCGCTCAATACCGGTATATCTCGCACCCTGCTAAAAGAGGTACCACCATGTGATGTGATGTGATGTGATGTGATGTGATGTGATGTGATGTGATGTGATGTGATGTGATGTGATGTGATGTGATGTGATGTGATGTGATGTGATGTGATGTGATGTGATGTGATGTGATGTGATGTGATGTGATGTGATGTGATGTGATGTGATGTGATGTGATGTGATGTGATTAATTAGAGACTATTATTAGAGAATTCTACACAAAGCTATGAACCTTCCGGGAATAAAATCACCCGATCCTCTTGTTGTTAACGGTTAGTAACCGGGTCAGATTACTTCCTCTACTTGCCTACTTGCTTACTCTTAGAAACTACATTAATAGAATTCTACACTAGAGAACTGAGAACCACAAAAACTATTTTGAGTGCATGAATATTTCATCTGAGTCCGACATCTTCGACGGTCTCTCCTGAAATAGCTCTGACAACTGGCTTGAAATCTTTGGACTGAATATTAAAGAGCTTTGAAAGTAGAAAATAACAAAACAAAGAATTGAACATTCATTAGTTCAAATACCGCGCCTTTTAAATAAAAATCAATCACTATTAAGTATATGTGAGGTAAAATAATAGTAAATCACTCAAATAAGGTTACAGTAAACCTTTGCGGGGAGTCTCCGTAAAAAAATCATAAGAGCGCTGGATTACATGTTATTGCAAAGTATTGTATATCATTTAAAAGCACTATAACTATAAAATATGTCTGTGTAATTTGTTTTTAAGAAATATTTATATATAAAAAGTTTGATTTTTTTAAACTCAAAACGACCGTCTGTGTCTGTGGTTTTTTTTTTGTTTTTTTTTGCACGCTTAAGAGCGGTAACACTATATCCACGATCAAAATCAAATTGTAAGTGCATGTTTAATAGTTCTTATTTAGTGACTATTAGCCACTATCAAAGACAAGTAAAGTTGTAATGAGGTATTGTTTCCTTTGTATTTTCATGTTTGTGGTTGAGTGATACTGACTAAATAGTTACTAAATAGAAACTATTAGTTAGTAACTATTTTGTTTTTATTTCATGGTTTTAGTGTTTTCACTCTATTAGAAATATTACAGTGTGTTCTATTTAGTGTTTATCATGCTGGGCTGGCACTGTACTGAAATCGGCGTTTTTAAGCGTGATTTTGAATAAATTTTTATAGTCAAGTCCGATCAACTTGGAAATTTACATGTGAAGAGTACACACCCAAAGAAAAATTAAATGCTGTTCTTGCACAAACTAAACTAGTGGTCTATAGTCGATCTGTAGAATATGCCAACCATCTAGAGACGGTTAGAATCTAACTACATAGAAGTTTAATATTCAATCTTCATTCACTGTACAAAATTTGCGCGCATGTTTGGCTGAAATTGATCACGTGATTTGTGTATATCTGTCGTCACCGTCCATTGAGCGAGCATTGAGCGTTGTATACTACGGTATAGAGTGAAGTCATTTAACCCGTGAAATAGATATTAGACTAATACACCTTAGCAGTCTCTAATTCCATTGTTTTCTTTTGTGTCTATTTGACTATTACACCTTGACTATTTAATTTTCTTTCACGCGTTAAATGTCTTCATTCTACACTTAGCTTCTTTAGTTTGTTTGTGAAAGCCAGATTTTTAAACTTTCAGCTTATAGAAATTTAATAATTGTTCTTCAGTGAACTTTTCTTAATCCCTTCGTCGTTCTAAAATGTCTAGTAGTTTTAACACTAAAAGCATGCTATTTTCAGCCGTTAAAATAAAAGTATTGAGGGAGAAAATCACAAAAAACAGTCGAGAATTTCGATGTGTTTTGAATACATTTTGACTAGAAATTTAATAAATGTTCTTCAGTGAACTTCTCTCAATCCCTTCGTCGTTCTAAAATGTATAGTAGTTTTAACACTAAAAGCATGCTATTTTCAGCCGTTAAAATAAAAGTATTGAGGGAAAAAATCACAAAAACAGTGGAGAATTTCGATGTGTTTTGAATACATTTTGACTTGCCGCCAAACGTCATTGAGCGCGCGCTCGGTATTTTCACTTTCGATTATCTGTCATTTTGTCAAAATAAAACGATTGAAATGTTATTTTTCTTTTAAAATATGGCATAGAACTCGTGTTTTGTGCACAAATACACGCCCGAGCCTACTGTAGAATGAACGAGAAATGTTCAATACTGCACGAAGCGAAGCTGAGTGCGGTATTGGAAATTTCCAGTTCATTTTACAGTCTGCAAGTAAATACACCATTATACAATAAATCATCTATGTAAAGTAAAATGGCACGCTTGTTATGTATGTATAATTGAATAGCTTACGAAAGGCAAATTGATCCAACACTTACAGTTTGTATGGAAATATCTTGTCAATAAGAGAACATTTCTTCACTGGTTTTTTGCTCGACTGATGTTATCATTCGCATGATGTATTTTTACAAAATTTGCATATATCTTGTCAAAAAGAGAGCATTTCTTCAGTGGTTTCGTGCTCGACTGATGTTATCATTCGCATGATGTTCCGTTTTTCTCTTTCTGCATTAAATCACTGATTGCAGGGTACTCGCATCTTAAACACAAAGATATATATCTTATTAGACAGTTTGATGTGTAATATGCCAGGATATTTTTACTCGATCCACTCCTACTCCTGCAATGTAAAACATATTGCATTTGGCACTCTGCATTAGAGCGCTAATACTATATCCATGAACAAACTCAAATTGTAGAAACTATTCGTTAGTAACTATTTTGTTTTTATTTCATGGTTTTAGTGTTTTCCCTCTATTCAGTAGAAATATTACAGTGTGTTCTATTTAAAGAAGTTACCGATTAGTAACCGAGAGACATACGATCGCTTTTAATACTAGATAGACCAATCAGAGCTGATTGTATCAGTAGACAGACACATGCTCAACTTATTATCGTAGAAAAGTTCAACATTAATTTATAAAATCAAAGGAATGTATAAAAAGACCAATTTTGTCTGTATACTGTGCTGTAGAACATGTACACTCGAGGAATCAAAGAAACACTCGGCTACCGTATTTACTCAAATAAACGCCGCGGGGCTTAATACAATTGTTCTCGATCTCACTGCACTTTATCCTTCTTGATCAGAACTATACGAATATTGGGGAGATAACTTCATGGGGAAGCGGTGAAATATAATTACTTGAACTGAAAAATATAGCTTTTGATCAAAATGTAATTCCAATGCTGTTCTAGAGTAACTATAGCGACAAAGTGCGGCGCAATGATTTGAAATGCAAATTTTGTAAAACACATCATGCGAATGATAACATCAGTCAAGCACAAAACAACTAGCTTAAGGGTGACCTCTTTTTGACAAGATATATCCATACAAACTGTAAGTATTAGAACATTTTTTTTTTTTTTTTGTAAGCTATCTATTTATACATACATAACAAGCGTGACATTTTACTTTTCGTGCATTACATATTGTAATCATGGTGTATACTTCTATAGCCAATTTCACATCGTCTTTACAGATGGTTGGCATTCCAATATATCTACAGACTACTGATTTAGTTTGTACTACAAGTAAATCCAATTTCAACTGAATATCAAATAACTATTTTAAAAAATATCAGACTTTCAGGTAATGCGATATTATTTAGAATCAATTTCTCTGAGAGTATTCTCAGTGCGTTTATGTGCACCTCTAAAATAACATGTTAAACCCAACTATACCCTTTCATCATTATGTTGAATTAGTTTAAGAGTTCTACGTGCACAGTACAGATATCAGTAACAACAAAAACTACAAACAGCAAACTTGGTTTTAAATTAAGTATTAATGAACTCACTTAGCAGCGGTTTCAAACAATGCAACGGTGTTCCACATTGCTAGAAATTTTGGTCAAGATGGCGACGCGCATGCGTTGTAGCATGCAAAAATAAACAAAATGGCTGCCACATTTATAAGAAAATGTATGAAATGTTGAAATTATAGTTTCGGGTTAAAAGAAATAAAAGATTATTGAATGAATTAGACGGTATTTGCATAAAGCTCTAATTATTGATTGTTTGAAACAGGTTCGCTAAAATATATATTTGTAATTTTAATATAAAAAATTTCTCGGTTCTAAAGTTATTGCCTTGTTTATCGCATGCAAATTCTGAAGTTTAATTCCACAATCTTTGGATTGAAGTTTGTTTACTTTTTGCGCGTCACCGCATTGCAGATATGCACGGGCTCGATGCTAGCAAATTTTGTGGTTTGATATGTATGCTCGGTTACAAAAGATTTAATTACCTAGTGAATCTCAACACCTTATATTTAAAAAGAACAAAGAAAATCAGGGAGGAGGGAGAAAAAGGATATAACATTTGTGAGGAAGGATATTTTAATCACTGTTTTACTCCCCTCTAAATAAAGAGAAAATTAAACTTTCAAAAGAACATACATATACATATATATACATACAAACGTCTTTGTGGTATGAATTCTACTTCAAGCGATCTTCTCAATCACCTTCATATTGACAACACTCAAGATCTGTCCCCAAATTGTCTAGTGTTTGTTTACGAATCATTACCTGGTTGAGATTACACGGGTCGAGCATTAGAGTTTCCATTTCTCGGTAGATCCTGCTAAGATATCCTAGATGACCAGATTTAGGCTACTTTTCGGTAGCGGGCGGCCGTCCCGTTGATCGTGTCACTCGTTGTGACTGACTGAAATCCACAGCATCTTTGCGGCGTGTACACATGATTTTCTTTCACAAGCACTGTTCAATTTGATCCAGCGTAAGAATAAAGGCCTTGGGTACTCACAAGAAGAAGTCGTTCGTAGTCATAAGCAATTTCATAACGTTGCAGAATTGTCGAGCTAGTCAAAGTTGGCGGCGAAGATGACAAACGTGTGTAATTAAACACACGTGGCGAGACAAGATGTTAATAATAATAATAATAATAATAATAAATAAGCATTTTTATAGCGCCATTTCCGGAAGCTCAGTGGCGCTTTACAATAATTAATTGAAGGAATGATATTTAAAGTAATCTATTGTTTTATGTATATGAATTTATATTAAAAGTTATATGTATTCGATGTATGTAAATTGAAATTAAAAGTTATCTATGTTGACTGTAAATGACTCTAAATCACTGTAGAATCTCATCAGAAACTTCAATGTAAAGACTTAAAATGTAAACAACCAGAGAAACTCTCTTAGCCTCTATTTAATATATTTGAACCACAATTAAGACCGAGTAAGTTATTACAAAACAAGCGAGGTTTCTGATGGTTGCGATTCCTCCTCCGCGCAAGGCACGTCGGGAATTCTCGTTGTAACAGTGAATATGAAGAAACTATAGGATATTCACGTTAGCTTCACTACACGTCAAACTATATCAATTTTCAGATACATCACAAAGAAAATATAAATTCCACATTGAAGAGATGCATACGTTAACTAATTTTAAATATGCTACAACCAAAATATGCTATGAATAATTGCAATTGATACTGAACAAGAGACGAAATACCGAAATACTTTGCAGGCTTCAGAGTGTGGACTGTAAACAATAACAAAGACATCCTAATACCAATTAGTCCTAATATCACAATAAAAAAAGTAAGACTGAACTAAAAAGGAATTACTAATTAATGTTTCACAGTATCAAATGTGCTCTAAAATTGTTAGTATAGTACATTTTGCATTTTGAATAGTTCTGATTTTTTTTTTAAATTTAATGATCGAAAGCAACAGCATGTATTTCCTCTAATAATTACTTCTCAACATTTGACAACTGGTTGTATGTAGTTGAATCACGAAAATATAGCACATTGTTTTGTTATGTTCCTACTTAGCACATATAGTTAATGCTATTTCATGGGATATAGTCCATCTTAGGACACCATTTTTAACTGATGACACCTAAGATGTGTCATCAGTTAAAAATGGTGTAGCACCTCATTTTACATTAAAGATAGACAAATAATGTATCATTTTAAAGCTTATAAAACAGAGAATAAGACTATGTTTTCTCTTGAAATTAATTATATATAACCAATGCTTCACATAGAACATCAACATCGAGCTTTGATTTTGAGCTTCTTTAAGCAAAGTTTTGGTTACAGATAATTGTTTTAATAACGAAACAAACACTATCTTATTCGTTGTTAAAGCTGTGGTCGTCCCTGCAGTATGCTGAGACCTGACTGTTCCCTTTCGGTCGTGTAACCGCCAATCACTGTTCACCCTGTCAACTTTTTTTTAATTAGTTGTATATACAAAAACCCTGAATTGTGAATTGTATTCTGATCAAGTGCATTCGAATACCAAAATTAATAGTTGGTCTCTAAGTTTCTCTAAATTTTGTCTTTAGTGGAACTTGGATTTACTTGTAGAACAAACTAAACCAGTGGTCTGTAATATATTTGAATGCCAACCATCTGTAAAGACGATGGTAATTTGGCTATACAAGTATTCACGATAACAATAGACCAAAGCCAAGGACAAAACTACAACTTCATTGACAGCATTTTATAGTCGTTTTTCTAATTTTTTCTTTAGTAAAATACTAGAATTTTCAAATAAATTACCGCTTTCTACGTTATATTTTACAATAGTTAGCCTTCTTTCAATTTTTAGTAGCATTTTATTTCGTTTTTGACCTTTACACTGGTCGACTTCACGCCCTTCTGCGATGAAATTATGGAGGAGAAAAGCGATTCAAAGTCAGGGGTAGGGTTGGGTAGCGTATTCATTGACGTTTTGCATTCTTTAAAATGCATCGCAGGGCAAAATAAACCACAAATTCGTAAACAAGAAACATTAAACTTTATTTTGGAACCGTAAAGTAAAATCTAAAAGAAAAAAAAGAACATGAATATCGAAGTTAAATATGACCAACTTTGAACGAATTTACCAACGGCTTTTAGCCGTTCCACCACAGGAAGCCCACCCATAACGAACTGGGATGGTGGGGAGCCTGTGAAAAGATGAGGTGAGCTTGGTGTTCGCCATATTCACAACCTATCGAAAAACTTAATAATAATATTTGTACAGTAAATATAATCAAATGTGAGTGAATATGGTATACGCTTAAAATTCACATCATATATCATACAAAATAGTGAATCAGATTTTTCGTGCAGTGATAGTTAGTTTATCATTAAACAAACAAAGTATCGTGGTGGCCCGTTCTAATCTCCTTATGTATGTTTTAATGACATTGTAAATTATCGTTCCAACCAACACTTGAAGGAAATCTAGCCAAGCAAAATTGTCCCATCAAGAGATGGTTTGTACAGTGCTCTCTCAAGTTCTCTTCAACATAAACTCCTATCAGTCCTGCAAGTAGTCGTCCAACAGAGCAACCAAGCAAAGTAATTGTCAAAGCCAAGCCTTTCTCGTGGGACGACCCAAAACTATTGGCGGCAGCGGCAACGACCCGAACAACAAGTGATCCAAACACTAAGCCATGGGTTCCACTCAAAGCTATCAAAATATAGACATTAGGGACGAAGTGATACCACGACGCGAAAAGGAAAAACATCAGATGACCGACATTTACAAAAAGAAGAATTAATATTTTCTTAATGCGCAGTGTGTCAATCCAATTAGGACACAGAAACGAAAATAGCATCAGCTCAACCGCACCTAGAACCATCCCAAAGTCTCCACTTAGCCTGTAGTAATGATAATGGTCGCGGACGCGGAAAGGCGATGATGGGAAGGCCAGAGTAGTGAGCACTGAGGTAGCTGCTAAATAGAAGCAAAAAATGTTTACAAAATAATATCCAAAGAATGGAAAAACATCCAAGATATATTCTATTTTCACAAGAAAGTGTGACCGCTTTTGTTTGCTCTCGTTTTTATCGGTCAAAGAAACCGATTTGTACTGGACATCTTCATGGTATTCCTGGATCTGGTACTTTTTCAGAGGACCGTGGTTCAGTATTCCATAAAAGAGAAACATCAACAGACTAACAAGATACATAACGACGATGGTGAGGCGTGGAGGTAAACACAGCCAAATTGTTGACCCTAAAAATAAAAATATAAATATAAATAACAATTGAATCACACGTCTTTTTTAGTTTTTTTTTTAAAAACATGAGATACCGAAATATCCAATCAAAAATATATAAATAAATTTCGAGTGAAGCCATCCTTTCAATTTGCTTAAAATAATATTTATATGATGAGCATTGGAAGAACACTGGTTCCTTGCCTCGCTAGATAATGAATCTTTCTGTGCCTTTGCTAGTAAACACTATTGTTCTGCCCCTTTTCCCTTTCTTTTTCGTCGAGGTGTTAGAAGAGCCACCAGCTTTGTTTTTATTCGCCATTTTTGTCCAAAAATACTTCACGTTCCACACAAAGATGTTCTGTTACATGATACGCCACTTTTTAGCTAAATTTAGCCACAATGGCTACGGCGGTCGTACTATTTTAAAACTTGGTTCAAAATCCTGCGTCTTTTTTTCGTGTTGCATGCGTCTATCGTAGACGAGTTGTGGGCTTGACTTACACTGTACGACTGATTTGTATATATGACACGAGCAGGTTGCATGCGATAGTCGGCATCTGTATCTATATGTATCGCAGTGACGAACACAGGGAGATGCAGGGGGTGCGCACCTCCACCCTAGGCTCATACATTGATAAAGCATCACCAACATTCTGAAATTATTTTTTCTTATTAAGTTATTTATATATTATGTCATTTCCCAATGGTGCATCCCTGCTGTAAAAAAAATACTTCGGTTGAATTGATCAGCCCCTATATCGTAATGTCTCATGAGCTACTTGCCTGAGTAAAAAAGTCCAAACACCATAGTCGAAATCTCCACTCCTACTTCAAACATGGTTGCAGATTTTTCAACGTCTTGGAAATATGCCATCAGCAGGAATATTACGACATTTGATAATCCAGTTACAGTCCCCGCAAAGAACGAACCAGCAAGACGCAGTCTAACATCATCAACTGCCACCATGAGTAAGTATGAGATAAGCAACAGGAACCCCAACAGTATCATGGCTCGAAGAAATGAATTATTTCTAATCAGAAAAAAGGCAGATGATCTGATGGCGAGATCTCCAGCAGCAAAGAGAATCATGACAGTAGAAGATGGTATTAGTGTACCAGCAACGATGTCTTCTGTAGACATCCATACAGCGATTGAAGTAACTGCTTGTACAAAACCAAAGCAAAATATGCAAACATTTTTCAGTTTGGTTTCCATTTCTTCATTTATCTTTTAGATTCCTTTCCTAAAATGTAAAATATTAAAAACATTACAATCATTTTCGTTAAAGTGCAACCCCAAAAAAGTCTGATTTCATCGCCAACTATTCCGGCCATGCGCCCACTCACAAGGCCAGCGGTGCAACATAAAAGCGGTAGATAATTTTATCAGATTTTACAAAGAAATGTATAGAGGATCAAAGTTATTTTCGAATTATAAAATTCTCGGTAAGGATTTGTCAATTTACCTAACTGGAAATATATTATATGACATTAAAGCATTTGATTTTTACCAAACATAGCTTTATTTATTGAATAGAAACCTTTCCTTTCGATAGTTCAGTTTTCTTTCCCTACATGCTCTGTATTCAGAAATATTTGTATTTAAAATATTTGAAAGATTGTAAAATTGCAAGAAAAATACGAAAAGTGTGATATTCAGAGCATCATATTTCAAAATCAAAGCTTGTTACCTCATTTACCGTGTCTGTTCCATAAACTATATACATCATAAATTGCTTGTGTGAAATTTGTCGTCGATCGAACGAGGTTTTACCTTTTCTTTTTAACTTTGAAAATTAAAGCTCCAAATTGAATTGACGTTCGTAAGACGCCATATACTTGCAATCCTTTCTTCAATTAGAGGTACTTTGTGATGCGATAACTTTGGAAATTCCTCGCAAACTAAGGCATGTTTGATACCAAAATGAAGCTAATTTACCCAACTAATATATACAATAGAGTTTAATGTGATAGTTGTTAAAGAAAAGGCAAACCGTAGCAAGAAAGTTGGGTTTCACCGAGTGCGGGCCTAAGCGAGCTTGGGCTCCCTGTGGCTTTGCTCAGATCGTCGGCATGTCGTTGTGATTTCGCTTGTAAATTACCAATTTTATAACATTGAACTCTACAAATGTTCAAGAGTTACGGTTTGACAGTTGCCTCAATATCCTTTGGTGTTAAATTGACTAAAAGAATCGTATTTAACTTAGTTTTGTACAATCGATTTTGATTCTATCTTGGATTCCCGAATCGGTGTTTACTTTCTATTTTACACATGATATCCGCTGGCCTCGATGACTGGCGGAAGTCCGGAATAGTTGGCGATGGTCAACTATTTTGTACACCTTAGCAGTCTCTAATTCCATTGTGTTTTTTTTGTGTCTATTTGACTATTACACCTTGACTATTTAATTTTCTTTCACGGGTTAAATGTCTTCACTCTACACTTAGCTTAATTCTTTAGTTTGTTTGTGAAAGCCAGATTTTTAAACTTTCAGCTTATAGAAATTTAATAATTGTTCTTCAGTGAACTTTTCTTAATCCCTTCGTCGTTCTAAAATGTATAGTAGTTTTAACACTAAAAGCATGCTATTCCCACTGGCCATCTACTCCCAAGGGAGATGATTAATGATATGCAAGACTTTATAAACAATACAACGTGGTATTAGCAAGGGCGCCAAAACGAAAAGTTCAGTGCATTGTGAAATGTTTGGACCTAGGAATATAAATTAAGTTTCACTTATCTCAAATATTGTCCAGAAAATGTGTAATTGTCCGCTTTTAATCACGATAATGTGCTGTATTTAACAAATAGAACATTCTTTTCCGTGCTCTGTTCAGTTATAAAGCACGATGAAAGTGACGAGAGCACGAAAGAAGTGATGGGAGAAGCACGAGCTGAAAGCGAGTGCTTCTCCTCACTTCTTGAGTGCTCTCTTCACTTTCTGAGTGCTTTATAACTGAACAGAGCACGGAAAAGAATGTTCTATTTGTTTTATTATATATTTGCTGATTTCTTTTAGGCTTAAATTACTTTAATTTCACGCTTTTTATCGATTAAGAGCTGATCACTTTTGCGAATTCTCCCAACTACGCGAAAAACGCGCCAATTCTGTAAACAAACGATTTGATTGGTTTTCAAGGCAACAAACTTCAAGTGCGTTTGAAATTTTTTATTGAAATTCTTCATTTAATCGAGAAAAAACTTCACTAAACCAAGAGATAAGGTTCTAAAATTAAAGTTGTCATTCAAGTTCATAAAAGTCTTTGAGTTTTACTATCAAAACAGTGAAATGAAAGAGTTCAAGCACATTTTCAACATTTGTTGTGCATAAAAACTTCAACTTTTGCAATTTGACACGCCGAGAAAAGACTTGTAGCAAGAGTGTTTTTTGAAGCTTCGGCATTGATGTTGGACATTGGCACTGGTACAGGAGAGCTATGACTACCTCCAACAGCGTTACTAAAAATATTGGAGCAGTTTTTCAACTGTTCATTTGAAGGTCGGGAGTTGTAGCTTTGAAGGATTGCTTCATTTCGATGGCCAGAAATCGCCATGATGTGTCCGTTTGGGACTTTGGCATTTGACCACAGTGTAATGGCCGTGGCTCTTACAGAATGGTTTGTATACATCCTTGATAGGCCAGCCAGTTGTGATATCTCTTCCATCATGATACCATCGAGTCTATTCACTCCAAGTGGCCTGTTTTCGTACCAAATGCTGTCTTGTTCTTGGTTGATCGTTGTTGACATTGTGATTGATCGCTTGGGATATTGAAATAGTGACTTACACTGCGGATTTAACTTGCTGATGTATTTCTTTAAACAAGAAAGGCCATCAAAGTTGGGATCATCTGAAGTAGAATACATTCTTGCTTCTTTCTCGTACGTTTGTTGGTCGCTAAAGCCTCCTTGGTGATTTTTAGTCGCTTCGTCGTAAGTCATCGATGCGTACTCCTTCCCATCCTCATCTACCAAAAATTCAAAGCTTTCTGGCGTTAAAGCTTTTTGGCCTTCCCTCCCTCTTCTACACCAATACAGTAACAGATTAAACCAGACATTTCTGAGAAGACCCCAGGGATTGTCGCCTTTTAATGCAGTGGATGACTTCAGCTTTGTTAAATCTCCTGTGGGAATGGCTGGTTTATGCTTCACGCTTTCATTGTTTTCTCTCTTGTTCAACTTGATCTGACTTTGTAAAAGCTTGTTGGATTGCTTGAAATCCTCTCCTTTGGATATTGATATACCTCTGTTAAAGGGAGGGCTGTTCAAATGGCGTTCTATGGCATTTCTTAGGCATAGTAGTGATGATCTTGAGTATGGTTTCCCATCTTTACTCCTGGCCTCGGCATAAAACAACTTCAAGTGCTGATCCAATTGTACATTGGTCATCTCATGGCTTAAGGTAATGACTTTCCTTTCTCTACACCAAGCTAGAAATTAAAATAAATAATATGTTTGTTAAATAATGTTAAAAATTGCCTTTTATGGTACACATATTAAAGGCTTCAGTACATTGCACGAGTGTTTTTGATGCAAGTTCACCATCAATCGATAATAATACGGTGTCTTTTTGGATTTCTGTAAAAAATAAGTAGCAATATTTTAATTTCTTACCTTCAAAGACTCCTAGGGCCCATTTAGTGTTCTCTTTTGTATGTTTTGCCTCTGATTTGGATAATATATCGTCGATGTCAACTGATGAAAGTTTAGCAAATTTTGCCGGTTGTAACATTTCGCATGATTGTTTACTTTCGTGTTTGTCAAGAGCCGTTAACAGTTCTTGGTCAGATATTTCTTGAAAATCTGCACACTCGTTCATAATATTTAAGGAAAAGTTTGGATATTCCTCCATTTTTCTTGTAAAAAGCGCAAAAAAAAAAAAAAATTGCGAGAGTATTTTCGTCAACAGATGTCGTCACAACTGTGCTCCGTTCACCTATAAAGCACAGCGCTCGACCAATCACAACGCGCGTAGTATCTCAAATATATAATAATCCACCACACGTACCGACGCGATATCCCCAACGGTCGCTTGAACGTACGCTAAGATTGTGTGCCGCTGTTCAACGTAGCGCTGTCGCGAATATTCGTTATTTATTAGCCAAACACTAATTGGATTAAAATCGTTTTCGTCTCTCCATTCACTTAAAGAGACAGGGGTAGGAAACAACCAGCGGCCCCTTTGTGGACTCGTCTGCTCAACTAGCTAATCGGATTATTTTGGCAGTACATAGGGTAATTTGTTTACACAGCGATGACAGATCCTTCTCCGTCGGTTGGGAAATCGGACGCCGAAGCGGGCTTCGTAATACATCGGGTGCTTGAAAATTGATCGCGTGGCGATGACAGGTACATTAGCAAAGGCTATTAGCAAAGTTTCAAAATAGCGGTCTTGCTGTGACGGGTCATTCAAATAATACTCCATCACTGTCGTCGGTTCAAGTACGTACAATTTGTACTATAAACTTGTTCTTTTTCAAAAATACTACCCATCGTTACTATGAATACTGATAACTAGCGCCATTGCTCAATAAGCCGATAAGTTAATACGTACGTAATTATTTGTCAAAAGCCGTTAAGCTCATTATTTAAAAACAATTACGATAACTATAGTAAACACGGCAAATTACCTTTTGTGGATGTTGCTTGATGTTTCTTGTGCCGGTCGCTTTATTGGAGCACCAATCATAGAAACGATGGGTAGTATTTTTTGAAAAAGAACAAGTTTATAGTACAAATTGTACGTACTTGAACCGACGACAGTGATGGAGTATTATTTGAATGACCCGTCACAGCAAGACCGCTATTTTGAAACTTTGCTAATAGCCTTTGCTAATGTACCTGTCATCGCCACGCGATCAATTTTCAAGCACCCGATGTATTACGAAGCCCGCTTCGGCGTCCGATTTCCCAACCGACGGAGAAGGATCTGTCATCGCTGTGTAAACAAATTACCCTATGTACTGCCAAAATAATCCGATTAGTTGAGCAAACGAGTCCACAAAGGGGCCGCGGGTTGTTTCCTACCCCTGTCTCTTTAAGTGAATGGAGAGACGAAAACGATTTTAATCCAATTAGTGTTTGGCTAATAAATAACGAATATTCGCGACAGCGCTACGTTGAACAGCGGCACACAATCTTAGCGTACGTTCAAGCGACCGTTGGGGATATCGCGTCGGTACGTGTGGTGGAATACAGCACATTATCGTGATTAAAAGCGGACAATTACACATTTTCTGGACAATATTTGAGATAAGTGAAACTTAATTTATATTCCTAGGTCCAAACATTTCACAATGCACTGAACTTTTCGTTTTGGCGCCCTTGGTATTAGCTCATTCTTAGTTGCCCAAACTGGCGAGACGAACAACATCAAACCTTTGGATATTCGTACTCGGTTGGAAAAATTCTATACCCACGACAAGGCGCAGCAGACTGGCCATGAGTGCTTGGAGTTTAGTGTACCGTGTATTTGACTTGCTTGAAGTGGAAGCGAATGTATTACGCCGAACATTCTAGCTGCGAGTGTGTCTCGCTGAAGCGAATGTGTTTCGCTACTCGTTTATAATTTTTCTGTTTGAAGTACAAGCGAATGTGTTTCGCTGAATTTTAGGTTAGCTGCGAGTGTGTCTCGCTGAAGCGAATGTGTTTCGCTGCTCGTTTAGAATTGTCCTGTTTGAAGTACAAGCGAATGTGTTTCGCGGAATATCAGGTAAAAATATAAGCTGCGAGTGTGTCTCGCTAAAGCGAATATGTTTCGCTGTTTGTAATAATTTTCTGTTGTTTGAAATAAAAGTGAATGTGTTTCGCCGTTTGTTATAGCTCTTTTAGCTTTGGTATTTTAAGTGGGAGTCGAGCGAATGTATAAAACCAAAATGTATTGTGCGCTGATATAGGAAGTACATATTTGGAGGCAAATGATATTTCTGTAGCACATGTAGACTTTAAGAATATTTTGTCGCAACATGCAATGAATATTTTACTGGAGAGTGCATGTTATTTAACCATAGAACAAAACCTGTCTAATTGCATTGTTTATACAATTTAGCGGATAGCACTAGAGTGGAACAGTGCAAATAATAATAATTACTCAATTGGCTTCTTTTGTGTTTCGCTGTTCACTATAATTTTGTGTTGTTTGAAGTTAAAGCGAATAATAATAATAATAGTTTAATGTGTTTATATGGCGCATTTCTAGTCTCAATGCGCCCTACATGTATAAATTAAATAAAAGTGATTAATTATACAAAATATTGTGAAAAGAGGAAGGACTTGAGTTTACACTTAAATGAAGATAATGATTTAGCGTTTTTAATGTCATCAGGTAATGAGTTCCAAAGTGAAAGGGCAGCAAAACTGAAAGAACGGTCTCCATAATAGTTAGTTTTTACATCAGGGACTGTGAGAAATGAACGGTTTTGTGAACGTAGATTTCGTTTAGGACAGTATGGCTTGATGGTAGATTTTAAGTAGTCAGCAGATTGGCCATTAAGAATTTTGTAAGCGATTAGAAGAAGCTTGAATTTAGATTGGACTGGGAGCCAGTGAAGACGTTTGAGTATAGGTGTGATGCGTTCACTCCTGCGTTGACCTGTTATTATACGTGCAGCAGTGTTCTGGATTCTTTATATATATATATATATATATATATATATATATATATATATATATATATATATATATATATATATATATATATATATATATATATATATATATATATATATATATATATATATATATATATATATATATATATATATATATATAAAAATAATAATAAAAATAAATAAATAAATAAAAAAAAACCCTGACCTGAAGTTTATCCCAAGATTTGTTTTTCTAAACCAAAATTTTGTAGCTTGAATTTGTTTAAGACTTACGAATAAGTTGTTGAGGGACCAATGGTGGTCTACAATCCTGGGCTAAGTTATGGATATACTTCTGGTAGAGCAAGGTATTGGAACATTTGGTTTTACAACATTTGGAACGAGTTTGGTAGTACAACAAACATTGAAGATGAGTTTTGAGTTTGGGGAGAAGAGGTCTGGGAGTTTGAGTTATGGGATGGAATAAGATTAGAAGATGAGATTCAAAGAGGATAATTCTGAAGATAACCTGAGGAGATGGTCTTAGGATATATGGGTTGGAAGGAAAGGATGTCATGATTGAGTGTAAGCCGGCACGGAACGAAGGATCTATGGAATTGTTTAGCTAAGAACAATAGAGTTCTATTGTTCCCATATCTTAATCATCAACCGAGGGACAAAGGCCAGTGAGAATATATTACTATTTTTTGTCCCCCCCCCCCCTCCCGCCCACTTTTTCGTGCGCATCTTGCCTCAGCACTTTATCCATCTTTTATCACTTTATCATCGACCGAGGGACAAAGGCCAATGAGAATATATGACTATTTTCAGCCGTTAAAATAAAAGTATTGAGGGAGAAAATCACAAAAACAGTGGAGAATTTCGATGTGTTTTGAATACATTTTGACTAGAAATTTAATAATTGTTCTTCAGTGAACTTCTCTCAATCCCTTCGTCGTTCTAAAATGTATAGTAGTTTTAACACTAAAAGCATGCTATTTTCAGCCGTTAAAATAAAAGTATTGAGGGAGAAAATCACAAAACCAGTGGAGAATTTCTATGTGTTTTGAATACATTTTGACTTGCCGCCACACGTCATTGAGCGCGCGCTCGGTATTTTCACTTTCGATTATCTGTCATTTTGTCAAAATAAAACGATTGAAATGTTATTTTTCTTTTAAAATATGGCAAAGAACTCGTGTTTTGTGCACAAATACACGCACGAGCCTACTTTAGAATGAACGAGAAATGTTCAATACCGCACGAAGCGGTATTGGAAATTTCCAGTTCATTTTACCGTCTGCAAGTAAATACACCATTATACAATAAATCATCTATGTAAAGTAAAATGTCACGCTTGTTATGTATGTATAATTGGATAGCTTACAAAAGGCAAATTGATCTAACACTTACAGTTTGTATGGAAATATCTTGTCAAACAGAGAGCATTTCTTCTTTGTTTTTTTGCTCGACTGATGTTATCATTCGCATGATGTATTTTTACAAAATTTGCATATATGTTGTCAAAAAGAAGCATTTCTTTAGTGGTTTTATGCTCGACTGATGTTATCACTCGCATGATGTTTCGTTGTTCTCTTTCTGCACTAAATCACTGATTGCAGGGTACTCGCATCTTAAACACAAAGATATATATCTTATTAGACAGTTTGATGTGTAATATGCCAGGATATTTTTACTCGATCCACTCCTACTCCTGCAATGTAAAACATATTGCAGTTGGCACTCTGCATTAGAGCGCTAATACTATATCCATGAAAAGACTCAAATTGTAAGTGCATGTTTAATAGTTCTTATTTAGTGACTATTAGCAACTATTAAAGACAAGTAAAGTTGTAATGAGGTAGAGTGAAGACATTTAACTCGTGAAATAGAAATTGCTTGCTAAAGGGTAATAGTCAAATTAGCACAAAAGAAAACAATGGATTTAGAGACTGCTAAGCTGTATTAGTCTAATATCTATTTCATGGGTTAAATGACTTAACTCTATTGTTTCTTTTTGTATTTGATGTTTCTGGTTGAGTGATACTGACTAAATATAGAAACTATTCGTTAGTAACTATTTTGTTTTTATTTCATGGTTTTAGTGTTCTCGCTCTATTCAGTAGAAATATTACAGTGTGTTCTTTTTAAAGAAGTAACCGATTAGTAACCGAGAGACATACGATCGCTTTTAATACTAGATAGACCAATCAGAGCTGATTGTATCAGTAGACCGACACATGCTCAACTTATTATCGTAGAAAAGTTCAACATTAATTTATAAAATCAAAGGAATGTATAAAACGACCAATTTTGTCTGTATACTGTACTGTAGAACATGTACACTCGAGGAATCAAAGAAACACTCGGCTAACGTATTTACTCAAATAAACGCCGCGGGGCTTAATACAATTGTTCTCGATCTCACTGCACTTTATCCTTCTTGATCAGAACTATACGAATATTGGGGAGATAACTTCATGGGGAAGCGGTGAAATATAATTACTTGAACTGAAAAATATAGCTTATGATCAAAATGTAATTCCAATGCTGTTCTAGAGTAACTATAGCGACAAAGTGCGGCGCAATGATTTGAAATGCAAATTTTGTAAAATAAATCATGCGAATGATAACATCAGTCAAGCACAAAACAACTAGCTTAAGGGTGATCTCTTTTTGACAAGATATATCCATACAAACTGTAAGTATTAGAACATTTGTTCGTTTTTTGTAAGCTATCTATTTATACATACATAACAAGCGTGACATTTTACTTTTCGTGCATAACATATTGTAATGGTGTATACTTCTATAGCCAAATTCACATCGTCTTTACAGATGGTTGGCATTCAAATATATCTACAGACTACTGATTTGGTTTGTACTACAAGTAAATCAAATTTCAACTGAAGATCAAATTAGTATATTTTAAAACATCGATCGGCCTAGCAAAAATATCAGACTTCCAGGTAATGCGATTTTATTTAGAATCAATTTCTCTGAGAGTATTCTCAGTGCGATTACGTGCACCTCTAAAATAACATGTTAAACCCAACTATACCCTTTCATCATTATGTTGAATTAGTTTAAGAGTTCTACGTGCACAGTACAGATATCAGTAACAACAAAAACTACAAACAGCAAACTTGGTTTTAAATTAAGTATTAATGAATTCACTTAGCAGCGATTTCGGTCAATGCAATGGTGTTTCATATCAGCCGGATATTAAATGATATCACGACAGAACGATTATTTAAATACTAAATATCTTCTATCGTTATTATCCCCCAAAAAAACTTTTCGATCTCCCATTTAATTGAGAGTTATCTTTACTATTTTTTCTTTTTCTATCTCTGAGTCTATTTTGAAGACTTTAGATCTGTCTTGATTCTCCCTTTTCCAAGCTCCATTCCTCTCCTTCTAGCTAGGTAAATCATTCAGAGGGAACTAGCCAACCAGCGCGAAGTAAACATGCAAAAATTGTTAGTATGCCCCCGAGGGGAAAATATTAGTGCTTTAATGCTCGCCTGACCGGGATATGGAGCTTTCTATAATTTTGTAATCCATCTAAAACCGCATAAAATGTGGAAAATTATATAAATAATTTACACCTAAAAGAAATGGGGCTGATTTATAAGTTTTAAAAGTTTAAGGCATAATGATGTTAAAACTTGAGGCTCAAAAGCGGATCTGACAAAATGTACAAGGTACCGCTCCATTTATAAATTGTTGTACAACGTGGGCAAAATATTTCTATTAGTGGTTCCTTGGAAGGGCGTTATTGAAACGAACGTTTTCATCCAATAACATGACATTATTCAATTCATGAACTGGCCAGGTTGGGCTTGTGTTTCCATGAAAAAAGGCATTAAAAAAACTAGTGAAATAACTCGACGTCAAAGTTGAAATTATAGTTTCGGGTTAAAACAAATAAAAGATTATTGAATGAATTAGACGGCATTTGCATAAAGCTCCAATTAATGATTGTTTGAAACAAGTTCGCTAAAATATATATTTGTAATTTTAATTTAAAAAATCTGTCGGTTCTAAAGTTATTGCCTTGATTATCGCATGCAAATTCTGAAGTTTAATTCCACAAACTTCAAAAATTACTCTGATTTTAGGGCAAAGTTACGTCAAATGGAGCTTGGGATTGAAGTTTGTTTACTTTTTGCGCGTCACCGCATTGCAGATATGCACGGGCTCGATGCTAGCAAATTGTGTGGTTTGATGTGCATGCTCGGTTACAAAAGATTTACCTAGTGAATCTCAATACCTTATATTTAAAAAGAACAAAGAAAATCATGGAGGAGGGAGAAAAATGGTATAAAATTTGTGAGGAAGGATATTTTAATATTGTTTTACTCCCCTCTAAATAAAAAGACAATTAAACTTTCAAAAGAACATACATATACAAATATATATATATACAACCGTCTGTGGTATGAATTCTACTTCAAGCGATCTTCTCAACCACCTTCATATTGACAACACTCAAGATCAGTCCCCAAACGACTTCACCGACTTAATCAACAACAGCCTACTCGACCCTATGAAGGCCTACAACCCATTAACTATCTCGTCTATCACCACACTTCTAGACGGAATCGACGATGCTTATCAAGTTTTTGACTCAAATCTGGCTGACAACGCTTCCGTATTAAAAAAGTTAAAATGCTTAAATCCTTCTATAGCACCAGGCCCCGACGACATTGGTATCTGGATCCTTAAAGAGTATGCTGAAATCCTTGCACCCCCCCCCCCCACCCCACCCCCCCCCCCCTTCCCCCCATCACGCACCTACGGCAACGCTTCCTATAAAGAACAACAGCTGCCACAGATATGGAAACCGGCTAGCGTAACCTCCATTCCAAAGGAGAAACCAGTCACAGACATCAACAAGCGTTTAAGGCCAATTTCGCTCACCCCAGCCTTCTAGCTTATCTAAGACCCCGTCTACACGGATCCGGATACTTTTGAAACCGCATACTTTTTGATGCGAATCGGCCTATCGTCCACACGAATCTAGTGAATCCGGTCACCGAAACCGCATACTTTTGAAACCGCTCTCCAGAGTAGGTACGTTTGAATCCTCCGGAAACGCGGATTCGTGTGGACACCTAAAACCGGATACTTTTGAATCCACTGTGGCTTGCTAATTCAAATATATTGTTTTTAACTTTGATTTCGCGTACTTCCAGTCTTAAAGTGCCTATGAAACAAAGATATACCACCTCTTTTTATTCCATCAATAGAAACTACAATCTATGTGTGTTCATTTTAAAAAAAATCTGAAAATTTAAAAAAGATTATATGTTTTTTTGCTTTCGCGCAAGAGCTATATGACGATAAATATGGGACAGGAGCCTGGTACCGAGTGACGTCATCAGTTGTGTTTGGCCTCTTGAACACCAAAGCGAACAAAGCGTGTGTTTCACTTCGAACTTCGTCAATCTACAGTCAAGCATGTTCACATGCTTCATATTGTATACTACAAAAACTGCTGAGTAGATGCAACTCAGTATATTGAGGTGTTCATGCATTCAGGATGACACTAAATAGTGAGTAAGCTCACCCAACTCATGATCAAGAGTAAACATAAATGTAGATGTGCCATTGAGTACAATGTACAAAATATATTAAGTTTAACCTCACTTTTACTCACCAAAGAATTGGGTTTACTCACTATGAAGCTCAATCAATCAATCACTCAATTTCATTTTACATCTTCAGCGAACATTTTTGCTGTAGACATTGTGGCTGGCATCCGTAGAATACCATTTTTCATTTTGAAGCCATCAAAATGTGTAGTTGTTCGTCTGGTTTTAAATTGTGTTCAGTTTTAGCTGCTGCCATCAATTGTCTCCAAGTGGTGTCGAGGATATGCCCGATTTTTTCGACTCGCTCCGAAAATGATCGTTAAAATTTAGTTGTTTTATGAATTTGTCATCTGGTGCTCTCACACAGTGACCAATTCAATTTTTTTGTTGATTTTAAATGAGATGAGTAACTGGTTTTGTGCCACAAATTTGCAGTACTCTTTCATTCCTTAGTAGTCCAGTCAATCTACGAAAATATTGACCTCAGCCTGCCACTAATTGCAACAGAAGGTTTCTCAACGGTTTTCGACTAAGAATTATATGCCTTACAACATATAAAAAGTCCCAAAAAGTCCCAAGAGGGGAAGACGGCAAAAACGAGGTTTTTTTGTGACTACTTTGACGGCAATTTGAGCACAACATTGAAACGAGAAATGAAAACACGAGATTATGCAAACTTTAAAGTGAATAAAAAGCCAATTAAACCGAACATTTTAAATTAAAATCAATCTAATTTCTAGCAAATGTCATTTGTTAAAGTTCTTATGCATTTTTCAAAACTTTTAGAAGAACGTTTTAGACAATACTATATTACTATGTTGAAATATGATCACTACAGAATATGACATTTTAATTTACGTTTAAACATTATTACCGTTTCTTGCTTTATTATAGTATAAATTATTTTCATTCAATTGTATTTGGAAGTATATTGTAGCGAATAAATGAATAGATACATAGACAGAGAAATAAATAATAAATGAATGAATAAAATAGATTATGCAAAACTGCAATGTCTAATAGCGTGTAAAGGCCCGTTTATACTAGCAATTTTGTCGCGCGACAAGAGCTGCGATTTCAACGGCGATTTTATTGCAGCTTTGTCGCCGCAATTTCGAATACGCTCGAATTTAGGAGACAGAAATTTGCAGCAAATTGCACTAAATTTAGAGCATGTTCAAAAAAGCGTTGACAAATCTGCGATAGATATCGCCATTAAAATCGCAGCTCTTGTCGCGCGACACAATTGCTAGTGTAAACGGGCCTTAACTTGTTCATTTAATTCACTGTCTAGAAATAACGCGTATTCGCAATCAATTCATTAATTCTCATACTTTGGTCAGTTTAGAGTCTCTCCGAATATCTAATCCTATATATATATGTTGTATCTTTGTATCAATCTACGAAAATATTGACCTCAGCCTGCCACTAATTGCAACAGAAGGTTTCTCAACGGTTTTCGACTAAGAATTATATGCCTTACAACATATAAAAAGTCCCAAAAAGTCCCAAGAGGGGAAGACGGCAAAAACGAGGTTTTTTTGTGACTACTTTGACGGCAATTTGAGCACAACATTGAAACGAGAAATGAAAACACGAGATTATGCAAACTTTAAAGTGAATAAAAAGCCAATTAAACCGAACATTTTAAATTAAAATCAATCTAATTTCTAGCAAATGTCATTTGTTAAAGTTCTTATGCATTTTTCAAAACTTTTAGAAGAACGTTTTAGACAATACTATATTACTATGTTGAAATATGATCACTACAGAATATGACATTTTAATTTACGTTTAAACATTATTACCGTTTCTTGCTTTATTATAGTATAAATTATTTTCATTCAATTGTATTTGGAAGTATATTGTAGCGAATAAATGAATAGATACATAGACAGAGAAATAAATAATAAATGAATGAATAAAATAGATTATGCAAAACTGCAATGTCTAATAGCGTGTAAAGGCCCGTTTATACTAGCAATTTTGTCGCGCGACAAGAGCTGCGATTTCAACGGCGATTTTATTGCAGCTTTGTCGCCGCAATTTCGAATACGCTCGAATTTAGGAGACAGAAATTTGCAGCAAATTGCACTAAATTTAGAGCATGTTCAAAAAAGCGTTGACAAATCTGCGATAGATATCGCCATTAAAATCGCAGCTCTTGTCGCGCGACACAATTGCTAGTGTAAACGGGCCTTAACTTGTTCATTTAATTCACTGTCTAGAAATAACGCGTATTCGCAATCAATTCATTAATTCTCATACTTTGGTCAGTTTAGAGTCTCTCCGAATATCTAATCCTATATATATATGTTGTATCTTTGTATATCTCATTATAGTGCAAGCCTACGCAAAACAGCAACTGACTAGCCTCCCCTGCGTCATTGGTAATGCTTCTTTTCTCTACCACAAAAAGCGAAAAACGGCTGCGGGGGAGAATAATGACAAGACAATTAATAACAACTATTAATATTTTTAAAAAATTAATAAGCTTAATAAAAAGTGAATAAGTATTCCTTGCAGTACATGATTTTACAAAACTAGCGATGTAACACACTTCAAAGATTTAGTGTTTTTTTCAAGGATAACGAAACCGCAAAGAGTGTCGCATGATAAGTGCGCGCAATAGATCAGACAGGGTCAAAGATGTTCTGCAAGATTGGTGAAGATAACTGCATTGTTATTGTATAAAAATTTCCCTAGCGTCTGGTTTTTACGGTTAGCTACTCTGACTGATTACAGCTCTGGATAATCAAAGCATATCAAAATGAACGAAAATATAGAAATCAACAAATCAAAATAAGTAATAAAAAATAAACAGCACTTCTATCTTGACAAAGAGTTTTCGGCTTGCACTATAAGTCCTAAAACGAGATACAAAGATACAAAGATACAAACCGTCAAACAGAACTTGAAAACATTGCAAATGCCTGAAAGCCGTGACATTGACATAGATCGTATTTCAGCTTTGAAATCTGATATGCTTGTATCTTTGTATCTTTGTATCTCGTTTATATAGTGATACAAAGATACAAAGATACAAGCATATCAGTTTTCAAAGCAGAAATACGATCCACGCGGTGTACTATTAACGGAGTTAACGGAGCCACATGCACATGTGAGATCAAACCTAACGCTGGGCATGATGTCTTCTTCTTCGGATGACGATCTACCGCCCGCATTTGAGGAGTAAGTATAAGTAGCATGACTTCTGGATTTGTGTTCATTGAGTACTGAAGTCAAATAGTCCCTTTTGCATTAGTTTTATCTAAAGAAAACATACTTATTTCAGCTCCACAGAAAAGTCACTCAAGGACATCATTGAGATTCTCTCTTCACCGGAAAAAAAGGTACAGAGAATGATCCGCAAAGGATTTTGAAACTATCTAATGCAAGGTCAGGAACTAGCTTATATAAGGCCAGGAATAAGCCAGGAATTGTCTTGTTGAACTCTAATTTACTGAGTTGACCCTGGTTGGAGGGATCGTTATGTAATACTGCCCGAAATATGGACATTGAATTATATCGATCCACTTTCAAACTTGAATGTTTTTTTGTCCGTTATTGCTGAAGTTGTTGTCGAACCATGGGCTAACAGAGCATATTAGCTATATACATACAGGACATAATCTGAGTTTGACTACTGACTTAATGACTAAATGAACTTATTTTTAATGAACTTTAAGTTAAAATGATATGTAATTGCTTCTATATTTTTCACCCAAATAGAGCGAGGACTCCGGATTCCGACGTCGATGATTTTATTAAATGCAATGTAAATACAAGCAAAAGTGATCAATAAATATTACACTTACACAAAGTTTCAAGAGTTTTTATCATTATAGTTAGTTTTAAAAATAGTTTTGGCTTGAGTTGCCACGAGTTTTTTGAAGTTGTTATTACAGGCATACTGGAACGCGCGACTCAAAGCACTTTTATAATTCGATCAACAAAAACAACACAAAAAGGATTGAAAAAACTGCTTGTGGACGGCTTATGAGTAACCAAAACCTTAAACAGTAGGATGAAAAGATTGAGTCATTTTGCTTTCAGGACTTAAAACAAAAAATGAATGGTTTCCGTTTGGAACTGCTTGCTAAAATATTTTCTGGCGTCTTATACCCGGGGTCTTATAGCCATTTCAAAACAAGCAATTTGCCTCACACAAGAAGTTATATAGAAAACGCTATGTCGCCCACGTTATTGTTACATTACTTTTATTATTTTTTATTCTAAATGTTTGTTATTTTGTACAATTATATGAACAAATCGCCTACATCGAGAAACGTCAAAACATTGCAAATGCCTGAAATGCGTGACATTGACATAGATCGTATTTCAGCTTTGGAATCTCATATGCTTGTATCTTTGTATCTCTGTATCTTTGTATCTCTGTATCTTTGTATCTCATTATAGTGCAAGCCTTTTACTCTCATAGATCGAGGCTAATATAAGATAAGATAAGGCTTTCTATGTAGAATTATTCTCAAATCTATAACTCGTCGAAAAATAAAGAAAATAAACTATAACCTTCGTGGATTGTTTCTTGTGTCTTTCTTGCTATCTGGTAGCGATTTCAGGCTGTTTGGGCAATTTTTAGCAATGTTCTCCCCCTACTACTAAGAAGAAGGCAAGGAAGGAGACCTTGGGTCGGCCAACGGACTGAGTTGCTCTCGAAAATCGCTCAAATTCTCAGACTAAATCGCATTCACTTGCCTCGATACTCCGCAACACGAAAGGCAGATAATTACTCTTCACGATTATCAAAAAATATCCCATAAAAATTATCCCCTCGTGGAATAAATCCGGCGAAAATTTCAAATTACCAGCCATTTTGAATGGCTTCGTATCCGCGGCAGGGATTTCTTGTGCAGCTCGACGACCGTTACCAATTTCGAAAACTCACCAATTTCGCCCTTCCCCGGGGTGGCTGAGTCTTGGATCGGATTCATTCATTTATTATTTATTTATCTGTCTATGTATCTATTCATTTATTCTCTACAATATACTTCCAAATACAATTGAATGAAAATAATTTATACTATAATAAAGCAAGAAACGGTAATAATGATTAAACGTAAATTAAAATGTCATATTCTGTAGTGATCATACTTCAATATATTAAATAGGATATTGTCTAAAACGTTCTTCTAAAAGTTTTGAAAAATGCAAAAGAACTTTAACAAATATGATATTTGCTAAAAATTAGATTGATTTTAACTTAAAATGTTCGGTTTAATTGGCTTTTTATTGACTTTAAAGTTTGCATAATCTCGTGTTTTCATTTCTCGTTTCCATGTTGTGCTCAAACTGCCGTCAAAGTAGTCACAAAAAACCCTCGTTTTTGCCGTCTTCCCCTCTTGGGACTTTTTGGGACTTTTTAAATGTTGAAAGGCATATAATTCTGAGTTGAAAACCGTTGAGAAACCCTCTGTTGCAATTAGTGGCAAGTTAAGGTCAATATTTTCGTAGATTGACTGGACTATAGACGTAACTTTCCACATTCCTCACCGTCACTTTCCCTAGTATATGTAGTAGCATCCTGACGCGACCAACCTCCGCTAATCATATGTCGTTGCAGTCGGATGTATGCACTGTTTAGTTGATCTTTTTGACGTTAAGTGATTAACCAGCATTGACATCCATACACCAGGCGGGATCTCACCAAGCTGTCAAGAAAGCGAATTCGAGTTTGTAGCGAAATTTTGTGGTTTTTGAAGAAAATGTAAATGTTGCCCTAATCAGTCTTGCACTTATTTCATCGTCACCAGTTGAGCTGTTGTCAAATTCAACGATGGCGCCAAGTTAACAAAATTGTGTTGAGTTTTTGAAAGTTGGGTTTACTCGATCACTATCAAGTGTCATCCTGAATGCATGATTAACTTAATACATTGTGTTGTATCTACTCAGCCGTTTTTGCAGTTGAATTTAAACTTGTTTTTTTTTTTTTTTTTTACAGTACAGTTTGGAAACGAATACAAAAGACAGCTACATAAATGGCAACCAAACTGACGTGTATTTGCATGTTTTGCTATGGTTTTGTACATACAATTACCAAAGTCTCTGTGTGGATGGCTACAGAAGACCTCGTGGCTGGTACTCTTATACAGTCCTCTACTGTGCTGACTCTGTTTTCTGCTGGAGATATCGTAATAAGATTATTAACACCTTTTATTGTCAGAAGGAATTCATTTCTTCGATCCATGTTACTATTAGGGTTCCTGTGGCTCATCTCATACTTACTCATCGTGGCAGTTGATGATGTTAGACTACGCCTTGCTGGTGTGTTCTTTGTTGGAATGGAAAATGGCTTATCGAATGTCGTAGTGTTCTTTTTGATGGCCTATTTCCCAGCCGTCGAAAAATCTGCAAGTGCGTATCTATGTGCAGCGAATGTATCGCCTATGGTGTTTGCGCTTTTTTATTCAGGCAAGTAACTCAACAAGCTTGACACAAGAATAATTATCAGCCTCTTAAGGTGACTGGCTACTTTTGAACGCTTTTGAACGTTCGATTCGAGACCACGATGTGAGCGCGCACAAAAACCGCTGAATAATATACACACTTTTATTTAGGAACCATACACGTTTAATTTTGAGCTTCAACAGGGCAAAACCCTAGCTAGAATTTTGCACGTGACTCTATACTTTCGTTCTGCTTAATTGAAAAAACCTAATAAAATCTAAGTTATATAAATTGTTTTCAAAAAATTATTTTTTCTAACATACAAAAATATCGATTTTCGTAGGATTTTTTGTCCGACTTCATGCGAGTTTTGAAAGCACTGAAAGGACGAAATATGATAGATCAAGGTACTTCTTTGTCTTTTATTCAAAACCATCCATGTTGTATTTTAGAATGATTCATTACCCGGCATTTCTGCTTCATATAGTATATATTTTCATATCGCTACAGTTTTTGCAAGCTTTTATTCAAAATCTCGCGCGTATAGTAGGCTTTCATTAAATGCTGATTGTCTCGAAATTGAGATCGCGACTCTATTTTTCTATTCATTTTTGGAATCAGCATTAAATTTCACATTGTAGTTTAAAGAAAAGTTTATATTTCCAATAGTAGCCAGTCACCTTAACTGAGCATTGAGTACAGCTACTCCTGTAGTGTCAGTGCAGTGTGTGCGATATACATACAGTGCATGTCTTCTGTTTTTCTAGTCTTTATGTATCATAAAATATCTTAGTGTGTTGACTGACTAATGGCCTGGCTAAACTAGGATACATGTAGCGCGCTACATTGTCGCGCGCTACATGTATCCTCAATGTTTCTCAATTTAGCCAGCTCGAAAACATTGTAGCGCGCGACACATTTGGCGAGCGACATGTTGCCTCGGTTGGCTAAACTGAGATACAACGCATTCGCATGTAGCGCGCGCCAAATTTGTAGCCGGGACACAAGAAATGTGTCTGCTCTCTCCCGCCAAAAACAATTTTTGTGTCCCGGCTACAAAATTTTTCGCGCGCTACATTCTTTTCGAGCTGGCTAAACTGAGAAACATTGAGGATACATGTAGCGCGCAAAAATGTAGCGCGCTACATGTATCCGATCCTAGTTTAGCCAGGCCTTAAGATGGTTGATTGGATAATTATTTAAACAGAACAACAACCAATAAGGATATTAAATATAATTAGAATATATTATTGTGTCTTATTAGGGTCCACGATCTGGCTATGTTTACCTCCACGCCTGACTATTGTCGTTATGTATCCTGTGAGTCTATTATTGTTTGTCTGCTATGGAATATTGAACCACGGCCCTCTGAAAAAGTACCAGATCCAGGAACAACATCAAGAAACCCAGTACAAACTGGTACCCTTGACTGATCAAAATGACAGCAAACAAAGGAAGTCACACTTTCTAGATCTTGTGAAACTAAAATTTCTTCTGGAAGCTTTTCCATTCTTTGGATATTTTTTCGTATCCGTCTTTTGCTTTTTTTTAGCTGTTACCTCAGTGCTTACTACTCTGACCCTCCCGTCATCACCATTCCGCGTCCGTGACCATTATTATTACTACAGGCTAATTGGTGACTTTGGGATGGTTCTAGGTGGGATAGAGCTAATTTTGTTTTCGCTCATGTGTCCTAATTGGATTGACACACTGCGCATTAAGAAAATATTAATTCTTCTTTTTGTTAATTTCGGTCATCTGATGTTTTTCCTTTTCGCGTCGTGGTATCACTTTGTCCCTAATGTCTATATTTTGTTATTGTTGAGTGGAACCCATGGCATAGTATATGGATCACTTACTGTTCGGGTCATTGTCGCTGCCGCCAATAGTTTTGGCTCCTCCCACGAAAAAGGCTTGGCGATGACGATTACTGAACTTGGTTGTACTGTTGCTCGACTATCTGCAGGACTGATAGGAGTTTATGTTGAAGAATACTTGAGAGAGCACTGTACGAACAACTTGTTGATGGGACACTATTGTTTATCTAGATTTACTTCTAGTGTTGGTTGGAACGATAATTTTCAATGTCAGTAAATTAGACCTACATAAGTTATAGAGGGGCAAACATGTTAAGAGCTATTTGTTTTATATCAGATTTTGTTTTTCTTGGTATGGTATACTAGCTAGTGTTGTATAAATATAAGCAGGATCCAGGTGTAAACTCAAAGATCATGTTTGAATTGATAGAAAACTGTTTGCATGTGGCGAGTAATTAGAAATAATGTTGTTAAAATGTGTGTTCGTCGACTCAATAAGCGGTATTTGGTCTGATATATAGATCTGGGTTCCCCCAATATCTGTCAAATCTTTGGGATCCTTCTCATTGTCCTCGCACTATTATATTCTTTATAAAACTTGTTCTATGGAATATGTTTCTATAAAACTTGTTCTATTGAACTTGTTTTATAGAAACTTTTTTTTACGTTGCACACTGTTCTCTAGCTGTGATCTAGCAGATCATGGCCGTCGAATTGGCAGACGTATATTTGTTTGCATCGATGCCAAAATTTCCTGAAGTGACAATGTGTTGTTAAGAGATCATAACAAGAGGACAAGACAAAAACATTATCTATCACGTGAGGAAGACTTATATTATAGCTATCATGTGTCGCTACTTTTGTTTATTTTTTGAGAAAAATGTGATAATAGTCGTACAATCCATCGTTTTTTATAGAGTCCGTGCAAATGACAGATTTGTGTGCTGCATTTCACTTGTTTATTCGCGCAGCAACGTAAAATGTCTGAAATTCTGAGCTGCACCGAGTCAAAGACAGTTCAACAACAAACCACAGTCGACCACAGTGTGTCTTGTTCATCATCTATACCGCAGCCAACGACATTGAAGTTATTTGAAGGAGCAAGTATAAGCGGCGGGTATTTCAATATTTCAGTTAACACTCTGAATACTTCTCCTGTTGTTCCTTCGCAAAGTGAAACCTCAATTGTTGAAAAGAGAAAATGGAAGCGAATTAGAAGTGTACTAGATTCAGATTCTGAATAACCTAAGTTAAACATTTTTGCTTTTTTTTCACAAAAAAGCAGCATAAGTTGTCTCACATTTTCATTCTATTTGTATTTAAGGCAAGATTTTCTGTATTGTTCTTTTCTACATATCACTGATATGATTTTGCAGTTTTACAGTACATATTTAAGCTTAATGATCATTATACTTGTTTTCAATGATCTTTGTACCAATTGTAATAAAATATTCTTCATCGCATTTACGTATATTTTGCAGTTTGACAATCAAATAAAAGATTATGGAATATTATCAAATTTCTCAGTATGTATATAATAAACAGAATACAGCATGGAAAGTGCTTTGTACAGTTTTCATTCACTCGTAGTTTCGTATCAACAAACTCACTCGTTCGAAGACTTTTTTTGATACTGCACAACTCGTGAATAAAAACCGTACGCGCGCACTTTCCATGAAGTATTCTCTATATACAATAAATCATCTATGTAAAGTGAAATGTCACGCTTGTTATGTATGTATAATTGAATAGCTTACAAAAGGCAAATTGATCTAACACTTACAGTTTGTATGGAAATATCTTGCCAAAAAGAGAGCATTTCTTCACTGGTTTTTTGCTCGACTGATGTTATCATTGGCATGATGTATTTTTACAAAATGTGCATATATCTTGTCAAAAAGAGAGCATTTCTTCAGTGGTTTCGTGCTCGACTGATGTTATCCTTCGCATGATGTTCCGTTGTTCTCTTTCTGCACTAAATCACTGATTGCAGGGTACTCGCATCTTAAACACAAAGATCTTATTAGACAGTTTGATGTGTAATATGCCAGGATATTTTTACTCGATCCACTCCTACTCCTGCAATGTAAAACATATTGCAGTTGGCACTCTGCATTAGAGCGCTAATACTATATCCATGAACAAACTCAAATTGTAAGTGCATGTTTAATAGTCTTATTTAGTGACTATTAGCAACTATTAAAGACAAGTAAAGTTGTAATGAGGTAGAGTGAAGACATTTAACTCGTGAAATAGAAATTGCTTAGAAATTGCTAAAGGGTAATAGTCAAATTAACACAAAAGAAAACAATGGATTTAGAGACTGCTAAGTTGTATTAGTCTAATATCTATTTCACGTGTTAAATGACTTAACTCTATTGTTTCCTTTTGTATTTGATGTTTCTGGTTGAGTGATACTGACTGAATATAGAAACTATTCGTTAGTAACTATTTTGTTTCTATTTCATGGTTTTAGTGTTTTCGCTCTATTCAGTAGAAATAGAGTGGTTTTCATTAACCCGTGAAACACACTTTAGCGTAATATGCTTTATTACACTTTATTACACTTTAACTTTAACTTTGTGTTTTATAATCATTTGTTTAATAGCACTATTACACATTAATACACTTTATTACTCTTTCCCTATTACACTTTGTTTCACGGGTTAATGAAAACCACTCTATTACAGTGTGTTCTATTTAAAGAAGTTACCGATTAGTAACCGAGAGACATACGATCGCTTTTAATACTAGATAGACCAATATCACGAGATTGAAATAGCTAGGAGCTCGACATATGACGAAGGGTCAATGGAATAACAAAGCAAACAAGCTGATAAGCGACAGTTGGTAACTATAAACACACGGAGATTACAAGCGAATACAATCGCGAACGATATATACTATGCTGCCCAGGCTCAAACCTGTTTTTTTATGAGAGATGCTACTCTTGAATTATTTGCTCAAGAGTTATAAGTCAAATTCGTTGTTATCAAATATTTTTGAATTTGATTTACACACTTTTTGAAATAAATGATACTTGGATGACTTCCACTCATGATTTTGTTTAAACGTTCTTTGCATTTTTATTATTCTTATATTTAAGGATTATAAAATATTTGCGATACTACGCGCGCTCTCATTGGCTGACTACCGTGATTGTATCAGTAGACAGACACATGCTCAACTTATTATCGTAGAAAAGTTCAACATTAATTTATAAAATCAAAGGAATGTATAAAACGACCAATTTTGTCTGTATACTGTGCTGTAGAACATGTACACTCGAGGAATCAAAGAAACACTCAGCTAACGTATTTACTCAAATAAACGCCGCGGGGCTTAATACAATTGTTCTCGATCTCACTGCACTTTACCCTTCTTGATCAGAACTATACGAATATTGGGGAGATAACTTCATGGGGAAGCGGTGAAATATAATTACTTGAACTGAAAAATATAGATTTTGATCAAAATTTATTTATTTTATTTATTTATTTATTTACAAAATTCGCCAAACTACGTTGGACAGGGAAAACCCACAGAGAGGATCTCCAGTAACGGGTTCCCAACAAAAAAAAACGAAAAGTCTAAAATGTAATTCCAATGCTGTTCTAGAGTAACTATAGCGACAAAGTGCGGCGCAATGATTTGAAATGCAAATTTTGTAAAACACATCATGCGAATGATAACATCAGTCAAGCACAAAACAACTAGCTTAAGGGTGATCTCTTTTTGACAAGATATATCCATACAAACTGTAAGTATTAGAACATTTGTTCGTTTTTTGTAAGCTATCTATTTATACATACATAACAAGCGTGACATTTTACTTTTCGTGCATAACATATTGTAATGGTGTATACTTCTATAGCCAAATTCACATCGTCTTTACAGATGGTTGGCATTCCAATATATCTACAGACTACTGATTTGGTTTGTACTACAAGTAAATCAAATTTCAACTGAAGATCAAATTAGTATATTTTAAAACATCGATCGGCCTTGCAAAAATATCAGACTTCCAGGTAATGCGATTTTATTTAGAATCAATTTCTCTGAGAGTATTCTCAGTGCGATTACGTGCACCTCTAAAATAACATGTTAAACCCAACTATACCCTTTCATCATTATGTTGAATTAGTTTAAGAGTTCTACGTGCACAGTACAGATATCAGTAACAACAAAAACTACAAACAGCAAACTTGGTTTTAAATTAAGTATTAATGAATTCACTTAGCAGCGATTTCGGTCAATGCAATGGTGTTTCATATCAGCCGGATATTAAATGATATCACGACAGAACGATTATTTAAATATTAAATATCTTCTATCGTTATTATCCCCACCAAAAAAACTTTTCGATCTCCCATTTATTTGAGAGTTATCTTTACTATTTTTTCTTTTTCTATCTCTGAGTCTATTTTGAAGACTTTAGATCTGTCACAGGGAGCCCACATTCATTGTTGATTTCCGAATAAAAAAATTGATAAATGTAAATAAAATCGATCAACGTTTAATGCCGTGTCACGCGATTGTTTGACCTAACTGGTAAGCACCGGTATCCTATATCCACGGTCATTTCTTACCCGGCAGGGGTACGTTATCAGCGTCTCGGGTTTCGGTTTAACGGATTAACCGTTAAGGCTTACCGGATTGGCTGAACTTCAAATTTGAAATAGCTATCAACTGTCGCCCGTTGCAGTATACACTAAAAGAGACAAGGGACGCAGCTCCACAGATTAATCGTTGTATGTGCGTACAGGGTTAGGGGGGACGGAAGCGGAAATGAATCCTGCGACCGGAAGTTCTCGTCTGCCATTTCAAGCAGTTATAAATAGAGTCGAACCACAACTACCCTGCGAGCAGAGGTTTCTTTCTCTTACCTAGAACGACGAGAAAAGTAAAGTTTCTTTTCTCGTCGTTCTAGGTAAGAGAAAGGAACCTCTGCTCGCAGGGTAAACTACAACAAAACACAAACTCGTTAGCAGCATTTTGTCCAACGTTTTTCAGACACATATTTCTCCGATTTGAAATCGAATTTTGAATGCTTTTCTAGTCTTCTCAAGAATTATACAATGGTTGCTGGTAAAGTAACGCCAACTATCAACTTGTATGAAAGATATCAAAAACAGTTCTCACTGGAGAAGGAAAACCATGAGCTTCTGACAGCTGATGACCTAGGCCGTCTGATAAAGAAAATATTCCCTGATTGTACAAGAGTACGGGCTAGGTCTAAGGATCAGCGATGCTATGTAAACTTATGCGAAGCAATAACCAAAGATCAACCGCTCGCTTGGCTAGATGTAGCATCGCTAGCTTTGAGAAGCCTTAACGGTTAATCCGGTAAGCCGAAACCCGAGACGCTGATAACGTACCCCGCCGGGTAAGAAATGACCGTGGATATAGGATACCGGTGCTTACCAGTTAGGTCAAACAATCGCGTGACACGGCATTAAACGTTGATCGATTTTATTTACATTTATCAATTTTTTTATTCGGAAATCAACAATGAATGTGGGCTCCCTGTGGATCTGTCTTGATTCTCCCTTTTCCAAGCTCCATTCCTCTCCTTCTAGCTAGGTAAATCATTCAGAGGGAACTAGCCAACCAGCGCGAAGTAAACATGCAAAAATTGTTAGTATGCCCCCGAGGGGAAAATATTAGTGCTTTAATGCTCGCCTGAGCGGGATATGGAGCTTTCTATAATTTTGTAATCCATCTAAAACCGCATAAAATGTGGAAAATTATATAAATAATTTACACCTAAAAGAAATGGGGCTGATTTATAAGTTTTAACAGTTTAAGGCATAATGATGTTAAAACTTGAGGCTCAAAAGCGGATCTGACAAAATGTACAAGGTACCCCTCCATTTATAAATTGTTGTACAACGTGGGCAAAATATTTCTATTAGTGGTTCCTTGGAAGGGCGTTATTGAAACGAACGTTTTCATCCAATAACATGACATTATTCAATTCATGAACTGGCCAGGTTGGGCTTGTGCTTCCATGAAAAAAGGCATTAAAAAAACTAGTGAAATAACTCGACGTCAAAGTTGAAATTATAGTTTCGGGTTAAAACAAATAAAAGATTATTGAATGAATTAGACGGCATTTGCATAAAGCTCCAATTAATGATTGTTTGAAACAAGTTCGCTAAAATATATATTTGTAATTTTAATTTAAAAAATCTGTCGGTTCTAAAGTTATTGCCTTGTTTATCGCATGCAAATTCTGAAGTTTAATTCCACAAACTTCAAAAATTACCCTGATTTTAGGGCAAAGTTACGTCAAATGGAGCTTGGGATTGAAGTTTGTTTACTTTTTGCGCGTCACCGCATTGCAGATATGCACGGGCTCGATGCTAGCAAATTGTGTGGTTTGATGTGCATGCTCGGTTACAAAAGATTTACCTAGTGAATCTCAATACCTTATATTTAAAAAGAACAAAGAAAATCATGGAGGAGGGAGAAAAAGGGTATAAAATTTGTGAGGAAGGATATTTTAATATTGTTTTACTCCCCTCTAAATAAAAAGACAATTAAACTTTCAAAAGAACATACATATACATATATATATATATACAACCGTCTGTGGTATGAATTCTACTTCAAGCGATCTTCTCAACCACCTTCATATTGACAACACTCAAGATCAGTCCCCAAACGACTTCACCGACTTAATCAACAACAGCCTACTCGACCCTATGAAGGCCTACAACCCATTAACTATCTCGTCTATCACCACCCTTCTAGACGGAATCGACGATGCTTATCAAGGTTTTGACTCAAATCTGGCTGACAACGCTTCCGTATTAAAAAAGTTAAAATGCTTAAATCCTTCTATAGCACCAGGCCCCGACGACATTGGTATCTGGATCCTTAAAGAGTATGCTGAAATCCTTGCACCCCTCCCCCCCCCCCCCCCCCCCCCCCCCCTTCCCCCCATCACGCACCTACGGCAACGCTTCCTATAAAGAACAACAGCTGCCACAGATATGGAAACCGGCTAGCGTAACCTCCATTCCAAAGGAGAAACCAGTCACAGACATCAACAAGCGTTTAAGGCCAATTTCGCTCACCCCAGCCTTCTAGCTTATCTAAGACCCCGTCTACACGGATCCGGATACTTTTGAAACCGCATACTTTTTGATGCGAATCGGCCTATCGTCCACACGAATCTAGTGAATCCGGTCACCGAAACCGCATACTTTTGAAACCGCTCTCCAGAGTAGGTACGTTTGAATACTCCGGATACGCGGATTCGTGTGGACACCTAAAACCGGATACTTTTGAATCCACTGTGGCTTGCTAATTCAACATGGCGGACAAAAATATATTGTTTTTAACTTTGATTTCGCGTATTTGCAGTCTTAAAGTGCCTATGAAACAAAGATATACCTCTTTTTATTCCATCAATGGAAACTACAATCTATGTGTGTTCATTTTAAAAAAAAATCTGAAAATTTAAAAAAGATTATATGTTTTTTTGCTTTCGCGCAAGAGCTATATGACGATAAATATGGGACAGGAGCCTGGTACCGAGTGACGTCATCAGTTGTGTTTGGCCTCTTGAATACCAAAGCGAACAAAGCGTGTGTTTCACTTCGAACTTCGTCAATCTACAGTCAAGCATGTTCACATGCTTCATATTGTATACTACAAAAACTGCTGAGTAGATGCAACTCAGTATATTGAGGTGTTCATGCATTCAGGATGACACTAAATAGTGAGTAAGCTCACCCAACTCATGATCAAGTGTAAACATAAATGTAGATGTGCCATTGAGTACAATGTACAAAATATATTAAGTTTAACCTCACTTTTACTCACCAAAGAATTGGGTTTACTCACTATAAAGCTCAATCAATCAATCAATCAATTTCATTTTACATCTTCAGCGAACATTTTTGCTGTAGACATTGTGGCTGGCATCCGTAGAATACCATTTTTCATTTTGAAGCCATCAAAATGTGTAGTTGTTCGTCTGGTTTTAAATTGTGTTCAGTTTTAGCTGCTGCCATCAATTGTCTCCAAGTGGTGTCGAGGATATGCCCGATTTTTTCGACTCGCCCCGAAAATGATCGTTAAAAGTTAGTTGTTTTATGAATTCGTCATCTGGTGCTCTCACACAGTGACCAATTCAATTTTTTTGTTGATTTTAAATGAGATGAGTAACTGGTTTTGTGCCACAAATTTGCAGTACTCTTTCATTCCTTAGTAGTCCAGTCAATCTACGAAAATATTGACCTCAACCTGCCACTAACTGCAACAGAAGGTTTCTCAACGGTTTTCGACTAAGAATTATATGCCTTACAACATATAAAAAGTCCCAAAAAGTCCCAAGAGGGGAAGACGGCAAAAAGGAGTTTTTTTTGTGACTACTTTGACGGCAATTTGAGCACAACATTGAAACGAGAAATGAAAACACGAGATTATGCAAACTTTAAAGTCAATATAAAAGCCAATTAAACCGAACATTTTAAATTAAAATCAATCTAATTTCTAGCAAATGTCATTTGTTAAAGTTCTTATGCATTTTTCAAAACTTTTAGAAGAACGTTTTAGACAATACTATATTACTATGTTGAAATATGATCACTACAGAATATGACATTTTAATTTACGTTTAAACATTATTACCGTTTCTTGCTTTATTATAGTATAAATTATTTTCATTCAATTGTATTTGGAAGTATATTGTAGCGAATAAATGAATAGATACATAGACAGAGAAATAAATAATAAATGAATGAATAAAATAGATTATGCAAAACTGCCATGTCTAAGAGCGTGTAAAGGCCCGTTTATACTAGCAATTTTGTCGCGCGACAAGAGCTGCGATTTCAACGCGATTTTATTGCAGCTTTGTCGCCGCAATTTCGAATACGCTCGAATTTAGGAGACAGAAATTTGCAGCAAATTGCACTAAATTTAGAGCATGTTCAAAGAAGCGTTGACAAATCTGCGATAGATATCGCCATTAAAATCGCAGCTCTTGTCGCGCGACACAATTGCTAGTGTAAACGGGCCTTAACTTGTTCATTTAATTCACTGTCTAGAAATAACGCGTATTCGCAATCAATTCATTAATTCTCATACTTTGGTCAGTTTAGAGTCTCTCCGAATATCTAATCCTATGCAGTTTTTATCAAATCAATTAATGTTTTTACATGGCTTGCACTATAACGAGATTTTGTATCTTTGTATCTCGTTATAGTACTAGTGCCGGAAAACTCTTTGTCGAGATAGAAGTGCTATTTATTTGTTATTACTTATTTTCATTTGTTGACTTCTTTATTTTCGTTCATTTTGATATCCTTTGATTATCCAGAGCTGTAATCAGTCAGAGTAACAAACCTTAAAAACCAGACATGAGGGAAATTTTTATACATTAACAAAGCAGTTATCTTCACCAATCTTGCAGAACATCTTTGACCCTGTCTATTGCAGTATCATGCGACATTCTTTGCGGTTTCGTCATCCCTGAAAAAACAATATCTTTGAAGTTTGTTGAACTGTAATTTACCAAGTTGAACTTGGTTGCAGGGATCGTTATTACCTGGGAATGGACATTGAGTTATATCGATCCATTTTTATACTTATATATAGTTTGTTTTGTGTTATTGCTGCTGTTGTTCCCGTTGTTGTCGAGCCATGGGCTAACAGAGCCGACATATTAGCTACATTAAGGGCATAATCTGAGTTCGACTACGTATATATGTTGTATCTTTGTATATCTCATTATAGTGCAAGCCTACGCAAAACAGCAACTGACTAGCCTCCCCTGCGTCATTGGTAATGTTTCTTTTCTCTACCACAAAAAGCGAAAAACGGCTGCGGGGGAGAATAATGACAAGACAATTAATAACAACTATTAATATTTTTTAAAAATTAATAAGCTTAATAAAAAGTGAATAAGTATTCCTTGCAGTACATGATTTTACAAAACTAGCGATGTAACACACTTCAAAGATTTAGTGTTTTTTTCAAGGATAACGAAACCGCAAAGAGTGTCGCATAATAAGTGCGCGCAATAGATCAGACAGGGTCAAAGATGTTCTGCAAGATTGGTGAAGATAACTGCATTGTTATTGTATAAAAATTTCCCTAGCGTCTGGTTTTTACGGTTAGCTACTCTGACTGATTACAGCTCTGGATAATCAAAGCATATCAAAATGAACGAAAATATAGAAATCAACAAATCAAAATAAGTAATAAAAAATAAACAGCACTTCTATCTTGACAAAGAGTTTTCGGCTTGCACTATAAGTCCTAAAACGAGATACAAAGATACAAAGATACAAACCGTCAAACAGAACTTGAAAACATTGCAAATGCCTGAAAGCCGTGACATTGACATAGATCGTATTTCAGCTTTGAAATCTGATATGCTTGTATCTTTGTATCTTTGTATCTCGTTTATATAGTGATACAAAGATACAAAGATACAAGCATATCAGTTTTCAAAGCAGAAATACGATCCACGCGGTGTACTATTAACGGAGTTAACGGAGCCACATGCACATGTGAGATCAAACCTAACGCTGGGCATGATGTCTTCTTCTTCGGATGACGATCTACCGCCCGCATTTGAGGAGTAAGTATAAGTAGCATGACTTCTGGATTTGTGTTCATTGAGTACTGAAGTCAAATAGTCCCTTTTGCATTAGTTTTATCTAAAAAAACCATACTTATTTCAGCTCCACAGAAAAGTCACTCAAGGACATCATTGAGATTCTCTCTTCACCGGAAAAAAAGGTACAGAGAATGATCCGCAAAGGATTTTGAAACTATCTAATGCAAGGTCAGGAACTAGCTTATATAAGGCCAGGAATAAGCCAGGAATTGTCTTGTTGAACTGTAATTTACTGAGTTGACCCTGGTTGGAGGGATCGTTATGTAATACTGCCCGGAATATGGACATTGAATTTTATCGATCCACTTTCAAACTTGAATGTTTTTTTTGTCCGTTATTGCTGAAGTTGTTGTCGAACCATGGGCTAACAGAGCATATTAGCTATATACATACAGGACATAATCTGAGTTTGACTACTGACTTAATGACTAAATGAACTTATTTTTAATGAACTTTAAGTTAAAATGATATGTAATTGCTTCTATATTTTTCACCCAAATAGAGCGAGGACTCCGGATTCCGACGTCGATGATTTTATTAAATGCAATGTAAATACAAGCAAAAGTGATCAATAAATATTACACTTACACAAAGTTTCAAGAGTTTTTATCATTATAGTTAGTTTTAAAAATAGTTTTGGCTTGAGTTGCCACGAGTTTTTTGAAGTTGTTATTACAGGCATACTGGAACGAGCGATTCAAAGCACTTTTATAATTCGATCAACAAAAACAACACAAAAAGGATTGAAAAAACTGCTTGTGGTCGGCTTATGAGTAACCAAAACCTTAAACAGTAGGATGAAAAGATTGAGCCATTTTGCTTTCAGGACTTAAAACACTAAATGATTGGTTTCCGTTTGGAAACTTGCTAAAATATTCTCTGGCGTCTTATACCCGGGGTCTTATAGCCATTTCAAAACAAGCAATTTGCCTCACACAAGAAGTTCTATAGAAAACGCTATGTCGCCCACTTTATTGTTACATTATTTTTATTCTAAATGTTTGTTATTTTGTACAATTATATGAACAAATCGCCTACATCGAGAAACGTCAAAACATTGCAAATGCCTGAAATGCGTGACATTGACATATATCGTATTTCAGCTTTGGAATCTGATATGCTTGTATCTTTGTATCTCTGTATCTTTGTATCTCTGTATCTTTGTATCTCATTATAGTGCAAGCCTTTTACTCTCATAGATCGAGGCGCTTTATAAGGCTTTTTATTTTTTTTCGGTCCGGTATCCTGTGATTCGCGCGCTGTGATTGGCTAGCAAGCGGGCCAGTTTTTCACGATCTGCCCGGTCCGCGGTATCCTGTTCGTTGGTACCATTTCTTCCCAGCGATATTAATTTTTGAAAAATTTGAAAAATCTTCTTTAATAGGTAATTGTTAATTATGGTAATATTTATCGATCAAAATAGTAGGAGATCTAGAATTCTGAATTCACCAAATGACACTGACAGAATGCGATAACTTAAAAGCTACGTGGCGAGCATTGTTTTTGCAAACATTTTGACAAGCAAAAGTTGAGAAAATCAAATCAATATTGCAAAAACTCACGAGAGAATACACAAAGTTTTTTGTAATTTTCTAAAGAATATAAAGCTCGTTCACATACCTCAATTGTAGTTGAAAAATATCCTTGTAGTTTTTATCATTCCTTGTAAACATAGTTAATAGATTATTAACTATGTTGTAAACAACACGGCGGTGAATTGAGCTATTTTTTGATGAGATATGTCGTTGCTTTTCAGTCACTTTTAAAATGCTATAAATTCACGAGAAGTTTATGTACAAAGTCTACAACGTTTTTGAAGTAAGGAAGTGTTCTTGTCTTTCTTTTTCTGCACACAAAAGGATAAACAATCTTGAAAAAGGTCGATTTGCTTGATTCAAAGTCCTGTCAGCGATCCTAATGCTTTCAACTTTCATCTTCTTCATAAATTACGACACAGACAAATTAATTCCTTCAACAGTTGTCGGTGACTTCGACTAAATTTCTTATTTCTTATCATTTACGAAAAATAAGCTTCAGTAGGCTTTTTTCTTGATGCAAACGTCCACAAGAACGACGAATTTTAAACTCGTTTCAACATCCATCTTGGTTCACTCAGTGTTCGTGTCAGCTAAAATCCTTTGTAAAACTTGTTTTTTGTTTCTTGACTTTCTTTGATGTTGAGATATAAACAAAACCCTTTCTCTTTAAACGATATTTGATTTGGAATGATGGAGAAAGCTGCAGTAATTTAAAATATTTTGGCATTAAAATTTCTGTAAGTTTGTCGAGGCGCCGTCACACTGAATGAAAACCGGTTTCTGACAACCCGCTCTTTTTCAGTAAAACTACTGGGAAGCCATTTGAAAGCAACGCGCGTCGTAAAATATCAAAAATATTAATTTAATATAGAGAGAGAATAAAAAAAAAAAATAAGTTATTTACCGGCTAGAGGTCGGTCCGTATAGTGAAAAACTATACTCGGCGGACCTCGGTCCGTACATCCAAGACCTCGGGCAGTTTTTCACTATACGGACCTCCCAGCCGGTAAATAACATATATATATGTAGAATTATTCTCAAATCTATAACTCGTCGAAAAATAAAGAAAATAAACTATAACCTTCGTGGATTGTTTCTTGTGTCTTTCTTGCTATCTGGTAGCGATTTCAGGCTGTTTGGGCAATTTTTAGCTATGTTCTCCCCCTACTACTAAGAAGAAGGCAAGGAAGGAGACCTTGGGTCGGCCAACGGACTGAGTTGCTCTCGAAAATCGCTCAAATTCTCAGACTAAATCGCATTCACTTGCCTCGATACTCCGCAACACGAAAGGCAGATAATTACTCTTCACGATTATCAAAAAATATCCCATAAAAATTATCCCCTCGAGGAATAAATCCGGCGAAAATTTCAAATTACTAGCCATTTTGAATGGCTTCGTATCCGCGGCAGGGATTTCTTGTGCAGCTCGACGACAGTTACCAATTTCGAAAACTCACCAATTTCGCCCTTTCCCGGGGTGGCTGAGTCTTGGATCAGATTCATTCATTTATTATTTATTTATCTGTCTATGTATCTATTCATTTATTCTCTACAATATACTTCCAAATGCAATTGAATGAAAATAATTTATACTATAATAAAGCAAGAAACGGTAATAATGATTAAACGTAAATTAAAATGTCATATTCTATAGTGATCATACTTCAATATAGTAAATAGGATATTTTCTAAAACGTTCTTCTAAAAGTTTTGAAAAATGCAAAAGAACTTTAACAAATATGATATTTGCTAAAAATTAGATTGATTTTAACTTAAAATGTTCGGTTTAATTGGCTTTTTATTGACTTTAAAGTTTGCATAATCTCGTGTTTTCATTTCTCCTTTCCATGTTGTGCTCAAATTGCCGTCAAAGTAGTCACAAAAAACCTCGTTTTTGCCGTCTTCCCCTCTTGGGACTTTTTGGGACTTTTTATATGTTGAAAGGCATATAATTCTGAGTCGAACACCGTTGACAAACCTTCTGTTGCAATTAGTGGCAGGTTAAGGTCAATATTTTCGTAGATTGACTGGACTATAGACGTAACTTTCCACATTCCTCGCCGTCACTTTCCCTAGTATATGTAGTAGCATCCTGACGCGACCAACCTCCGCTAATCATATGTCGTTGCAGTCGGATGTATGCACTGTTTAGTTGATCTTTTTGACGTTGAGTGATTAACCAACATTGACATCCATACACCAGGCGGGATCTCGCCAAGCTGTCAAGAAAGCGAATTCGAGTTTGTAGCGAAATTTTGTGGTTTTTGAAGAAAATGTAAATGTTGCCCTAGTCAGTCTTGCACTTATTTCATCGTCACCAGTTGAGCTGTTGTCAAATTCAACGATGGCGCCAAGTTAACGAAATTGTGTTGAGTTTTTGAAAGTTGGGTTTACTCGATCACTATCAAGTGTCATCCTGAATGCATGATTAACTTAATACATTGTGTTGTATCTACTCAGCCGTTTTTGCAGTTGAATTTAAACTTGTTTTTTTTTTTTTTTTTTTACAGTACAGTTTGGAAACGAATACAAAAGACAGCTACATAAATGGCAACCAAACTGACGTGTATTTGCATGTTTTGCTATGGTTTTGTACATACAATTACCAAAGTCTCTGTATGGATGGCTACAGAAGACCTCGTGGCTGGTACTCTTATACAGTCCTCTACTGTGCTGACTCTGTTTTCTGCTGGAGATATCGTAATAAGATTATTAACACCTTTTATTGTCAGAAGGAATTCATTTCTTCGATCCATGTTACTATTAGGGTTCCTGTGGCTCATCTCATACTTACTCATCGTGGCAGTTGATGATGTTAGACTACGCCTTGCTGGTGTGTTCTTTGTTGGAATGGAAAATGGCTTATCGAATGTCGTAGTGTTCTTTTTGATGGCCTATTTCCCAGCCGTCGAAAAATCTGCAAGTGCGTATCTATGTGCAGCGAATGTATCGCCTATGGTGTTTGCGCTTTTTTATTCAGGCAAGTAACTCAACAAGCTTGACACAAGAATAATTATCAGCCTCTTAAGGTGACTGGCTACTTTTGAACGCTTTTGAACGTTCGATTCGAGACCACGATGTGAGCGCGCACAAAAACCGCTGAATAATATACACACTTTTATTTAGGAACCATACACGTTTAATTTTGAGCTTCAACGGGGCAAAACCCTAGAATTTTGCACGTGACTCTATACTTTCGTTCTGCTTAATTGAAAAAAACCTAATAAAATCTAAGTTATATCAATTGTTTTCAAAAAATTATTTTTTCTAACATACAAAAATATCGATTTTCGTAGGATTTTTTGTCCGACTTCATGCGAGTTTTGAAAGCACTGAAAGGACGAAATATGATAGATCAAGGTACTTCTTTGTCTTTTATTCAAAACCATCCATGTTGTATTTTAGAATGATTCATTATCCGGCATTTCTGCTTGATATAGTATATATTTTCATATCGCTACAGTTTTTGCAAGCTTTTATTCAAAATCTCGCGCGTATAGTAGGCCTTCATTAAATGCTGATTGTCTCGAAATTGAGATCGGGACTCTATTTTTCTATTCATTTTTGGAATCAGCATTAAATTGCACATTGTAGTTTAAAGAAAAGTTTATAGCGGAGCTCCGCGCGGGCCGGAGGCCCGCGCAAGCGGAGCACCATACTTAAGAAAAAATGGTAACCCATCGAGTTGAATTTTCATGGACACCATATAGGATCGCGGGCGCGCACGTCCGTACAACGGCGTACGTCCGTGCCCATCGCGATACTGATTGGCTGTTACATTTCGGCGGGAAAGTGATGCGAATAGCAGAGCCCGAATCGAAAGCAGGTTGTTCTTTTATCGACAAAAAAAGTCAAACAAACAACAACAAAATACAATACTTAAAATATCAACTGAGAAATATGAACATCGAAGAATCAAATTAAGATAGTTTTGGCCGAAGAAGAAAATAAACTTGGCGGGCCGGATACAAAAATAAAGAAATTGAACAGTAGAACTGAAAGGCCAAGAAAACGTGTCTGTAGATAAAACCTCTTTGAAGAATAAAGACTACCAAAGAAGAAAATAAACTTGAAGGAGACAAAAATGAAGAAATTTATCTCAAGAAAAGGAAAAGATTGAAAGGCCAAGAACACTTGTCTGTAGACAAAACTTCGTAGAAGAATAAAGACTACAGCAACGTAAAAGAATTGAAAAAGAACGTAAAAGAATTGAAAAAGAAGCGACTTTATTCGTTATGAAAACTATCTTCAAAATACTTCCTTCAGTATAGTTTATTTATGGATTCTCAAGCTTGGCAGTTTAACTATGACCATGTTTAATTCATCAAAACTGATTCAAGTATATTCATGTTTTCGTCAAAATATTATCGAGGTCATTGAGAAGAAGAAAACCTTTGGAAAATAATCACCGATAAAGTAAGTTCAACGGATTATTTATTTCAAGTTTTTTGAGAAAAAACTGTTTGATAACGAGAGTGAAAAAAACACGGCCTAAAAACTTGAAATAATTATTAAGCTTCAAAAAGGAAGAATCTGTTCTCTGATTTATTATAGAAAGAAAAAAGAAAACGTTTATCTCCATTTGATTTACTTTTTGAGATACAAACCGTACATAACACGATGTTTACAAGTGTGTAAATTGTACTTTTTGTGGTGTTTGGTCGATTCAAAAAGGTGCTTTTCACAAACTCATCAACGGAAAACATTAAAGATGAATTAGAATACAAACATAATTCAAACCTGGTTGAATAACATCTGTTTATTTAGCAATATTGACTATTTTATGTTTACTAAACGAACATTTTTATTATAGTTTCTATTTCAAAGTTGTTAAAGTTTTTTTACAGAACAAAATGATGTTTTACACAAACTTTTTCATAATAAAATACCTTGTTTTAACATCCTTGTCTTTTCAAATCGTTCCTGTGTTGGTAGAACTGATACTTGAGGTCTTTAATTCCACTTCAAAAGAACCGTTTGAGGTCGTTTTTGTTTTGTTTGAATTTTGAAGATTTGCCATGACTACTTTTTTTAATTGTAAATTTAATTCGATGAAAAGGGTTTTTTTTATAAAGAAATGTTATAGAATTCCCTTTTTTCCTTTATATACATAGTTACCATCCTATTAAGTACTTGTTCAAGTAACGTTTTTGTCAATTTGAAGCTCAAAATCTTGATTTTTCTCAGCGTTTTGTCTATGGGACTTTATCATGCATGCTGTGTCGTGCGTGACACAACTCACGCTGTCACGAATTTTTGTACGATTTGATCTCAAAAAGTAAAATCTAAAAATTCATATCTTTTTCAAAAAGCGTGGATACCCCTAATTTTGTTTCTCTAGAAACGTTATAGTGATATCGAAGTTTTTTTCTAGGTTCATATTTTAAAAATAAAAATGGGTTGGGTTGGATTTTTTAGTTAATAATTCATTATGCACACAAAATACCTTTTTCATAATTTGAGCATCAAATTATTGAAAAATATAGTACGCTGTATGCGTGATAAATAAGATTTTTGAATTTTTATCGAAAATATATATATCGCAGATTATTATTTGCTCATAAAGTAAATAAAATTAAAAGTCCGTTCCACATATATCTATGATTTTGTAGTTGTCTTTTGCGGTTACATAACTAAAATAATTACAGTTTAGATTAGGCATGGCCCATGCACAAAAACTATTTACATGCACATATTGATGTTGTAAGAACAATTTAAACTGGAGCTCCGCTATTAGGTATTACCTAATTTGTATATTATTTCCAATAGTAGCCAGTCACCTTAACTGAGCATTGAGTACACCTACTCCTGTAGTGTCAGTGCAGTGTGTGCGATATACATACAGTACATGTCTTCTGTTTTTCTAGTCTTTATGTATCATAAACTATCTTAGTGTGTTGACTGACTAATGGCCTGGCTAAACTAGTATACATGTAGCGCGCTACATTGTCGCGCGCTACATGTATCCTCAATGTTTCTCAGTTTAGCCAGCTCGAAAACATTGTAGCGCGCGACAAATTTGGCGAGCGACATGTTGCCTCGGTTGGCTAAACTGAGATACAACGCATTCGCATGTAGCGCGCGCCAAATTTGTAGCCGGGACACAAGAAATGTTTCTGCTCTCTCCCGCCAAAAACAATTTTTGTGTCTCGGCTACAAAATTTGTCGCGCGCTACAATGTTTTCGAGCTGGCTAAACTGAGAAACATTGAGGATACATGTAGCGCGCAAAAATGTAGCGCGCTACATGTATCCGATCCTAGTTTAGCCAGGCCTTAAGATGGTTGATTGGATAATTATTTAAACAGAACAACAACCAATAAGGATATTAAATATAATTAGAATATATTATTGTGTCTTATTAGGGTCCACGATCTGGCTATGTTTACCTCCACGCCTGACTATTGTCGTTATGTATCCTGTGAGTCTATTATTGTTTGTCTGCTATGGAATATTGAACCACGGCCCTCTGAAAAAGTACCAGATCCAGGAACAACATCAAGAAACCCAGTACAAACTGGTACCCTTGACTGATCAAAATGACAGCAAACAAAGGAAGTCACACTTTCTAGATCTTGTGAAACTAAAATTTCTTCTGGAAGCTTTTCCATTCTTTGGATATTTTTTCGTATCCGTCTTTTGCTTTTATTTAGCTGTTACCTCAGTGCTTACTACTCTGACCCTCCCGTCATCACCATTCCGCGTCCGTGACCATTATTATTACTACAGGCTAATTGGTGACTTTGGGATGGTTCTAGGTGGGATAGAGCTAATTTTGTTTTCGCTCATGTGTCCTAATTGGATTGACACACTGCGCATTAAGAAAATATTAATTCTTCTTTTTGTTAATTTCGGTCATCTGATGTTTTTCGTTTTCGCGTCGTGGTATCACTTCGTCCCTAATGTCTATATTTTGTTATTGTTGAGTGGAACCCATGGCATAGTATATGGATCACTTACTGTTCGTGTCATTGTCGCTGCCGCCAATAGTTTTGGCTCGTCCCACGAAAAAGGCTTGGCGATGACGATTACTGAACTTGGTTGTACTGTTGCTCGACTATCTGCAGGACTGATAGGAGTTTATGTTGAAGAACACTTGAGAGAGCACTGTACGAACAACTTGTTGATGGGACACTATTGTTTATCTAGATTTACTTCTAGTGTTGGTTGGAACGATAATTTTCAATGTCAGTAAATTAGACCTACATAAGTTATAGAGGGGCAAACATGTTAAGAGCTATTTGTTTTATATCAGATTTTGTTTTTCTTGGTATGGTATACTAGCTAGTGTTGTATAAATATAAGCAGGATCCAGGTGTAAACTCAAAGATCATGTTTGAATTGATAGAAAACTGTCTGCATGTGGCGAGTAATTAGAAATAATGTTATTAAAATGTGTGTTCGTTGACTCAATAAGCGGTATTTGGTCTGATATATAGATCTGGGTTCCCCCAATATCTGTCAAATCTTTGGGATCCTTCTCATTGTTCTTGCACTATATTCTTTATAGAACTTGTTCTATGGAAAATTTGCTCTATTGAACTTGTTCTATAGAAACTTTTTTTTTACGTCACACACTGTTCTCTAGCTCTGATCTGCTAGATCATGGCCGTCGAATTGGCAGACGTATATTTGTTTGCATCGATGCCAAAATTTCCTAAAGTGACAATGTGTTGCTAAGAGATCATAACAAGAGGACAAAACAAAAACATTATCTATCACGTGAGGAAGACTTATATTATAGCTATCATGTGTCTCTACTTTTGTTTATTTTTTGAGAAAAATGCGTGCAAATGCCAGATTTGTGTGCTGGATCATTTTTCTTGTTTATTCGCGCATGCGTAGTCGTTTGGCCGCTATGTTCGCCTGCTCTATTCGAAACCTTTGAGAGGAGTCCTAGGCACTAGATAGGGCGGATCAGTTAGCTAACGTTGGGAGCCAACGGCTAACATGCATCCTCTATCATTAATAGTATTATAGCGAGTTGATCATGAGTTTCTACACTCATGATCAAAATTGTTGGGACATTGTCCCATTTTTATGAGCGTTTTTGTTTGAGTTTTAACAAATATACAAAATGTATCGATTTGATTTGTAAACCCCCTTCCCCCCTGACCAATGTTGATTGTTCTTTCAAATGACTACCGTTTCACATTCCCAAAACTCAACATTGTTACGGGGTAAAGGGGGAAGCGGCAAAATGATATTAAAATATTTTTCATGTAAAAAAAACAGATAATGTCCCAACGTATTTTGTAAATGATTGTAGACTCATTTATAACAATTTTGTTTAAAGTGTGTTGTTTAAAGTCTATTTCTTATAATGGACGGTTAAATTGTAAATTTAATTAAAGTTTGGCATATGAGCAGTGTGGCTGCAGCCATTGGCGCTCCTGTAAGCTATTAGTCCACCTCATTTTGTTTCTCTGTCTGATTTTGTTTGCGTTTTGTAAAGCGCATAGAGCAGATTTGGATAGGCGCTATATAAATATTATATATTATTATTATTATTATTATTATTATTATTATTATTATTATTATTATTATTATTATTATTATTATTATTATTATTATTATTATTATTATTATTATTATTATTATTATTATTATTATTATTATTATTATTATTATTATTATTATTATTATTATTATTACTATGATGTTTCCGAATCGATCATGCAGGAAATGCGTGGACGTTGTATTTCATACATGGTCGTTGGTTGGTTGGCTGTTTCGATGGATGCGTGAGTAAACAATAAGAAAATAGTAGTTATTGCAATTTTTGGGCTTGACAATGTTACAAACATTAAATATGATATATGCGCAAACCCATCCATTTTGCTTGTTCAGAATTTGCATAAGAATTTGCTGAATTTGAGAACAAAGAAGAACAAGTCACTGCTTGATAAACTTATTATTTTATGAATTAAATTTATAGGCTACAAGGTTAGCTTTAGTCAGTTAGTTCAGAGGGAGTGCACAGTATTTAGTGGACGATCGACAAGTGCAATGTTTGTGTAGTTCACTAACGCTGAAATTAAACAAGAAAGATTCCGAACTAGTCTTCTTACATACACCTATTTCAAAAATCGTTGTCGCAGCCGAGGCTACAGTCCACACTCTGAATCCTGCAAAGGATGTCGGTAATATGAACTGAATGTGTGATTTATTACGCGCTTTTTAAGAAATATTTGTTTCATAATCTACGACCACGAATTTGTTATGTTCATATACCAAAAACATGCACGAACAGTCAAACGGTGTTATGAATAAATCGATAACAGGAGAAGGAAATACCGACATCCTTTGCAGGCTTCAGAGTGTGGACTGTAGCTTTTATTACGACAACGTTTTTTGAAATAGGTGTATACATATACAGCTTTGACTTCGACTTCCTCGTCAAGATTTTCTCGTGGCGATAATTTTTGACATCAAACCGCAAATACGAGGTCTCAATCTCCGCTATTAGCACTAATACTAAAACCTCACTAACAAATCAATTGACGCAATTTTAGTGGTATTATCTTTCTTCCCGGCCCAGTCATTTACCTGCCATCTGTACTGGCCTATCTAAGAAAAACCCTGAAAATCTCTTAGCCAGGCTACGATCTGTTTTTCTCAATTCTAGATCCTGTTTAATGATAGTTGGAGTGAATAGTCCCATCTTGAAAGGTAGATGGCGGACCTTTGCATCGAAGCAAGACGAAGGTTGAGCTTGCAATGACATAGACTCGTGAATAATTGTCCAACAATGGGTTAAAATGTCTATGTCATTGCAAGCTCAACGTCCTTGTCGCTTCAATGCAAAGGTGCGGCTTGTTTTCAAGAAGGGAACTTGATTGCATACCCGCCTTGAGACAGCACGGATAAAAACCAAACACTATCCCTTGACATAAACCCGTATAGCAATGAGATAGGCGTACCTTTTGTTTGATTAAACTTTAGAATGTAGAAAATGACAAATGGCCCTAAAAGGTACAGTGCCATGTTACGTAGCTGACTTTCTGGTCAGAACACTTAAAAGGCACTTAAAGATACGCACAAGAAATATTAATAGAAACTAGCGAGTAAACTAGTATAGGCTGCGTCGGTGTTTGATACAAACGATAGGTAATAGAATGAAATTTGTAACACCGTAAAAAATGTTAACTTAACTTTACTTAAATAGAAACTAGCGAGTAAACTAGTATAGGCTGCGTCGGTGTTTGATACAAACGATAGGTAATAGAATGAAATTTGTAACACCGTAAAAAAATGTTGAATTAACTGTACTGACGTTTCGAGCTTTAGCCCTTCGTCAGAGTAAAAACAAAATTAAATATTATTATACAGGAAATAGTATTAACCCTAAACTACCCCTTCCCCCGTGATTTCCGGTTTAAAGGCACAAAGCGAGCCAAGAAAAGTCCATCGAGACACCTTAAGCGACGTTTTAAGCTAGACACCCGTACAGCTCCATTCTTAGATCAGGGTATACATTCCATGCCTGTACAACCACGCGTACGTATCGTGCCACGAGCTTTTCTTTGAAACTGTTGGTAACAACACCCTCTGAGTTGACATTGCCATTGAAGAACTGAAACAATTAATAGATTCTTTCAAGGTTGCCATCGATGACCTCGGCCTCGACAGCGTGTAATTGTTGTTGTTGTTAATATTGTTGTTATTGTTTTGATGCTGTAATTGTTGTTAATCTTGTTGAAATTGTCGCTGTTGTTGTTGTTGTTGTTGTCAATATTGTTGTTGTTGTTTTGATGCTGTAATTGTTGTTAATCTTGTTGAAATTGTCGCAGTTGTTGTTGATATTGTTGTTGTTGTTGATGTTGATGCTGCTGTGCTGGTATGCTGGTATTGTCGTTATTATTGTTGTTGTTGCTGATACTGTATTTGTTGTTGTTGCTGTTGATATAATCGTTGTTGTTGTTATTGTTGTTGTTGTTGTTGATGATGCTGGTGTTGGCGTTAAGTTGTTGTTGTTATTGTTGTAATTGTTGTTGCTGATACTGGAAATTTTGTTGTTGCTGTTTATATTATTGTTGTTGTTGTTAATGTTGTTGTTGTTGTTGTTGTTGTTGTTGTTGTTGTTGTCGCTAGTACCTAGTCCCCTCCTCATGCAATTAGAACATGGCCAATTGCTGCTACTGTTATCATAGTTGTTATTTGTTTTTGTTAGTATTATTATTGTTATCATTATTATTATTGATATTGTTATTTTTGATGTTATTTTTGTTTTTGTTGTTATCATGGCTGTTGTTGTTGACATGTTTGATATTGCATTCGCTGCGCTTCTTGTTCTTACTGACCTTCACTACTCCATTCTCTTTGTAATCGTCCCATGCTTGCTCGTCCATACTAGTAGTAATGGTGTATTTCGCAATCCAAGAGAAGCGAAGAAGAATTGTTCTTCCTTGGGTTGCTACCATAGTAATAGCAGTTACTCGAACCAGGTCAACTTGCAGCCACTCTCCAACACTGAAAATTAAAGCAAGATTACAATGATTCTGTGAATGACAATAATAACAATATTTATTTATATACGGTTAAATCCATTCTCGTACCAAGGCCCTTCTCAGTTTTTTAACAAAACATCAAAGGTTCTGATAAGACACAAACCCAGCGTCAATATGATTGGTTGAAATAATTACATGCGCAATCAGCGATAAATGTGAACAATTACTACGCTTTTGTTTTGAAGTTGAAATTAGAAAATATTGAGCATGCGCATATCTGATGACCCAGGTTTGGAGTCTTCCGGTTTGTGTCTTACCAGAGCCTTGTATTTTGCATTAGAAAGTTTAGAAGGGTCTGGGTGCGAGTAACGGTGAAGTCCTCTAGTAGAATATGGTATTATACCCTAGAAACCAGACGTGTTGCACGACGGCCTTTTACTATTTGTTATATCTTTAATATGTTTAGTTTTGTAATCATAACTGTAGCAAAAGACTTTGATTAGAGCACGAGGTTTTTTTTAACAGGTTGAGATTTCAACAGAACAATAGGCATATCTTTGATACGGTTTTCTCGTTATAAGACTGGCTCTGAATGACTTATAACACTCACATAAAACTAAACAACGCAAGGCATGCTGGTTTGTGACAATGGCTCTTATATATCTTACATTGGTAAAAAAGGGGCCCAACTCTTGTCTCTTAGATGGAGCCTCGCTTCATTTTTCCTTGAAATATCAAGGAGAAAATTAGAAGAAGACTTTATATCAGAATCACGGATCCTTCCGTCCTGCATTCCCAAGGCGATTTCACAACCTGAGAAAAAAACGTTCACAAAGTGAATAGTAATTATGGGATGAACATGAACTAGAACGCTGGACATATTTATATACTGAGCATTTACGAATTTCTTCTGAGAGACATTTGCCATTTTAGTGCATTCTGACAGAGAAAAGAAATAGAACAGCATATCTTTATAACCTCACTTTACAAACTTAACTCAATATTTAACTTTGATAAACCCGGCACTCTGTTTACATACACATATTTACAATCTCAAACATTGATAACGATCAACATGGTAACTATGACTACTAAACATGAACTAAAATGCCGGATACTTTTTTTAGTTTTATACGGTATAGTTATATATCATAGAGCACCATACGTTAGGTTTATTTGGGTATTTGCTCTATTAAATTTAAGTCATTATTGACTTTGTACTTAGTCTACTTTTATTTTCACATGTACTTTAAAACAAAACTGATAGTGTTAACTGTAATTGCCAACAATAGCCCCAAAGAGCAATGAAGTCTATACGCAATTTATCTATCTATCTATCTTACATACTTTTGCATTCAGATTTTTGGCCTTGTGTTATGAAGCATCGTTTCCCTGTGGCACATTGGAAATCTCCACAAGTCGTCATCCTCCTGTATCCCAGATACAGAGCATTCTTAACAGCGCGGAAATCCTTAGGATGGGATATATTAGTAGCTTTGCTTAGCTCACAAAGCCCATTTGAAGGGTGAAAATTAAGACTGTAGCATTGTAAGGCCCTGGTACACTCTAGAAAACAACCCATCAAAGTGGTGAAGTTGATGCTGGTGAATACATGGTTCTGTAGTGCCCAGTCCTCTACTGTGGCTGAAGACTTAAACTGACCGCGAAGAAACTGGAACAAGCAACACGTCATCATAGACAGGAAAAGCGAAGTTTTGTGAGTATATCGCATATTTAACCTGGAAAAAAAATAGACAATTTAAATCTTAATAAATTATCAAGTATGCATTTGTAAATAAGAAAAAAATAGACAATTTAAATCTTAATAAATTATCAAGCATGCATTTGTAAATAAGATAGTCATATATTGAAATATTTTCAAATTTAGAAAAATTGATTGTTCGGGCTGTCTGTGCCTGTTGATGGCTCTGTCAACATCATTATGCAATTTAATAATTTATAACCTTGGGTATATGTCTAGTTTTAACCCTTGCATTTATAATTTATATTCCTTGCACATATATTACCCTCCTCCTAATCTCTACTAGTAAACATCAGACTTGAAAATACCTGGCGCGATTTTTTGGCGAATAAAAGACTTTGATTACCAATACTAGGATTCGAACCGAGATCGTCTCCATTGCTATGTGGAAAGTTTGTCAGACAAACTGGTTAAAATTAAAAACTCATTCAAATGACATCAAGACGTTAGCATTCAGAAAAACTCGTTAAAATTAAAAATTCATTCAAAAGTCGTTAGCATTTAGGTTCGGTAGCATTCCTCTGATAATGATTAAAAAGTGAATGTTTATTATTTCCTTGTGGGAATTCATTGACAATGAACATGAAATTATGAACAGATATTTTGGGATTGCTTTTCTGTTGTTTTTATTAATACAAACGAAGACATTGTGTTTTTTGTTTTTTCTTGTTTTTTTGTTTTTCAGAAAACGTTATCAAGTGTGAAATATAACAGTTATATATCTCAAATGTTCGGCTTTATGCCTTATACATATGTTTGGCCTGGGGTCCACAGGAAAAATGACTTATAACCTCCATACCTCTAACATAACTATAGTGCTGATTTTTTCCATATCCAAGGCACGTGTCTTTAAAGGCCCGGGCAAACGGCTTCAACATTCGCTTCAACATTTTTTCGATTTTGTTGAACGCTGTAGAATGGTTGCTGAATGTAGGTGGGCAAACGGTTTCAACATTTACTTCAACATCTGTTCGATTTTGTTGAATGGCAATGTTGAAACTGTTTGCCACCCCTTTTAATTCAACATTGCTGAAATATGTTACGTAGTCAACAAAACATGTTATGTAGTCAACAATGTTGAACGGAGCAGGCAAACGACTTCAACTCCGATTCTACATTCACAGAACAAAAGAAATGTTGAATGGATGTTGAAGCAAAGTTTAAACGCTTTTAAACTCTTTCAACATTGATTCAACACATTTCAACAAAGTTGAAAGGGTGGGCCAACAGGCTTCAACATTGCCATTCAACAAAATCGAACGAATGTTGAAGCAAATGTTGAAACCGTTTGCCCGAGCCTTAAGAGAAGAAATGATATATATTACCCTATCCTGAGTCAGCATCAAGCATTCTGCTTTGCTGTTTTTAAGGTTGTTTTCCATAACCGATATCCTCACCGATTTGAACAAGTTTTCGATAAATTTGATCGGCATATGTAGCCCTGCCTCGGATTCTAAAGTCGCCTAAAATCGCCTAAAATCGAATGAAATCGCATTAAATTGGCCAAAAGTGTTTCTTTTCTCCCACATTTTTGCTTAAATCATCTATAATGCAGTACAATTACAATAGCAAGAATAGTTTTGAAGGGGATGAATTAATTTCAAAGTAGAAATAAAATCGCCTAAAATTGACTTAAATTGTGTCCAATTTAAATATATATTTTTTTTCTTAAAACGCAATACGTCGCCATGCATGAATCGCATTACATTACGGTGACATTAGGATCCGAGGTAGGCCTATATGCGGTAATGAATAGTTTCTCTACAAGTGCAACTAAAGCATCACATTCCATAACCAACATCGACATCTAACCATAAGAGTCGAAAAAAAAAAAAAAACATTGAGAATTTGTGCGTTCAATTTTCCAGCGTAATTTGTTCGATGTTTGTTGAAATCCTCTCTAAATATTATTGTATTGAATAACATCATCAGAATTTCATAAAATAAAATCTGATTATTCTGTGATTTTAGTGGTATAGTTTTGTGTACATGTGAATTTGTGAAACGCTTGATCACTCATAATGATGGCGTGTTCATGTTGCATGTTTGACTGATGTTTGGCTTTTCAACAAAATTCTTCAGTTTGTGTTCTATTCAAAAGGAGTATAAAATGGATATGAATCAAGTGGTACTACCAGGCAAATTATTTTCAAAAAATTCCTGCAATGAAGAGAAATATCCCCGCTATTTTATCAAATTAAACTTGAATAAATTACCAGTTGGCGGTATAAAAAAAAAACTACAAACTGATCATGAAAACCACTTCCCCACCTTATACATAGTAGCACAATTGCACAATACCTTTTTAGCCTTTTTTTAACCGATATGTTGCGTGTACTCCACTGCACGGAACTGCCACTGAAACAAAATTTCGTTTGTTTGTTCATGGATTACCAAAGTACGACCAGCTGCTAGTTTAATTAGATAAATTAAAATTTTCTTTCACTTTCTGATTGGTTCACAACTTTTCTTGCCTCATAATTATACTTACACTGTCTGAATATTTTTTTATGCAATTAAAATTATATTCAAATTGAAATAAATATTTTAAACAATTTCTTTTTGAAAATCTTTATTTTTAAACCTTTTAAGCAGAAATTTGAAATTTGAAAAATAGTTATTATTATTATTATTACCGTTATTACACTTGATATCAGTACACATACTGATACAGATAATGATATAAACGCTGCCCTCAGGTCTTTTCAGGACGTGATCATGAGTATTTGCAATTTCTTAAATGTGAATATATTTCGTGATTCAGGATATTGACGCTATATAAAATATCGTTGTTATTATTATAATCTTATAAGTAATGATTTTGAAACACATAATGATGTACAAATGAGACTTAGTAAAGAAATAATTGTTTTTTGACGTTTCGGAGCCATCACGCTCCATTATCAGATAATACTAAATTACAAAATGCAGAAAGTTCGCTTATAAACTAATTTATGTAAATAATTTAGCCTTGATGGAATCGGACTGTACATTCAGGACAGGTTTTAATTCCCTGATGTACAACATCTCGTGCAGAAGATTATTATTATAATCGTTATTATAATTATACTTGGTATTAGTAAAGATACAGATACAAATACAGATGATGATATATACTCCCCTCAAGGCTTTTATGCAGAACATGACTATTTCCAATTTATTATGAAAGATGTGGAGGACCTATGGACGGCTTTACATGAGGACGTTGGCGGCAAAAAGAAAAGTAAATGTCAAACTTTGCCAGTTGATAAAACTAAATTGGACACATCAAATAAGCTTATAAAAAAAAATTGGGGGTCACGGTCGTTGGAAATTTCGGCATTTTTCCCAAGCATCGTGACGTGGTGTCTTGGTAGCAAAAAGAAACAAAATTGAAAAATAGTAAAAAATGCCAGTCATTATAAAAGGAGGCATTAAAAGGTTTTTGAAATTCATAATATTTGGAAATAAAGCGATTTTTTGACACAAAACGTGAAAATAATTACCTTTTTCGAGAAAAAGACCGTACGTCTCGAACAAAATGGCCGCTTTTTGTCGTTTTTGAGGGCTTAGAAAAACTGGAAAAGGCCGATTTTCTGTGGGATAAAAAAATGTCATTTTTTCAAAAACTAAAAGATCACGAAGATTTATCTTTAGTAGTTATTTCGATCTATTTAATAAATAGAGGTAGTTTTTTTGGGGTTATTGTACTTCAAACTTCGAAAATCGGCTTGTTTGCTTGTTTTTCTTATATAGAAGCAAAACCACCCAGGCGTTTCTCACTGCGTGTTGTCGTACGTAGTAGAATGCGGGTGAACATTCCGCGCGAACGTCCTTAAACAGTTTACAGTCACGAGTTTGGTCAGTGTGTGTCTCCGAGACCGAACTGTTGTACTCCAACGAATGGCTCAAGCTTAAAACGTCCGTAAAATGAGGCTACGTTTACACGGTACCGGACAAATTTTTGACCGGTCAAAAAAAACATCCGCTTACGAGTTCCGTTCTCACGGGACCGTGCTAAACGTGCAATAATTTAGACGCCTAACCGGTTAAATATTCGACCTGCAAAATCGAGGACGATGTTTTAGACGGCCCGGTCAAAAAGTTGACCGGTATGGTGTAAACAGTTTGACCGGTCAAATATTCGTCCGGTACCGTGTAAACGTAGCCATAAACAGCCCAGTGCGCATGGACAGATGTTAAAACCACTGACAAAATTTACAGTTGACCGGTTCCGATGGTCTCGTCTGAACAGAACGAAAATATTGATCGGTTCCGTGCGAACAGCATGTCCAGGACGATTTTTTGATCGGTCAAAAATTCGTCCGTTCCCGTGTAAACCTAGCCTAAAGTTAACAAGTTTTACGGTGTTTCAAATTCCAATCGTTTATACCAATCGTTTAATTCAAACACCATGGCAACATATACTGCTTTACTCGCTAACTTCTATAGATGATTTGTTTTAGTTTGGTAAGGTGTTTGTTTGGTGGCAGCTGAACTTTTTAGATGGAGAGCAAACAATTACTCAGTCCCAACTTGTGAATGAACGTTTTAAGAATACATTTGTAGTTTCTTAATTTTCGTCATTACCAGTTTATATCAGTTTAATCATTGTCTCAAATACAAATGTGTATTTCGGGATTGACATTGTTTCCAATAACGTCAGAAAAAAATGATCTTGTTTATTTTCAAATTGAAGTCATGTTATGAATATTTATCGATCATCGTTTGATTATTTGTTCTCAAATGTAGTAGTGATATCTCTTTTTTCTGAATAGAAAAAAAAAGTGCTTTTGACGATAATTTGATTTTTTTTTTCGAGGCTTTTAAGACTTATGATATTCTGTACAAAATTATTCGGTTCTGATTAGTCGAGAGGAATACAGTGAAATCGTTAATTGTACTCGATCTGCAGTGTACCAATTAGTTTTTCAGTATAATATAAATAAAAATTCCACGCATGATCTTTTCGTACAGTACAATTTGTAATTAATAGATACTCGTCATGTTTCGAAAGTTATCAAGTTGTACTTGCCTTAAAGCTCCTCCAAACTTTCAAAACATCATTATTTCATATTAATTACGATTTGTAGTCAAAATCGTGCGAAAAAATAATTAGTAAAATAGTTTTTGTTTACCATGCACACCTGCACGGCAAACCAGAAAACGACTCATTTGTTTGCTCATGAATAAACATAGTAACGGCCACCAAAACCATGCAAATTTGAAAAAATGTGTCTACAACGGGTATCACCGATTTCTTTCATTTTTGGCAAAGATATGTATTTTAGTGTAAATATTTTAATATTGTAATTGCAATCGAAAATATTTTATTTTAGAGAAGTTAGTCAGGTTTAATGAAATTTAGTCTGACGAACGAGAAAATGCACTTGAATGTTACGCCAACTTAACAAAACAATTAGCCTTTTTCATATCAAGCAAGGGACTGGAACCAAGTTTCTCAAAATCAATTTAATTCAAAAATAAACCCCTTCACACGAACGAACCAATACAAATTAGTAAGAATCGAAAGTTTGAACAAGTTTGTGCAAATTGCAACGAATTTATTTTATATTTTTTCGAAAATACAAAGAATGTATGGTTTGGCAGGACGTTTTGGAAGACACCATACATTTCTCTGTAATTTTGGCAGAGTTTGGATGCTCATAATTTTTTTCTTTTTAGCCAAACGTTCTGAAACTTGGTCAATAAGCTTATATTTGGTTACTCTCCCATGAGATGGGGTTAATTTTTTTGGAACCGTAATTAAATTAGTTTTTCACAGTCGTACCCCGTCCCTTACTCGATATGGAAAAGGTCAATTGATCTACAACTGCAGCTCTTTTCTTAATTGGAATTTGTACATCATATATATATATAATAAATATTATAACGACAGTATTAAAATACCAATGTATTTATTTATTAGAAAAGAAAGCTGATTTATATTTTGGCCTTTGAAAACGACACTTTGTGAAGGTCTGTGAATGCATACATAATCGGTAGATATACAGGATCCGGTGAGCTCCGGTGGCACTAGTAAACCTTACAGTTTGATTTGATTTTATGACTGACAACGGCTCACAAATATAAGTAAAGTTCACTTCACTTTTGAAAAATATCAGCAATTTAAATCTTTGCATGTAGAAAAATCATATACACCTATTTCAAAAACCGTTGTCGCAGCCGGAGCTACAGTCCACACTCTAAAGCCTGCAAAGTATGTCGGTATTTCTTCTCTTGTTATCGATTTATTCATAGCATATTTTGGTTGCACGTGTTTGTGTTGTATGACCATAACAATCAAAGCTACAGCCTACACTCTAAAGCCTGCAAAGGATGTCGGTATTTCTTCTCTTGTTATCGATTTATTCATAGCATATTTTGGTTGTACGTGTTTGTGTTATATGACCATAACAATCAAAGCTACAGACCACACTCTGAAGCTTGCGAAGGATGTCGGTTACATGGACTTAATTTGTGATTTATTGCAATTTGTTTTTAAATAAATATTTCTATTTATATCTACCACAACAACAACTTGGCATGGTCATATAACACAAACACGTACAACCAAAATATACTATGAATAAATCGATAACAAGAGAAGAAATACCGACATCCTTTGCAGGTTTCAGAGTGTCGACTGCAGCTTCGGCTACGACAACGACTTTTGAAATTGGTGTATTTAAACACAATACTCATGGATTATACAGTTTTGATAGTGGCGCTGTGCGTTTCCCTTCCAGGTGATTTCGCGCGCGCTTTTCCGGTTAGTATAAGCCAATCAGAAGCAATTCCGTCGCATCGCCAACAGTCCCAAGATGGCGTCATTGTCGAGAGTTATTTCCCGTGTTAACCCTTGATAAATACATCCTTAAAAAAACTTTACATTAAAGAGTTCTATGTTACTTGGACAATAAAAGTTCACTGCTGCTCTATCAGGGATAAAGAAGAATTAAAACAAAAGTGTCTCGAGGCGCCATTTTGGAACTATTCGTTTTGACAAACAATCCTTTGCGCGTTTCGAAACGAGATCAGCTGGATTGACATGAGTTGGAATTAAAGTAATAATATCAGTGTAATTGTAATATTTTATTATCAAAGTTTTGAAAGAAACAGCTTGTGACAACAGAGGTCACATCGCGATTTCCAAAATTTCGTGAAAACGCTTAACGTAACGTAACTCCGTGATCCGTGAAATCATGTAAAAACGGTGTGTGATTAATTGATGATCGGTACTCCCTCTTTCCCACCCTGTAAAATGACACACGAGTATCAAGTAAGGACGTTGCCGATGTATTGACAGTCTCAGCAAGTCATACAACAAAAGGCAAGCACAAACAATACTAGTACTTGCACTGCAAAAACGGCTGAGTAGATAAAACTCAGCATATTGAGTTAACAATTCAGGATGACACTTTATAGTAAGTAAACCCAACTCATTATTAAGTGTACATGTAAACATAAATGCATAGATGTGTCATTGAGTACAATGTACTCAATATATTGAGTCTAACATCAATTTTACTCACTATATACTTGGGGTTACTCACTATAGAGATGGGTTTACTCACTATAAAGTGTCATCCTGAATGCATGATTAACTCCATATACTTAGTTGTATCTACTCAGCCGTTTTTGCAGTGTGCCTTGGTATGTCAACGACTCAGTGACATCTAACAGCATGTGTATGCGTAATAAAAAGGTATTCAGAACATCGATACGAGCCTATGCATGACATGTAACTATCCAGTGTACTAAGGATGATTTTTTTTTCAGTTTAAGATATAAAATACCATGCAATGTATTTGCTTTTTATATTAACCTTATTTAAACTGGGCTTTTTTATCTCAATTCTGTTGTCATGTACATAAAACAAACTACCACACCCAGTTTTGACTCGTGGGAGCAAATTATGACGTCATGATGACTTCATTCACTCATTTTTATCAATTTTTAAACACTTTTAATTAAATGTTTTCCATCTCTTAAATGGTGTTGTAATAACATGTTATTAACATTATTATATGATAAATGCAACAATTTTGGGTTAGTAAATTGACAAATGATCTAGGTGACGTCATAGTGATGTCATATATGTGATGCAACATCTTGGATTTCCATTCATTGATTTTTATATTTTCAGATAACTAACCTTTAAGTTTAAGAGGTAGAATGTATGAAATATTTATACAAATGTTTTCTATATGATAATGGAGTTTAGAGGCGATATTTATAAATTCTATCTGCAGTTTTAGATTAGCCGTTAGTGTAGGCATAATTTCCCCACCCATTCCCCAAACAATGTTGGAAGTGAAATTATAATTAGTATTCAACAACTTATGGTCTATCACAAATCGCGCGCTCTCATTGGCTGCTCAACCATGGGCTATTGGGTGATATCCCATGGTTGGGGAAAGCGCCGCTTTTGTAAACTATTGAAAAAGTTTCTTGATTCTTCTATTTCTTCAAAAACGGCTTAGTACTGAATATAATACTTTTCTTTGAATCGTAAATTACAAATACGAGCAAAAAAATGACAAAAAAGCACATAATTTTGATGTTTTGTGAATGAGTTTTGACTTGAAGAGCGCGCGCTACTGACGCCATCAGGCGATTCTTCAGTTTGGTCGATTGAGAAAGCCAGATTTTTAAACTTTCAGCTGAGAACTTTTCTTAACTCCTCCGTCGTTCTAAAATGTATAGTAGTTTTAATACTAAAAGCATGCTATTTTCAGCCGTTAAAATTAAAATATTGAAGGAGAAAATGGCAAAAACAGTGGAGAATTTCGATGTGTTTTGAATACATTTTCCCGTCACACGTCATTGAGCGCGCGCTCGGTATTTTCTGTCATTTTGTCAAAATAAAACTATTGAAATGTTATTTTTCTTTCAAAATATGGCAAAGTTTGACCTATAAGTTGTTGGATACTAAAACAATTAGACCTCTCGCCCTCATGGGCTACTGGGCCAATAGCCCACTTGGCCTCGAAGACTCAGCCTCGTGGGCTATTGACCTGTAGCCCATTTGGGCTTCGGATCTAATTGTTAATTAGCCCGTTTAAGAATTACGAATAAAGGCAAGCTCCGACAGCGAGAAAATACACAACAATATGTGTAACAATATGCTTTTAACGTGAACAATTCAACCTTTTTTAATTTTAGTAATATTTATGGGTCAGAACTTGGTTGCCATGGTAACAAAGATATTGTCACTGATATCAAAATATCCTCAGATAACTTTTGAGAAAAGTCAGAAAGTTCCAGCTCTGTAGCTATTCTAGTTTCAGAGTTATCTGGATTTCCTTTGAGGGGGGGTTCGAGATGGCAGCTCCCCACCCCCCCCCCCCCCCCCCCCCCCCTCTCAGTCTGAACAGGGTTAAATTGTGCTCATCATTCTCATTAAAAATAGCAAAGCGAATATCGGCCATTTTTGTTTTGATTTTACAAGCTTAGTTTTACGCGCCATTGGAACTTAATTGGTACTCTGCAGAGTACTATTGACGATTTAAATTGTACTCCTTTCATCCAATCACATGTACAATCGAGTTATTTTGTGGAGTGTATTATAAGATACCAAAATTATACTTGTAATTTACAAATTGCACTCCTTCTACGCGGCGGTATTAATAGTGCAATTTTGTGCAATTTCAAACCAACATGCATTCAACCTGCGGTAGCTATGTTACCATTTAAAAGTTTTTAAGGTTCACACCCGTACAATTCCATTTTCAGAACAGGATATCCACTCCATTCTTGTACAACCAAGCGCACGTATCGTGTGATGAACTTTTCTTTGAAACTGTTGGTAACAAGAACTTCTGGAGGGTCGAAATTGCCATCGAAGATCTAAAATAGTAATCAGAAGATAAGATTATTTTATTCTAAAACCTGTGTAGAATTGTGCAAGCTGATTGGCTGAATCGGCTAAGGGTTAAAAGGGGGAGGGGAAAGATGTCAGACTGCAAGGATTTCGGTTAATTTTAGGTATTTGCGTTTTGTTTTTATTCATTTTTATTGCTGATAGAACAGCTAGCAGAGAGCGTTTCTTGTCTAATTTACATATTATCTTTTAATATAAACTTATGTTAAGGACTTCGTGATATATGGTTAACACGTAAACCAACTCTCTCGAATGACGTCATCTTGGACAAGTTGGCAGTGCCCCAAAAATGGTTGTGATTGGCCCATAGTGGCCGGAATGCGCCCAGGAAATTACCTGCTGAGCCTTAAGCAACATTTGCAAGCGCACGCTGAATGTCTTACTTGCAATGCGGCCTCGATTAAAGATATTCCATGATACAATTCGGTATATAGACGAGGGTTTTTTAAACCACATGGTTAATGGAATGAGCTATTTTTGAGAATCAGTGTTCCTTCCTTGAAGAACTGCCAATTTAAGCGTGTCACAAATAATGTTTAAACTTTGAGTATAAGAGAGATCCTCCCAGGGCCGGTTATTTAGTCCTTTTTCATCCGTTCCCAAACCTCATCCCTACGAGGAATGTACTTCAGTGTGCAAACCTTAATTCCCTGTCAAGGTAGGCGTGTCACAAATAATGTTAAAACTTTTATATAAGGCTAAAACTTTAGGCTTTTTACATTTATATTATGTATTATATTATTTTATTTTTTTCTTTCATTTTCTTTTACAAGCGCATTTGAAAATATACCAATTGAAATTTGCGCTTAATAAGTGAATAAATTATTATTATTTTAGTATAATAGTGCCAATCCCAGGTGGATGTAGCCCTATTTCATCCGTCCCCAAACTTCATTCCTACAAGAAATGTACTGACCTTAACTATTCCATTTTCTTTATACTCGTTCCAGGCTTGTTCGTCCATGCTGCTAGTAATGGTGTACTTTTTAATCCACTTTTTACGACCGACAACTGTTTGTCCTTTAGTTGCTACCTTTGTAATAAAAGTATCTTTAGCCAGCCCCACTTGTAGCCACTCTCCTACCCTAAAAATTTGAATTTAAATTTAAATATCCAAAACCATGACTTTATATGTTTCCGCATACAAATCATCTAAGATAATATTAACAATTACGACGTCCGTCTGGCCTGCTATGCAGATGTTCTCATTCTCGTCATGCAACGCTTAAACATATCTACAAAATAATGCATCGGTGACTTAAGAAAATACTGTGTATGTCCCTCCATCTTCCAACTCCGTGGGAAAATGGTCCATGTTTTTTATCTATATATATACAATTGTCATTATAAGAGCATTGGGATTTTATGTAACGCACAAAAAAATAAATTTATTATTATTATAATTATTATTATTATTATTATTTATTATGTACACCAGAGGTCTCGAAATCAAGCAAGGTGAGCCCATTGTTTATTCCATATATTTCAAACTCCTATAAGATCATGTTTCAAAAAATGGCATCTCAACTTCAATAGCACGTTCCACAGATGACGTCATGATGATGCATTGTGGGATTGAAATGCGGACAAGCCAAGCCCAAAATAGATACTAATATGTTCTAATAATGTTTTTTTGGTCTTGTTGTTTTTAATTCATGGAAAAGCGATGGGTTTTCGAGTGATATTGAGATTCTTTTCCTTGTAATCAAAGCCTTTTTTACAAAGTTTGTACGCATTTCAATCTAATTCCTATATATAAGGTGGCAAAAAAGATCATGTTATGTTATTCGAAAAGCTAGATCAGGGGATTAATTGTCTAACGGCACAACAGGCCTCAGATTTAAACTCAGTCTATAGTACTCAGTTTTGAATGCAGACTTAAATGATAAATTATGTGTTGATAACAATCACGCGAAACGACAAAAAAATACCTTTCTATTCGTTTGACGATGTCATTTCCCCCTACGTTGCATTTCATCGAAAATGACCAATAAGCGCGCGCGAAAGATCAAAACAACGAAAACACTTACCATTGAATGAACGCGCGCGCTTGAAAATGGCTTGAGTGTGCTTCAAGCACTCGTGAAACACGGGTTTTGGCAAATCAACGCACGCGTACATCCTCGGGAACCAAGGGGTAATCTTCTGTCGCTCGTTTCTCGCTCCCAAAATAAATACCCATTGGAAAGTTGTCTGTTGGAGCTTGTTCCGGAATTCAAAATTCAGCTCTTTCCTGATTGGTCGACATTATTAGGTCGACCAATGAAAATCAAGATAACCATTCATAGAAAGTCGTTAAATAAGTTTGAATTTTGAGTTCCGGAATAAGCTCCAACAGACTACGTTCAAAGAGGTATTTATTCTGGGAGAGAGAAACGAGCGACAGAAGATTACCCCTGGGTTTCCGAGGATGCGCACGCGTACTATTCAAATTATTTTATAAATATAAATTTTGTTAGCCTACCTCCGATTCTTAGGACTCCAATTACCGGCCGCATCATTGAGCCGACTGTGATATTCTTTTCCAATTTGATTGCCATAGTTAGATGATGACTTTAAAGCTGAGTCTGGAATCCTACCACTTTCCATCCCCAAAGCACTTCCACAGCCTTAAACATTAACGATACCAGTTATAACAATCTCGATAAGGGACGGACCATTTTTGAGGGGGGGGGGGGGGGGGGGATTTTTTTTTTGCACGATATTTTTTTCCCACCCTAAGTATTTGCACGAATTTTTTTTTTCATCTTGCACGATCTTTTTTTTCAGAATATTTGCTGTGCTCGATTTTTTTTTTTTCCTCTTTAAGGCTAGCTGTGCTCGAATTTTCTTTTGGTATTTGCCCAACCCCCCCTCCCCCCTCCCCCTCAAAAAGTTAGTGGTCCGTCCCTAATAATTACCATAACAATGTAAATTAGACCAATCATCACTTAACTGCATGCAACGCACAAAATACTGAATTTCGTGGACCATATCATGAATATCGCACATTCTATTTATTTATTTATACCAGGAGCCCATTATACTACGTGCTTATACTAAGCGCATTTCAAAACTAAATGCTCTTACAAAATAGGATCGGTGTCAAAATATTTATAGAAGAGAAATGTTTTGAGTTTAGTTTTAAAATTAGTTGCAGTGTCTTTAGTTTTTAAATGTTCAGGCAAACGGCAGGTCTAAAACGCGGGTAAAGGATGGCGGGTAAAGGGTAGCGGGTAAAGGGTAGCGGGTAACGGGTAAAAGTATAAAAATCAATAAATAATATAAAAATGATAATAATACAATATAATAGAGTCGTTTTCGTATGAGTGGGAAACTTACCGCGCCGTATCGTAACCGTATCCGTATCGTGGTTTTGATAAAAACCTTCGAAATTTCTGCCGTATCGTAGTGGTATCGCGTCATACTCAAGTTTCCCACTCAACGAAAACGACTCTAATACATATAATACAATGTATAATACATATAATACAACATATAATACAATAACCACACAAGTAAAGATATTGAACAATAATAATAAAACGAATAAAACACTGCATGTGGTCACTATTGCCTGTTTTGTTTTGGGCCAGTTGAAAGACAGCCACAAGCGTCTTCTTTTCAACGAGTTTGGCGGGATTTTTGACTAGTATGATGCAGCATACACGTCAGTATTTATGGCGACATGTAAATTTAGAAAAACAAATTAAAGTCACTCAGGCATATAGAGAAAAAGGATTATAGAGTGATTTTCAGCAAGAATAAAAAAAGAAAGCAAAAGAATTAGAGCGTTATTGTACTTAATACAATAAGATGTATTTCACGTGTTTATGAAAATCAGTATATAGTTAGAGCGATTTTCGCATTAGTGGGAAACTGACCGTACCGTACCGTGACCGTAACCATAATTTCTATAAAAATATTCGGGGAAATTTCAGTCGTAACCGTACCACATATCTTTGCAGTAAATGTTACGGTCAGTTATCCACTAATACGAAAAAGCTATTTTTTTCTACCGTTTATGGCGTGCTTTCTACTGCAATGTTTACGTTATATTTTTTGTTATTGTTTGTCGATCAGACATTTAGGCAAATTAGATAGATAAAATGATGACAACATATTTTTTTCTATATATCTTTTTTAATAATTAAGATCGAAAGAAGCGATAATAAACATAGAGTACAAACACTAGAAGTTTTTTAACATTTTGTACTATTTATTACTAAATGGTGCTAATTAGTTTAGCAATATTGAAACAGATTGAATTAGTATATTATAAATTTATATTGGTGTTTCGAGTGGTTTTTAGCGTATTTAGTACAATCTTGTTCATCTTAGTTAGTACACTTTGATTCACGGTAATAAACGCGCGTACTCTATGTTGCACGATTTTAATAATGTTTGTGCAGTATACACATAAAACATGAAATTGAGTGGTAATAAAACATGAACTTAAAACATGAGTTAGCCTGCGTTACAGACCCTTGTAAGCGCTCGAAACGTGACGTTTCGAGCGCTTACAAGGGTCTGTAACGCAGGCTAAACATGAGTTTAAGTATCATTTATTTTAACGTCGACAACAAAAGAGAAAATCGAAAGTTATATTTTATATTTTCTTTTGAAGTTAAGTTAACATAAAGCGTTGTTTTTTACTTGTATTTTTTTTAATATTTTTCACTATTATTCTTTATTACCCTTAACCCGCTTACCCGCTACCCGCTACCCTTTACCCGCCACCTGCGTTTTAGACCCGCCGCTCAGGCAAATTGTTCCACAGCTTTGGTGCAAAGTTTGAAAATGCACGGTCGCCATACGATACAGTTCAGACATTATGATATAATTTACGGTGTGAGTGGGTGTTAAATCGTTAGCGTTTTCTTTTATTTGTTTTCTCATTATACGACTGACTCAGCGAATGAATTATTACACTCAAATCAAAATAAACAACGCAAAGCATGCCGGTTAGGGACAATGGGTTTTTAGAATGATTTATAAATATTGGGCACATGAGATTTGATTGTATATTGTACTCGTATAGAGCATAAGATGCAGACGATTTAACCCACTGGGCCGATTTAGCCTTTTAATCCTTGTTATTCATTCCAAAAATCACTAAACTGGCGTAAATAGCGGTAAAACCTAGAAGAAATTACAACTTCTATTAATAATAATAAATCGTAGGGAAATTACAAAGAAATTGACTTACGTTCTGGTATCTTAAAACCTCTAAAAACAACAGTTTTCACGAAGAAATACAAAAACATGTGTGGCGGCTTTGCTGTTCGCAAAGCATTATGGACCTTACCACAGGAATACCTCGGCCGGAGCCTCGGGAAACATTGGGATTCTCGGGAAACAAAACTAACTGTTTCCCTCGGGATCAGTCATTAAGTGTTTTATTATATACCCTATTCAAACGAAGAAAAATGTTCACTCCATTTTGAAAAATTTTTATTTACGAAAAAAAATTCGTTATGAATTACAAAGCGTGGAGAAAATTGAAATGTAATATGATATTACAAAATTTTTAGTCGACCAAAAAATGTCTAATGACAATAATGTAATGTATTATTTTAAGTGAAAATGTTTGTTGATTACTTATAAGTTGGAGTTTAAATTGGTGGTTACATTGAGTTTGCAAACGCGCCACACGAACTTTCCTGATCACGTGGATTTATTCCCCTCTCACGTGGATTTATTACCCGCGCGGGGAATAGATCGATTTATTTCCCTCCACGTGACGTGCTCTCGACCAATAAGAAATCGAGTTTGAATAGGATATATAATAAATATATATATTATGTATCTCTAAACACAGTCAGCCCAAACAATCCACCTTAACAGTAAATATATGACACGTAAAAATATTAAAAGGGCAATTAAAACATGGTAATGATAGAGCGGTTTTCGTACGAGTGGGTAACTGACCGTACCCTACCGTAGCCATAACCGTACCGTAAGTTCTATAAAAACATTAGAAAATTCTACACTAACAGTACCGTAACTGTGCAGTAAATATTACGGCCAGTTCCCCACTCATACGAAAACCGCTCTAATAACAATGACAACGACAACAATAACAATGATAATAACAACGACAATAATGAAGCCAATCAACATCAAAATCACTAGACGCCAACTGGGCGATCATTCGGGCTTCAAATGAGACATGATGTCATTGTTGCTAGGAACGCCTGGGACCTGACGCACAAATTTGAGGAACACGCATGCAAGACGACGACGACGAAAAAAAAAAGAACCGTTTACATTTTTAGACTCGGGCTTTTCCGTACACGGAAGCCCGAGTAATAAGGAAAATTAATGCATTAAAATAATAATAACAAGTAGATAGGCAATGGAAATGTATATTTTAATTTAATGTTAAAACTTTACCTTTGCAAACACTTCTACCCAGCTTTATCAAGCATCGCTTGTCCGGGACACAGTTCTGAATATCAGAACAAATCAGCATTTTCTTGTATTCTAGATACACAGCATTCAAAACAGGACGGAAATCCTTAGGATGGGATATGTTGGTAGCTTTGCTTAGCTCACAAAGCCCATTTGAAGGATGAAAATTAAGACTGTGGCATTGTAAGGCACTGGTACACTCTAGAAAACAACCCATCAAAGTCGTGAAGTTGATACTAGTGAATACATGGTTCAGTAGTGCCCAGTCCTGTATGGTGTTTGAAGACTCAAACTGACAGCGGAGGAACTGGGCCATGCAACACATGATGGACAAGAAAAGGCATGTTTTATTGATATGTCGCATGCTTAACCTGGAAAACAGAATGCACTTAATCAGATTTATAAGAATCGTATTGGGGGTGAGCAAAATTTGGACTATAATAGTTAAATCAGAGCTAAAGTTGATCTACCACACAGTTTGCAGTTTTCCCGGGCCCCTACGTTCGTTATGTTTTTGTTTGGATTCAAATTGTACAAGTTAGGGCAAACGGTTTCAACATTTGCTTCAACATTCGTTCGATTTTGTTGAATGGCAATGTTGAAGCCGATTGCCAACCTTTTCAACATTGTTGAAACGTGTTGATTTGATGTTGAATTGGTGTTGAAAGAGTTAAAAAACGTTTAAACTTTGCTTCAACATCCATTCAACATTTCTTTTGTTCTGTGAATGTTGAATCGGAGTTGAAGTCGTTTGCCCTGCTCCGTTCTACTCCCATGCGCATTTTGTTGTCTTTCAAATACGTAATATACAACAAATACAACATCCTACAAATGTTGAAGAAAATGTTGAAGCCGGCCGTTTGCCCTGGCATTTAGGTGGACAAAATGGATTAACTGTTTTGTATAATTGAGGGCACTTATTAAAATAGTAGAGCGACAATGTTACTTTTGAAGAAAACAATTGTTTTGGCGATATAATATTCAAACTAATGACATAAGCCTAATTAGTTATTACATTTTACAAATAACACCATTAGAAGGATATATTTTTGGCCTTTTTTACGTTACTTGATTTCTTTATACGGATTGAGACCTTAAAATTACGAACATTTGCAGAAATAACTTTTTTCAAGATAATTTTACGGTCTTGGCGTTTAACGTTTTCCACGTTTGACACTTAAAATGTAGGCAATTTGACGATCGATTGAGATCCTCACAAATTCTAACCAAAATAAACCTCCTCTAAATTAAAGGAATAAAACTGTTAAGTTTTAAAATAATGTTTCGGAATATAATAATAATTTCGTGCGAAAAAATATAAGGAACTTGTATCGGACTTTCCCTGGTGTTTCACTGAAAAAATATTATTTTCATAATAAATTTTGCCTTTTTCAATCAGTATATTTTATATTGATATTCTACAATGGAAGAACTATTGTTGGTAGCCATTAAACTTGGAATTAAAGAAGGGTTTGCATGGAAGCGTTTAAATTTCTCCTGGCAGATGTTTTTGATGTCTTTGAAGTTAATTAATGCAAGGTGTATTTGAGATTTGGATGTTTGTGACAAAAAATAATTTGCATGAAATTAAAAATTAAAAATATCTCAGTTCGCGGATCGATGGATAGAATATCAAAAACTGTTTTGAACGCGCTATAAGATTAGGCTTTTAATTGGTTAATTAATTAAATTAATTTAACTTGAGTTTGAAGTCTGTGAAGAAGGTTCTCGGTCATTCTATATTCGTATCCAAAACAAAACAAAAATATTTCAACTTTAAAATGTATTTGTTGGTTGGTTTTTCATTCATAGTATAATGTTTCTTCAACCAAAATGTTTTTGTTTTAATTTTGCAAGCTTTCGGGCCTAACAGCCCATCATCAGGGTTACAGTGTCAGTGCAAAAACGGTTGAAAAACACGAATACAAACAAATGCGCGCGCTTTAAATTGCGCGCTATTCTACGATGGAATAGAATACGTTCTTATAAACACTTACACTGTAACCCTGATGATGGGCTGTTAGGTCCGAAAGCTTTGAAAATAAAAAACATTTTGTTTGAAGAAACGTTATACTATAAATAGTTCAACTTGTTTACAGGAGTTGCATGACAAAGCGAATTCTAAAGTAACTAATTATTTATATTGGTAACATAAAAGTCTCAACTGCATGAATCAATCTTGGTTTTCGACGAAAATACCACTTGATCAAGCCACTAGAAAAATACAAAAAAAAAACTCTTGAAATGTTCAAAATGTTACGAATTGCGAAGAAAAGTGCTACTATTAAACGGCTTGAAATGGTTAAAATTGTGGCTGTTTTAATTGTTGACAGAGTATATAGTATAGAATCCCATATCACATTAGAAACTCGCGCGCTGATTGGCTGAAACGCAAACCGGATGAGAGGGTATTCAGAGTGATATTCAACGCTCAGAAAGCTGAATACCACGATATATAGGGATCCCGCTCGATAAATTTTTGATAAATGTAGGTTTTCTCATTATTTTCCGTGCATGAAAAAGATAAATCAACCAAGCAAGTAGTATAGAGGCAAATGATTAACTTGCTAATAGACGAATTTTGCCTTAAAAAAGAAGAAATCTTTTTCCTGCGACTATAGCTCGGCATGAAAAGCGATCATTTTCTTAGTTTTTAGTCGCTATTTTTCACGACTTGAACGGCAATTTTTCAATCAAAGACAACATTTTTAATCATCAAATTACTTTTCTAGAGTTGTGGAACACCAACTAAACAGCCAGACAATTTCAAAACGGGTATTAATGAGCTTTATTTTCAATTTCATGGGTAGTTTGAAAACTTAAACCTAAAGTTTACACTAAATTAAAATACAAACATAAGCCAGAAAAAAACTTATAGCTAATTGTTTGTGATTCAAAAACTCTAAGCTTTGAAAATATTTATTGCAGTCCTAGTTTCAGTGTAAAAGTTTGAGAATTTTACTCATCTTCGGCGTTTTTGATTGAAATGAAGCAAACACTAAAAAAAGATTTGTAATGTTTTAGCTCCGCGGACTCATGCGATATTGATTTCTCTCGTGAAATTCAACGTGGAATTCCCTCGTCCTCCAATGAATTTACCTATAGAATACTTTATTTAAATAGGCAGGGTAGCATTTAATATTTAAAGATAGTATAAACATGGCCCTCAAATTCTAAGTGAATTGGAATAAATAGCCTATCTAAATAATGATTGGATTATTTCTATAACTATTTTACAAATGATTTAAGTTTACTAGTAAATGATCTAATGGATTCCAGTTCTTTTAATTCACTAGGTAGTTCATTCCATATTTTCGCACCAGTAAAGCTAAAGGTGCGCTGTCCAAAAGGTGTCCTAAACTTAGAAATAACAAGGCAGTTATGAGCACTGTTTCTGGTATTGATTTGATGGACTTCTTTAACAAACCTAAACTTATCTTTAATATATGATGGTACTTCATGATTCAGTGATTTGTGATACATTTGTTCCGAACATTTGCTTCGCTTTCTGTAAACACACTAGACATATTTGCATTGCTTTAACAACCTAAAATGGTTCAAATTGTGGCTGTTTTACCGCCTTGTCAATTGTCGATACAGTTGTTTTCAAACATTATTTTGTTTCGCTTTTTGTCGACAAACTAGACATATTTCCATTGATATAGTTACTAACAGCCTAAAATGGTTAAATTGCAGCTGTTTTAACGCGGCCTCAATTGTTGAAACAGTTATAGTTAAATCCAAGTTAGAATTAGCGTTCAAAACAAATAAAAAGCCTTTTTCATAATTGGCCCAAAAAAAACATGTCAAAATTTAACCAATTTAAAATTAAATGGAAAAACTTACCGTTTACGAAATTTTGAAGTTTGAGAAACAGTTTGACATGCAAAACAGTCGGTTGGTGGTCTTTTGCAGTATGAGAATGATGTAGTCGTTAACATGGTTATATGAATGGATATAATGGTATAAGACTTGGATTGCTTCGTGCCTGGGGAGGGGCCGGGAGAGATTACATTTGTCCAAGTGGGAGGGGATAATCAAAAGTCGATTTTTTTTTTTGAATAACCTATTAAAGTAATGTTTTGTTGATTAAATCAAATCAACTTTATTAAAGTGCCGTATATATTTAGCTTACAAGCTAATTGGGAACAAAAATAAACAATTATTAAATATAATAGTACTTGTTAAATAAATCAGACACTATGTCCGTGAAATATCACCAAAGTCATTTGTTGCTAACTAGTTGTTAGTTAGTAACTATTTGTCACTATCACTCAAACAGAACATTGTTAATAGAAATACACTGGAGACACAAAATACAATGTAAGTAGACGCTCTATGAGCGTTAAGTCGGGCTAGTCATAAAATCAACACAGGAGGCTAAACAATTCTACTTTGGGCTTCCTGTGTTCGTTGCCAAAGCATCATGGGGGACTATACGCGACATGACAGATAGATACATACATACATAGATTGGCTAAAAGGTAAACCTAGAGTCGGGCCTTCTAGCCCGACTAATTAGTATTTTCAAATGAGTAGAACATTGTATAGACAATAGATATTAATAATACAACAATAAAACGTATTTTCAAGTAATGAAATGATTAAGGTCATTGTCCATGGGCCAAGTCTCTTTTGTATTTAGTCTCTCCAGTGTATTTCGCTAAAATATTGCACCAAACTACGTCATTGTGAAGGCCACTCTAGTCTAATATACATAGTGTAGTTCAGTAGAGTGATTTTCATATGACCGTGCAAGAAAATAGACCATTAAGACCCCGTCTACACGGATCCGGATACTTTTGAAACCGCATACTTTTTGATGCGAACCGGCCTATCGTCCACACGAATCCAGTGAATCCGGTCACCGAAACCGCATACTTTTGAATAGGAAACGATCAACAGGATTCGTGTGGACGCAAATATTTCTATGCGGTTTCAGCCGGATCGGATTCGTGTAGACGAGGCCTTAGTTTGTGGTAGTTGATAAAAGAACAAAAGGAAACAATGGGTTTTACTACTAACTATTAGTTTGCCAGATAATACCATGTATAATGCGTACTTTTTTTCACGTACGACGGAAAATCACTCTATTTGCCTGGGGAATACAAAGCAATAGAGCTATATCCTGGCTAACATGGACAACTCGCTTTCATATAAAAAGCCCCCTTTTTAATTTACTATATCTATATTTACTGAGGGTTGTATTCACTGAGTTTTCCGATTGCTTCCGCAAGCATTTTGTTGCACATTGCTGCATAAGGATTACATTGAATTGCCATTGACTTTGCAAACCTGTTTCCAAGTTTGGCTCCCATTTGAAAGTCCTGCAATGCTAATTCGTCGTTGCCTTGAAGTTTGTGTATTAGCCCCCGTTGCGTATAGGCCTGGGCGATCGCTGGCCCATGTTGTTCGAGTTCTACTGCTGTATTCAGGTCCTGCAGCGCATTGTGAGTGTCGCCTAAAATCAAACATACACGAGAAATCAATTATAATAATCTTAAGCTCCATATTTCGCGCGGTCAAAAAATTAACACAGGAAGCCCAATATCCTAAATTCTCCAAAAAGCCAAATGAACGCCTGCCCTGCAGGCTATAAATCTTGCTTGTAAATGTCATTGTCATTATAAATACTGTTGATATACACCTTATTGCAAGAATGTTGTCATATGAAAAAAGAACATTAGTAATTTAGTAACAAAGGAATTTCAGGAATAACAAAAGAAAGAGTTCAGATTGAGTGATCTTCTTTTGTCTTTTAATGAATTCCTTTCCCACTAAATTACAAATGTCAGAACAACATTCTTGCAAATAGGTGAAAACAAAATCATCACTTATATAATTCCATACTTTACAACTTTAAAAGCAAAGAGCTGTTCTCATTAACCTGTGAAACACTCTTTAGTGTATCGCTCTTTAATGCACCTCAATTGGCCTTTTCCATATCGAGCAAGGGACTGGGTACAAGTGTGAAAAACTAATTTAATTATGGTTCCAGAAAATATAACCCCGTCTCATGGGAGAGTAACCAAATATAAGCTTATTGACCAAGTTTCAGAATGTTTGGCATAATAGAAAAAAATTATGAGCATCCAAACTCTGTCAAAATTAAAGAGAAATGTATGGTGTCCTTCCAAAACGTCCTTCCAAACCATACATTCTTTGTATTTTCGAAAAAAAATTAAAATACCACAATTGTGTTGCAATTTGCACAAACTTGTTCAAACTTTCAATTCCTACTAATTTGTATTTGTTCTTTCATGTGAAGGGGTTTATTTTTGAATTAAATTAATTTTGAGACACTTGGTTCCAGTCCCTTGCTCGATATGAAAAAGGCTAATAGGCCCTTTGCAGCTAGAGATCACGTGACCCGCCTACCTTAAATCAAACAGCTGTGCCAAAATGATGTCCAGAAATGGAAAGAGCCTCTCGACATTAGCAAAAAGTCAAAATTTCAGCTCTTGATTCTAAATACATAAAAAATAGCAAAGAATATAAAATTGGATATTTTCTGTTATTTTATAAGAATTTGTATGGGAAAATAAAACAGTTTTATTTTTCCAAACGAATCCTAAGAAAATATCCAATTTTATCCTTTTTACCATTTCTTATGTATTTAGAATCAAGCCGCTGAAACTTCAACTTCTTGCTCAGTAATCTTGACATGCTCTTTCATTTTGGCACAGCTGATGGATTTAAGGTAGGTGGGGTCACATGACCTCTAGCTGCAAATGGCCTATTCCATTGTGTTCTATTGTTGTTATTTGTTCAATTGTTGTTATTTGCGCTTTAACTAATACACTTTGTTTCTCGGGTTAGACCTAATGAGAACAACTCTATTACAGCAAGATGCTCAAGACTGTGACCACTGATAATGTATTCGCATACTTTTGTAGCGCCATCCTCCAATTAGCGTTTAGATCAGAGATAGGATAAGACAATCCTGTAATGCTGATTATAATAATAATAATAATAATAATAATAATAATAAAATTCCTCGATCTTCGTTGAAGATCATTCAGGCGCCCCTCTACTAGAGTAGGCAAGACTCAACAAGGGTCTGGAGGTTTCTACAAAAACAGGCCTTTCTGATTGGATAACAGCATAGAAGAAAGTATGCAAATACATTAGCGGTGGTCACACTTTTGGGCTCTTTGCTGTAAGATGTCTATTCTCTCTTGTGAATCGTTGAACATTTTAGCACTAATTATTTTACAAAAGAAAGTAAAAATAATAATTTTCTTCCCGGTATTAGAAATTCTACTGTTAAAATGGTTGGCAAATTAGCATCACAATACCAACACTTGTATAAAAACACTACGTTATGCTCACCTATATTATTACATTACATTATCACAATCATCATCCCCATATTCGTTATCATCACCATATTCGAGCAAGTGCACTGGTATTGTAGTAATATAAGTATGATAATTTATTCCTTACGATGTTTAATATTTCCAATTTCCTTTTGGACAACATGTCTAAATAATATTACAAATAAAACAGGATATCTTTGATCAATAGTTGTTTACAGGCCATCCGAAAAAAGGGAATCAAGTCTTAACTGGAATAAATGTCGGTTAAACTCAATAAATAAAACGATCGTGTTCGATTGTTCAGATGTGCCAAAATTGTGTACACAATGCTTGATCGAATTAATTCCGAAATCGAATTTACCAAATATATTTTCTGAGAAAGATTATTGAACTTACATTATACAAATACATTTATAAAACCTTATCCTATCATACCTTTCAATCTCCATAGCTGAGCTCTGTTATTATACCCAGAAGATCTCTTCGGAGCTGCTTCGATCGCTTTGTCGAAGCACTGCATCGCTCCATCGTAGTCTTCTTTTTCTGCTTTTTCGACACCACTAACTTCAAATTCTTTGGCTTTTTCTACATTAATATCACTACTATTCTCTTCAACTACTATTTCTTCTTTCATGTCGTCCTCCGTAGCATTTCCCAGCGGTAAATAAGGGTTAAAAATGCTCTCCAAAACAGCCTTATCACTTGTACTGTCCGCCATCTTGGATTGTTGAACGTGGCACACAGGTATCCCAATTTACATTTAAACTTAACCACAGGTAGCCCAAGCAACAAGACTAGGTAAATAAGAGTAAAAAAAGGAAAACAAGAGAGAAAGAAAAAAAGAAAGAAAGAAAGAAAGAAAGAAAGAAAGAAAGAAAGAAAGAAAGAAAGAAAGAAAGAAAGAAAGAAAGAAAGAAAGAAAGAAAGAAAGAAAGAAAGAAAGAAAGAAAGAAAGAAAGAAAGAAAGAAAGAAAGAAAGAAAGAAAGAAAGAATGAAAGAAAGAAAGAAAGAAAGAAAGAAAGAAAGACAAAAAGACAGAAAGAGAGAAAGAAAGAAAGAGAGAAAGAAAGAAAGAAAGAAAGAAAGAAAGAAAGAAAGAAAGGAAGAAACAAACAAACAAACAAAAGAAGAAAGAAACAAAAAAAACTCTATCACTTATAATTGATAATCACATTTTTAAATAAAGTTTGATTTTTAAAGCAGTTTTTTTTTTTTTACATCTAGCTTATATCCTTCTTCAAAACAAATCGATATTTCGAATCACAGCCTGTCTAGCTTGTTCGAGACAATGCACTCCGCCTTGGTCGACAAAATGTTGGTGTGTTATCATTGTTCTTTAATAATTGATTATGACCTTTTTGATTCTGCCATTATGCCCCATTAATACTCCTACAGTGCGTTGCCAATAGACACCAAGGACGTCTTATCGAGCTTTTGTTATCGAGCTTTTGTTGAAACCTGCGCAGTGATGTGATCAACATTTTAGGTGAATTTTTGCAGTTCTCTATTCAGTTCCCATGATCAGTTTCTGCGTTTATGTTTTCATTATTACTCCTACAGTGCAATAACAAAACACACCGAGGACGCATGTCTTATTGTATCATATTTTGTTTAAATCTACATGGGCAGTGTTGCATATGTGACCGACATTTCATGTTCAATATCCTTTTCATTTCCCAGTTTCAGTGTTAGTTTCTGTGTTGTGTTTCCATTTATATTACTCCCACATGCAGTGCATTACCAAAACACACCCAGGACGCGCGTCTTCAGTGTATCAAGTTTTTGTTTAAATCTACGTACATGCATGGGCTGTGATGTTATCAACATTTTATGTTAAATTCTGAAGTTCCCTTTTCAGTTCCCAGTCAGTTCAGTGTCAGTTTCTGCTGTGAGTTTTCATTATTACCCCCAGTGCATTACCAAAACACACCGAACATGCACGCGTCTTTTTGTTTCCCAGTTTTTGTTTAAACCTTGGCAACGCCGTGATAATCATTTTATGTTAAATTCTGAAGTTCGCTTTTGAGTTCCGGAAAAAAATATTCAACAAGTTCATCTGGGTAAGTTTTAAACGCTGAAATTAAGTTATAATTCTTGATATACATTAATAACAGATCTTTAGTTTGTGCACCATGTATCAATGCGCGACAAAGTTTAAGGAAGTATTTTTCTAATTGGAATATTGACGAACAGGCTAGTGTATCGGCAATGTTTGTGTTTGTGTCGACTCGAACACATTTAATTTTCCTTGTTTTTACAAAGTTTCACTGCTCGTGAAGACAATATGCACATTTTGCTTGACAAGTTTTTTATTGACAAGTTTTCCTTGACAAGTTTTCCTTGACAAGTTTCCCTTGACAATTCCATGCATATTGCCAATAAAGTTTTCATTGAAAATGTCATTGTTCGTAAAGACAATCAGCAACTTTTCGTTAAAACGTTTTCCGGCTTCACAATTTCATCAATAGTTCGTGAATACGATCAGCAATTTTTCCTTGAAAAGTTTTCCTTGGCAATTTCATTTCTCGTGAAGACGATCAGCAATTGTTTCTTGAAAAGTTTTCCTCGAAAATGTCATTCCCCGTGAAAAAAAGGTTTTCCTTCACAATTTCATTAATCGTTCGTGAATACGATCAGCAATTTTTCCTTCAAACGTTTTCCTTGGTAATTTCAATTCATTGCTCGTGAAGACAATCAGAAATGTGTCCTTGACAAGTTTTCCTTCTCAATTTCCCTCAATTCCAATCAACAATTTTTGCATGACAAGCTAGTTCTCCTAATCAACAATTTCATTTTTGTAAATAATAGTAATAAGCGGGCCATTTTATTGACACATTTTCCTTGACAGTTTTATTGATCCATGGTGTAAACGATCAGGAATTTTATTAAACATGATTTTATTGATAATTGTATTGCTGGGGAAAAGAATCAGGAGTTGTAAGCCGTTCCGTTAAGCATTTTTTTTTCCTGGAAAGCTCGTTTTTTCTTTTGACATCTTTTATCAAATCAGCAATTCAGTTTTTCCTAGGAGCATTTTTTTGGGGGAACAGGTGTCTTTTTAGTTTTGACGAAAAGCAATATGATTTGGTCAATATTCCTTTCCAGGGTACATGACACTGTAAGCTGTGAATAGAAGCTTCTGCTAACGGGGAATAATAATTTTTTTAGCAATCGACATCGATCAAGTATTTTGATTGACGGCCAAAGGAATGCTACTTTGCATATGACACATCAAATTTCGTGTGTCATACTTCAACAATAAATTAAATTTTTTAAATATAAATTTGAAAATTAAGATATCAAGTTTAGATATACCACATCTCAATATCTTAATTGGATTTTCCTTTCCACGACGAGATATCAAACTTCATGAATAACACTTCAACAATTACAGTTTTTTTAAAAACGTCTCCAAATTACGCCACTAAACAAATAGCCTCAGTTGGAGACCTACTTTACAGGCGCTGTTTTCTCAATCGATCGAATCTTTCATTATAACGTAAATATTTTCAATTGATTTAATTATTAGCCTTAGCTTTCATTCTGTTATTTCATAACCAATTTCTATAATTGTTTTGACATTTAATCAATGCAATCAGATTAATTAAAACTTTTTTTTTACATGTAGATAGTGATAACTTAATTTGAACCATTCATCGGATTTAGGTGGGATTTTCATTAAAATGCATCGTTGTGAGCATAGAACATTTTCAGTTACTTTGTAAAATCAATTTCAAAATTCTAAACTTTGGTAACAAATTCATACGTCAATTATGACTTCATCCTGTCAATCACAAGTGAGACACCAATACCATTGAATGCAGATTTCCTCAAACTATGTTCATGTCAGATTTGGTTACATTTAGAGAATTTTACACAAAGCTGTGAACCCATAGGGAGTAAATTATACCATGTCTGACCATCGTGGATTAACAAGCTGAGAAGGGCCTGAGTACGAGAAAGGGCAATGATGGCTATATCGTATCATCATTATCAGCTATCATTATTTTATTTAGAAATGTATGCTTGATAGTTAGGTGTTTAGATTTGAATATATTCATTTTTTTTCTTAGGTCAGACATGCGATATACTCACAAAAACTTCGCTTTTCCTGTCTATGATGACGTGCTGCTTGTTCCAGTTCCTTCGCGGTCAGTTTGAGTCTACAACCACAATACAGGACTGGGCACTACTAAACAATGTATTCACCAGCATCAACTTCACCACTTTGATGGGTTGTTTACTAGAGTGTACCAGGGTCTTACAATGCTACAGTCTTAATTTTTATCCTTCAAATGGGCTTTGTGAGCTAAGCAGAGCTACCAACCTTTCCCATCCTCTGGATTTCCGTCCTGTTGCCAATGCTCTGTATCTAGATTACAGAAAGATGACGATTTTTTCTGATATTCAGAACTGTGTCCCAGACAAGCGATGTTTCATAAGACAAGACCAAAGAAAATGCAAAGGTATGTAAGTAAGACATATTTGTTTATCGAAATCTTTGTTTAATAAGCTTCAAGAATAACACCTTAGTGTAAACAACGTTGTCCTGGCTTTTGTAATTTAGTGCGAAAGGAATTCATTATAAGACAAAGAAGGATTACTCAAGCTCAAGAAATAACAAAAGAACAGTTCAGCTTGAGTGATTTTAATTATTTTGTATTTTAATTAATTCCTTTCCCACTAAATTAAAAATGTCAGGACAATGTTTTTGCAATTTAATGAATATACAGCTAATTCAAAAATGATTGAAGGGATGCACAGAAACAATGCTCGTGAATCTCCTTCAGAAGTACAAGAAGTGGATCATAAATTAAAATACAATTAAGCAGAGGAACGGGAAGATCACTCTTGTAAAATATACTTAAACATGTACAGAGGAACGGGAAGATCTCTCTTGCAAAATACACTTAAACAGAGGGACGGGAAGATCTCTCTTGTAAAATACAATTAAACAGAGGGACGGGAGGATCTCTCTTGTAAAAGTACGTGTACTTTTTGAAAGGAAAGTAGATCAAAATCATTTGGTAAGCTTGGTTAATAAAAGATTGAGGTAGCTGTATCCATGGCTACTTTTTTTACTTTTCTGCAAATATTTCGAGAAAAGATCGAAAAACCACGATTTTGATGCCTTATTTCTACCAATTTTAATAAGCGCATTGAAGCGTGAACCTATAGCGGTTCTATAGCTGACTAAATTTTAACACGTGTTTTCCGATGATTAGAATTCTTCCTCACGTTACTGTTTGAACATTGGAGAACGATCTTTGTAAGGGACTTCGCTTCCTATTGTCGTTTCTCCTAGACTTTGTAACCATGTCCAGAATTACCATAAATAAATAAAGTAGATAAATAGTTACCATAGTTACCATTAAGACCGTTATTTTTTAGATTGTGGAAGCGCTTTGGGAATGCAGGATAGTAGGATCCGTGATTCTGATATAAAGTCGTCTTCTAACCATGGCGACAACATGAACAGGAAAAATGAAGCAAGGCTCAATTGGAATGACAAAAGTTGGGCTCCTAAGAATGCAATGTAAGTTTTAAGAACCATGGTTACTTACCAGCATGCCTTGCGTTGTTTGTTTTGATTTGAGTGTTATAATTTATTCACAATACCAACAACAACAATACAAACAACAACAATATCAACAACAAAAACAATACAAACAACAACAATATCAACAACAACAATACCAACAACAACAATACCAACAACAATAATGCCAACAACTTTATCAACAACAACAATACCAACACCAAAAGCATCAACTATAACAATATCAACAAAAACAACAACAATTTAGCAACAACAACAATACCATTAACAATAATACCAACAACAACAACAGAACAATAACAACAACAACAATAACAGCGGCAATGGCCACAAGAATAGCCACAACTTTCTAGTTGATACTCAACAGCAGCAAAACACTTTACCGCCATATGCAAATTGCTCATCAGTTCAGACAGCGTAGCACATTCTCTTGAAAATTGTTTTGTTATAAAAAACATTTGAAAGAATCAATTACCAAGGGAAGCATCACGTGATCTGAAATGGATAAACAATCAAGGAAGGTAAATAGATCTACCACAGCGTCAAAAGCATGTAATATATTCTTTATAATTTGACTACAGCTCATGGAAATCGTTTCAATTGTCTGATAATGTGTACTAGCTTCCTTACAGCCGAAATCGTTGCATCGCGACTAGCAAGTTATGAAGTTCGGTTTGAATTTGATTTTTCTTTTTTTTTGAGCTTATGTAAATTACCGCTGACATTGCGAGATGACTTCACTACTTCTAGTTTTGTTTTGTGTATTTATGCTTGGACAAGAAGCTAACAAAATGACGTCTAGGTAATGTATTTGCGACCAGGCCTGCATACGAATTCACCAAAGTTGTTACAGCCGAAATCGTTGCATCGCGACTAGCAAGTTACGAAGTTCGGTTTGAATTTAATTTTTTTTTGGGGGGGCTAATGTAAATTACCGCTGACCGTACGAGATGACTTTCTAGTTTTGTTTTGTGTATTTATGCTTGGACAAAAAGCTAGCAAAATGACGTCTTATACTCCACCCTTCTCTTTCCATAACTTTCTACAATATAATACTCTCGAGTCATTTCTATAAGTGTAAATATGAATTATCCTTTTTCAAGCGAAAATCAGGACAGCGTTCATATTTTCTCCGTGTGTGCATGTGTTGCCAGGATCGTGATTCTCTGTGCCATTTAATGGTCAGCGGTAATTTACATAAGCTTCGCCCCAGTTGCCGAAAAAATCAAAATCAAACCGAACTTGTAAGCTTGCTCGTCGCGATGCAACGATTTCGGCTGTAAATGACCGTGAGCTGTAGTCAAATTCTAAAGAATATATTACACGCTATCGAAGCTGAGTTGATCGATCGTGAAAACATATATTGCTTGTTGCAGATCCTCAATGGCAATGTCAACGCACACGGAGTTGTTACCAACAGTTTTAAAGAAAAAATCATCACTCGATATGTTCGCTTGGTCGTAAAGGATTGGTCTAGCTCAATTGATCTAAGAATGGAGCTGTACGGGTGTCTACCTTCAAGCATCGTTTAAGGTTCATTTTACAGCCGTTCTCAGTCACACGTGCATGCGTGTTCATTATAAAACATTGCCGTCTAAACTTGATTTTGGTGGACGTCAAACAATGTATTTCCAAGGCAACACGTACCCCAAAATTTCCGTTGCAGTTCAGCGATAATAAACACGTAAGTAGAGTTTCTGCCCGTAAAATGGTTTAAATCGATTTTAATTTCTCCAATATTGATTTCCGAGTATTCTAGGACGAAAAGGTTTGATAAAAAGACAAATAGAAGATTTAATTCTATCAAAATAAGATCTAATTTAAACAAATTAGTCGTAAAGCTAATTTATCGCCGTTCGGCAACGGACAGTTTTTGCTGAGTTTCCTTGGAAATATCGTTGATTGACGTCCACGAAAACCAAATCTAGACAGCAATGTTTTAAAGTGAACTGGCACGTGTGACTGAAAACGGCTGTAAAAGACATGTTTAATCAGAAGAGCGCGTGCAAATAAAAGAGTGGTTTTCATTAACCTGTGAAATAAAGTGTATTAGTTTAAGTGTGACAGTCAAATAACAACAAAAGAACACAATGGAATTAAGGTGCATTAAAGAGTAATACAATAAAGTGTGTTTAACGGGTTAATGAAAACAACTCTAAGGTGCGCGCGCGTTGATAATTTGTAATTCTTTTTGAAGACTTAAGAGTAATTATTGGGTAGAATTGTACACTGCAAAAACGGCTTAGAAGAAACAACTCAGTGTATTGAGTTAATCATGCATTTCAAGTCAGAGACAAAACGTAAAAAATTAATAACAATATGTTTATTATCACTTATATATTGCAGTCGAACGACTGAGTTACAAAAGGGCATGGTCAGTACGAAATTACACATATTACATAAATCTCATAAATTTTACTGTTACAAAATATTTGAACCTATCAGTTTTAATATTCATACATACAGTGACGCGGATTTCCTGATCGTAAGCCATATATATGGGCACTCATTCTTAATAAGTAGACTTGACACTAATGGGCGTATTGGACGTTGTTGTTTTGAATGTTCTTTATAAACTTTTTATCGACGAGCTTAATGTACTGGTTTTAGAAGAAAAAGCAACACTAAAACAGCTTCTATTTTTTCTTGATTTGTATGAGAGGTCTTAGTTCTTTAATATACATTTGCTTGCGACCCCGTTTTTGTGGTTTGACGTCACAAAGTAGCTAGCGCGCCGAGAAAACTGACCTTAACGAGGATTTCAGTTATATATATTATTATTTCATATAGTCACTTTGAATTTCAATTGTGCCGGAATTGAAGTTATAATTATAGTCGTAGGTGAGCCAGAATTGAAAGAACAAGAACTGTTCTAATAGTGCTGCCCCACCACAGTTCCCTGCGCCATCTTAAAAGGTAGCCTTGCCTTTGCGTCAAAGAGAAACGTTCGTTGAGCCTGCAATGATAGACATCTTTCAAAAACCTTGCGAGACAATTACTCCGTTTCGGCAACATTGCAAGCTCAACGTTCGTCTCGCTTCTCTACGTTAAATATTTTAACACACACCTTTGCTCACATATTGATTCTAGCAGAGGGATCGGAGGAAAACTTGATATCCCGGGTTTGTTTTTCAATGATTGTAGATTATTCTTGCATTTGTTTAGAACTGATTTTTATAGAAAACACTTCATTTAGATAACTGATTCTTTAATTCAATCTTGATAGATCAATTACAAAAGTATTTACATGCAAATATTGAACCAATTATATTGTACGAATTGTTGTTATAGATTTAAAGATGTATTTACAGAGACAAGCAAACAAGCAAACAAACATACAGATAAACAGACAACACAAACAGACAAACAGACAAACAAACAGACAAACAGACACACAGACAAACATAGACAAACGTAACAGACAAACATAGACAAACGTAACAGACAAACAGACAAACAGACAAACAGACAAACAGACAAACAGACAAACAGACAAACAGACAAACAGACAAACAGACAAACAGACAAACAGACAAACAGACAAACAGACAAACAGACAAACAGACAAACAGACAAACAGACAAACAGACAAACAGACAAACAGACAGACAGACAAACAGACAAACAGACAAACAGACAAAAAGACAAACAGAAAAACAGACAAACAGACAAACAGACAAACAGACTAACAGACAAACAGACTAACAGACAAACAGACAAACAGACATACAAACAGACAAACAAACAGACAAACATACAGGCAAGCAAACAAACATACTAAAGCACTAACTAACAAATGGAAGGACAGACAAACAGACAGACTTACTTCACAAGTGTCATTATTCAATCAAAAGGAAAGAGTTTCATTTTAAGGTTCCTAGCTTTCTCAATATGGAGATTGCAGCCAGTATTTAGGATTTAAACTACTATACAGATTAGTATATATATTTACAAATATTTACAAGATGGGAAAGTCTCACTTATATTAGTGACAACAAGCTAGGATATTCTTCCTAACAATCAATGTAAATGGAGTCAGTCAGTCTGAGAACCTTGTCCATACTGCGCATGTACAAGTACAGGTTATATCTCACGCATGCGCAGTAAAGTAACTGGTCAAGTTTTTTTTTCTACTGTAGAAATTACCACTGACCACTAGGACGAATTAAAGGCTCACTATTAAATTGTTTGAAAATACTGTAGTACCAGGCTTTTAGCATTAGCCCGCGCTATTTTAATGATGCGGGTTAGTAAAAGGCGAGTAAAAGGCCCAAGTGTTTGTCTTGAACGTACAGGCGATGATAATTGAAGACTGCTGACCATAAACGCCAAAACTCACAAGTCACTACTTTCTACTCGTTTCAATGTCGTTGTTAAAAAATACCGCTTACAACTAATACCACGGCTCACAAGTTATAATCATGCGCATGCGTACTCATAAAAGAGTTCAAAGTTACAGTTAGAAAAGACCGCTGACCGCAAACACCACGGCTGTTAAGACAAGTAACTGGTATGGGATAGCATTGTTTGTTGAAGCTGCCATGACCTGTTTGTTTACAATGGAGTTTTTAAATCCCGGACGATTACACTCCGATGAGCTACAACATCGCATGTCGCACCACGAACCCTTGACTCTTGCATTAGTCATTCGACATTGCTCATTAGAACAGTGTGACTTCATCCAGCAACCCTTCTCGTATTCATGCTCCTGCTGACCGCTTGGAAGTGTCAGTACTCTATGGTAGGTCGTACACGCATCGTGGGGATGTTCTGGAGGGCAAGCGATTAGCTTCTGTATCTTGTTACAGTCTTCCCAGGACTTTGATGAACTGCACTGGTAACACCACATATATGGAAGTTCTAAGAAAACAAAGCACATATTTGATATATTGACTTTGATATAAGAGTGAATGATCTGATACCAGGTGTAATCGATGTAGATGATCGAAGATGAGGCATGCTAGTCCGGGGTGGTCTGGTCTTTAGAAAGACTGATAGTATTGATATGTCTGACGTTTCGACAACCTGAGCGGAAGTCATCTTCAGAGTAAAGAAACGAAGATGACTTTCGCTCAAGTTGTCGAAACGTCAGACATCAACACCATCAGTCTTTCTCAAGACTACACCACCCCGAACGATCATGCCTCATCTACATTGACATTGATATATTGACTTTGACAAAACATAATTGATTAAACTTAAGGATTGTTTCCTTTGAAACCCTGGTAAATATTTTTTACAGTAATGAACGTTCAAATATGAGAAGTTAACCTTTATATGTCTCTTGTTTGTTTGTTTGTTTATTGTTTGGTCTTTTATTTTTTTGTTCATTTTCTATTTTTTATTTGCATTTTAATATTTTCTGAAGTGTAGCTGTATTTGTCTCCTTATTTGGACATCAGTTTTGATGTTATAGTTATGATGTTAAGCAAATAATCACTGATCCATTATGCCTTTCAGTTGTGCAAAGCTATGAACAGAAATGTTAACTTGAAATCAGGCTATCTAGGTTCTATTAGCATCACTCACTTCATCATTACAACACCTTTCTTCCTATTTTATTTACATACAGGTCAATGCTTTTTTAATTTACAAAAAAAAATGAAAATTTCAGCCTGACAGGTTCATAAATTGTAGGTTCTTATAAGCAGGGTTTTACTGTAGCTGTATACACCTATTTCAATTAACGTTGTCCATCTGGAATGGTCGATCTGAGACCGATAGGAATTGTGGGAGTTCATTAAATTTCAAATACATTGTTTTAATCACACTTGAATGGTGCTGAATTACAGATAACAGTATTTTAGAAGTAAACATTAATATTCGAGCGTGATTATAATAGTGCATTTTCAGTTTAACGAGCTCCCACAATTCCTATCGGTCTCAGATCAACCATTCCAGATGGACAACGTTAATTGAAATAGGTGTATATATTACATGGAATACGTTATCTAATACCGCTGTTCTATTTTACAAAAAAGCGCATTCATAAGTGAACATATATTAATATGAATTTCAGGCTTCTAGTCTACAATCTTTGTTGTTATCATTGAACAGGCTAAGCCTTGATTTGTTGTCAAAATATTCACAAATTCCAGCAAGGAAATAGAAAATACATTTAAATTTACTCCGGATAAAAATTATCCTTGTATGACTGCTACCTTTTGTAGAATAATTTATGATTTGTTTTTTCAAAACTAGAAACCTAACGTACAAAGAAAATATCATTGGGACGCAAGCCATGTGTCCCAGACATATATTCTTTGTAAAGTTTCGAGTTTTGAAAAAAATCTAAATATTTCCAATAACATTAAGAAATGCTAAAACTCTGCAACAATACTAACTTTAATGTATACTTTCTGAATATGCCAATAATGTTTTAAGCAGAGCCCCTTTGGGGGGAATATGTCACGTGACCAAATATTGCTATTTTACAGCGGTGCTAGATAATATGAAACTTGATATTAAACAATTGCTAAATCTTACTTGCGGTCGACTTTTTTCGTTGATATTTCTTCACGGCGATATTCACTCTCGTCGTAGGGAAAACAGCTTGTACTTCATTTCTCAATTGCGGGACACCCTTGTTACATAGCGTTGTGTTACAGCAGTCTACACTGCACCGAGGTTGCTTGACTTCTTTTGATGGCAAGCATTGGATCGAGCTACAGTTGTTCTCATGATCGCAGTCTTTTTGATACTTGTGTGTCTGTTGTCCATTTGGGAGGGTGATGATGTTATGGTATGAACGACATCGGTTGGAGCTAGATGAGCAGTTTGCGATAGTTTGTCGATCGGTGCAGTCTTGCCAGGATATACTAGAATGGCAGCGGCTACATTGGAGACTGTAGGTCTTGTCCACTGGGGAAAAATAACAGGGATATTGTTATGATTTGTTCGATCGCGATGAATCGATCATTTGATGAAAAAAATACTAATGGATGAAAAAGTGAATCAATGGATGAAAAAGTGAGTCAATGGATGAAAAGGTGAGTCAATGGATGAAGAGTGAATTAAAAAATGAAGAAAAGAGTTAAATGAAGATTAATTAATTAATTAAATATTATCAATGATTAAATAAATAAATAAACGAATGAATGAATGCTTAGATGGATAGTGTAATGCAATAAAGAATAAATTATTCAATGGATGAAGAGTAAATTAGAAAATTAAAAATGAATGATTCACGAATATAAATGGATGAATGTAAGTTATGCATGAATCAATAAACGAATAAATGAATTAATAAATAAATATATTAATGAACTGATAAATGAATGGATAATTAGATGATGGAGTTATAGTTAATAAAAATAAATGGATGAATGTAATTGATAATTGATAATTGAATGAATGAATGAATAAATGAATGATTAAACAATTGACTGATGAATGCAATGAAGAATTAATAAAAATAAAAAGATTGGATTAAAGATTAACTAACAGGTTGTTAATTGAATTAATAAATCAATGAATGTATGAAAATTTAAAAGATATGGATAAAAGTAAATGAAAAAATGAGTAAAGAAAATAATAATTAAATGGATAAAGAAAATAATAAAGAAATGAATAAAGAAAATAATAAATAAATGAATAAAGAAAATAATAAATAAATGAATAAAGAAATGAATAAAGAAATGAATAAAGAAAATAATAAAGAAATGAATAAAGAAAATAATAAAGAAATGAATAAAGAAATGAATAAAGAAATGAATAAAGAAATGAATAAAGAAATGAATAAAGAAAATAATAAAGAAATGAATAAAGAAAATAATAAAGAAATGAATAAAGAAAATAAAGAATAAATGAATAAAGAAAATAATAAATAAATGAATAAAGAAAATAATGAATAAATGAATAAAGAAAATAATAAATAATGAAAATAATAAATAAATGAATAAAGAAAATAATAAATAAATGAATAAAGAAAATAATGAATAAAGAAAATAATAAAGAAAGAAAATAATAAAGAAATGAATAAAGAAAATAATAAAGAAATGAATAAAGAAAATAATAAAGAAATGAATAAAGAAAATAATGAATAAATGAATAAAGAAAATAATGAATAAATGAATAAAGAAAATAATAAGGAAATGAATAAAGAAAATAATAAATAAATGAATAAAGAAAATAATAAATAAATGAATAAAGAAAATAATAAATAAATGAATAAAGAAAATAATAAAGAAATGAATAAAGAAAATAATAAATAAATGAATAAAGAAAATAATAGATAAATGAATAAAGAAAATAATAAAGAAATGAATAAAGAAAATAATAAAGAAATGAATAAAGAAAATAATAAAGAAAATAATAAAGAAAATAATAAAGAAATGAATAAAGAAAATAATAAAGAAATGAATAAAGAAAATAATAAATCAATCAATAAAGAAAATAATAAATCAATGAATAAAGAAAATGATAATTAAATGAATAAAGAAAATAATAAAGAAATGAATAAAGAAAATAATAAAGAAATGAATAAAGAAAATAATAAATAAATGAATAAAGAAAATAATGAATAAATGAATAAAGAAATGAATAAAGAAATGAATAAAGAAAATAATAAAGAAATGAATAAAGAAAATAATAAAGAAATGAATAAAGAAAATAATAAAGAAATGAATAAAGAAAATAATGAATAAATGAATAAAGAAACTAATAAATAAATGAATAAAGAAAATAATGAATAAATGAATAAAGAAAATAATAAAGAAATGAATAAAGAAAATAATAAATAAATGAATAAAGAAAATAATAAATCAATGAATAAAGAAAATAATAAATAAATGAATAAAGAAAATAATGAATAAATGAATAAAGAAAATAATAAAGAAATGAATAAAGAAAATAATAAATATTAAAATGAATAAAGAAAATAATAAAGAAATGAATAAAGAAAATAATAAAGAAATGAATAAAGAAAATAATAAAGAAATGAATAAAGAAAATAATAAAGAAATGAATAAAGAAAATAATAAAGAAATGAATAAAGAAAATAATAAAGAAATGAATAAAGAAAATAATAAAGAAATGAATAAAGAAAATAATAAAGAAATGAATAAAGAAAATAATAAAGAAATGAATAAAGAAAATAATAAATATTAAAATGAATAAAGAAAATAATAAAGAAATGAATAAAGAAAATAATAAAGAAATGAATAAAGAAAATAATAAAGAAATGAATAAAGAAAATAATAAAGAAATGAATAAAGAAATGAATAAAGAAATGAATAAAGAAAATAATAAATAAATGAATAAAGAAAATAATAAATATTAAAATGAATAAAGAAAATAATAAAGAAAATAATAAAGAAAATAATAAAGAAATGAATAAAGAAATGAATAAAGAAATGAATAAAGAAAATAATAAAGAAATGAATAAAGAAAATAATAAATAAATGAATAAAGAAAATAATTAATAGATAAATAATTTATAAATTACTAAACGAATGAATGATTAATTAATTGATGGCTAATTTAATTGATAAATGAATTAATGAATAATTAATTAATTAATTAATTAATGATTGAAATAATGATTGATTAATTTATAGATTAATGATATGAATGTAATGGTTAAATGAATGAGTACATCTCATAAAATAGAATATATCGAAGCAGCAAAAATGAACAGCATGCACAACTGGCGAATTTATCTTTGAAGGGAGATATATTATTGAGTCTTCTTGTAAAAAAACCTTTACTCATTTTCATGTTTTCACAATTGTCCTTCCAGTTATGATGACTAACAGTTTCATTTGATAACTAAACCCTTCAGCCTTAACAACTTTGTTTTTTGTTTTCAGAGATTCAGTAAATTCGTTCAGCACAATCGCTTAAGCATTACCATAAGTGAAATATTTAGTAAACTACTTTTAAATTAGTTATCAGGCCTGCTTACCTTGCGAGAAAACCATACAGAAGACGAAAAACACCAAAGACAAGAGCATGATGATGCCAATTTTCTTGAGCTATTATCAAAACTTCACGAACCTCACTCGACGGGCTTCACCACTAAAACTGATTTGATTCTAACTTCTTCAGAATAAAACAGCCTTTAAGGTGAACGTTGATTGGTTGATATAAAAGGTTGCCAAGTGTTGGATGTCAATATGTCGATTATACAAAGGATAGTGAAACGGCGCCTCAATAGCATAACTTCATTATACATAAGAATAGGAATCTCCAAGTGGATTGACGTTTGAACAGCGGATGTCACTTACAGGCCAGGCTTCAACTTGTAACTTTTCTATTGAAAAGTCCTGAAGCTCAAACTTTTGTATTTAAAACTTAACAATTTTACTCTCAAAACTTTCTGTATTTTTGTGTGTGTATATTTGTACAATAAAACTACCACTTATAGTACAGTTATTCATCGTTATTGTTTTATAATTCGGCCGTCTGTAACGACTATTATTGAATGTGAAAGAATATTGAATGACTAAGAAAACAAAATCTTGGAAATTCTAAAAATTAAGATACAATGTTTGCTTAATATAGCAACTACTGAAACGTATTTATCAAGGAACTAGTACGTTAAAAGAAAAATCACCGGAGAGAAAGACAAATAATAGGGGTAGTATAATAGAATCTAAGTATAATAGAATCTATCAAATCTTCGAGAACAAGTATAAACGGCATCCCCTGGGGTGTTATTAACGTAAATGTCTCCATCTAATACAGATTTTTAATTAATTTGTTTAAACTTGATTGAGTAAATTTTTTAAAGAATAACAAAGAACGCCGATGGCCTTTATTCAATATTGGATAGCATTTAAAAGTCAATTTGCAATACGTGTTTGTTTTGAAGTGGGTCCCGCGTGCAAATCAAATCCATGCAGGTTCATGAACATGGAAAGGTTCCAAAATGTCGCTACAATGCCCTCGATTTTATTGTCAAGTTTTCAGCCTTTTGTTGTCAAACAAAGCATCGATAATCACTGCTAAAATGCTTAACTATATGACTGTTTTGTCATCTTGTTAAACAATTGAAGGATTTGAAGTTTGTTTACCTAGTAATTCTGCATTCAAAGAAACAAGCATGCAAGGAACTTAATATGTACTTAAAGATTAATGAACTCTTTTGCACATCCATGAAATCATTTTTCTAGCTAAACGATGGAATTTTCGCTTGAGCGAAGTTTCTCATAACATAACATAATGAAAATGGCAGTTTTTCAAGCTGAAATTATCTTCTTTCAAATTCTTCAAGAATCGTTTCAAGGTTCAAAAACATTTTTTTTTCTGTGTTTGCAAAGAACAATTTTGCAAATCACCGTGTAATCTTTTTCTTTGTAAAAGCGAATTTTGCTTGATAGAAATTTATCATATCAAGTTTGACATAACATAACGAAAATGGTTGTTTTTTTAAGCTGAAATGAAATTTTTCAAATGATTCAACACTGAATTCGAATTGTTTCAATGTTCTAAGGCTTTTTTATTTTGAGAGAGAAAAATGAAGAACAATTTTAATTTGCACATCAATGTTATTATGTTTCTAAAAGAATGCCGTCTTAGCTTTAGATATAATTCTCTAAAGTTTGAAATAACAAAATGACAGTTTATTTAATGCTGAAATGAATTGTTTTAAATGATTCAACAATTGTTTCAAGGTTCTAAAACTTGTTATTTTGTGAAAGAAAAAATGCAAAGAACACTTTGCCTAAAACTGATCTTAGCTTGATATTAAATTATCTTAATGCTTGACATAACGAAAATTTCAGTTCAGTGCAGTTTAGTTTTCAAGCTGAAATGAAAATGTTTCAAATGCTACAAGTATTATTTCAATGTTTTAAAACCTTTTTATTTTGTGAGAGAGAATTTGAAGAAATAACAAACTGTACGTTTTCATATATCGAAACTTTCATTTTCTGCACAATTAAATCAATATTCTTGAAACTTGCATTATCCATATTTAGCTTATGACCCACATATTTTGCTTTGCAAACTGTACTCTTTCAAACTGTACGTTTTCATATATCGAAACTTTCATTTTCTGCACAATTAAATAAATATTATATATAACTTAATACTACTGGGGTGCAGAAACCTTTAATTAATCCTTTGGGTTGTATTTCTGCACTCTACCCCCATAACAAAAACTTCAACCTTTGATGAGAAAATATTAAATATTAAACTGATCATGAACTGTGACAGTTTTACAAACTGTCAATTCTGTCATCTGCATTACTAATTGAAAAAAAAAGCGAAAAAGAAATGTTCTATGCGAAAAGAAAAGAAAGTGACAGCCACTCTGAACCATACTATTCCAAGGGGCGGCCTCAGCTGAAATTCTGAAGCCATAACAACTTTAATCTATTTTGGCCGTGCACTTTCTTTTTATATTTAATGATGCGGTTTTGATCGTATAGTGTCCAGATCACACCCACACCACAAACGGGACGCCGTACACAAGATTTTACTACACGCATTTTGATGAACTTAGTTAAATTTATTTATAGTACAGATACATGAGAAAAATCTTATTTATAGTGTAGCAGCAATTTTCTTTTTCTGCCTGGTCTTTTGACTAGCTCAGATTGTAAAATTAATTGCATGATGTTGTGATCTTGGTGTCCCTATTAAACCCACACCAGAAACTTGGCGCCGTATACATTATTTTATACTACGCGCTCTATGACGTTAGGGTAGTTAGGGTGCTTTCTATTCTTCCTGCCTGGTCTTTTGACTACCACAGAATTATAAAAGTTATTGATGTTTTGATCGTGGTGAACGTATTTACCTCCACACCAAAAACTGCGCGCCGTATACTCGATTTTACTACAAGCATTTCGACATACTTAGTTAACCTTATCTAGTATAGGTGCTTTCGTCTCTCCCTGACTGGTCTTTTACAAGCGCGGATCAGTTATAAAATTAATTGATGTTTTCATTAGGTTGTATGTATTACATGCTCACACAAAATATTCGCACCGTAAACTGTATTTTACTACGCATATATATAAATATTTTAACTTACTTAGCTGACAATTTAATTTGTAGTGTAGGCGTTCGATTTTTTGTCCCTCGCTGGTGTTTTGACTAGCGCGAATTGGGGTTTCTGTCGGGATAGCGCGAATTGGGCCAAAATAGTTATATTAAATCGATTCGATGCTTTAGTTTGTCCCGGGGCAATTGTCATATTTTCGGAATACTCCAATTTCACGTTGTCTAGTACCGCTGTTCTATTTGACAAAAGGCGCATTTGCACAGGCTAAGCCTCGATTTGTTGTAAAAATATTCACAAATTCAAAGACAAGCATGGGAAAATACTACCGCTAAACAATAGAAAACACATTTAAATTTACTAGGAATCGAGATTATCTCTGCGCAAATACGCCTTTTGTCAAATTGCCGTGCTAGATAACATGAAACTGGAGTATTCTTGTTCTGGGCCCAGGCTTCAGCCAATACTGACGTTCTATGTTTTTCGGTTTAGTTTTGTTTGACATGTATCAATAAAGTAAAATGCTTTTTTAACAAATATTAAACTTTTTTTAATAAGCGTTTATATTAATAAGCGTCTTAGTTTAGTATACTAGAACGAAACGAGACTGAGACTCAAACTCTACACAACTTACTCTCTGATGCACACAACATGAAATATCGCATGAGCAACCCAAGAGCATTCAACGTTAAATCAGCCAAAACAAACAGGGCAAAGAACAGTTTAATCCCGGGGTCCAAGTGGTAGGGGTGATCGGCGTACCTATTAGGGTTGAAAATATTTCCTGTGCGTAACTTTTAGGGTCCTTTTAACTCTGCTTTGTTGCTAAAAGTAAGCTTGGCTGGCAAGAACATCGCACCGGCATCCGTTCCTTTAAGGGGTTGAAATCAGCAAGATTTTAACAGTTATTTTAATCTGTGCGTACCTTTTAGGGGTCGTTCTCAAAAACTTCGCCGATCACCCCTACCATTTGGACAAAGGGATACCCCCGGGGAGTCTAATTAACTTCAAATTGTATACATGGAAGATAGAAGCAGTAACGTTATCAAATTATTATAGATTTTTAATTTCATCGTGGATATCGAATGCTATTTATTCAATTCCGAAGGTTTGGAAGGCGACGTTTTGACTGCTTCTAGCTGTTAGTCTTCATCAGGCGACGAGTAGTCTGTAATGAAGATGGATCTTATATCTTTGTCTTCAGATTCCTATTTATTTATACAGTGGTACCTGTACAACGTTCTTGCAATTAGGTATATACATAGAGGATATTACACGGTGTCGCGAAGATATGAATTTTATTTTCGAGTGGTGAAAACAATATTTTACGAGTGAGCGCAGCGAACGAGTAAAATGTTGTTTTTTTACCACGAGAAAAAAAAATTCATATCTTCAAGCCACCGTGTAATGTTCTTTTTATTATATGGACAAATATTCGAAGGTCGTATTCTGTTTTCTTCATTGTGTTTTGGTTCTCATTTTCTTTTGAAAATTTAGCCAAGTCTTCCTCTGAGACTTCTACAAATCGAGCCGCCATGTTTAATTCAGCGAACAAGTTAAGCGACGAGAAATGGGCGGGAAAGTTGTTTTGATTTGACGCGTACGTACATCCGGGACGTTTTGGTACATAACTTTTTCATATCTTCACTAGTGAAAATATGGAAAATACGAGTGTTTTAGTTTCCGGTAAAACACTACTATCCATATAATAAACATAGTTATTATATAACATATAGTGGTATACCGAGTGATATCAACTAGATAAAAAGCCTATCCTAGTCATGAAGATATCATTGATATCGCACATGTGTGATATCACTCTCAACCAATCAACTTTCAAAAAAAAAAAAAAAAATTTCTTCAATCTGTTATATAATAAACAGAACATTACATGTGCGCTTGGAGATATGAATTTTATCTTCTCGTGTTGAAAAGATATCCCACTCATTCGCTGCTCTCACTCGTGGGATATCTTATCAACACTCGAAGATAAAATTCATATCTCCGTGCGCCCATGTAATATCCTCTATATATTTGCGATATACAAGTAATACAGATCATTGCTGTTATGCTGTTATGTTGTCATAATTTTTTTCTTGTTATTATTGACTCCATTATCATTATGATTATTTTCAACATTATCATCCTGAACACCACCATGCATATCATCAGTATTGTCATCATTACTATCACCATTATCATCATTAGTACGGCTATATATAAACTCTTAATTTTCGTTACAATATTATCGAATACCCAAATCGCCCTCTGCCGCCAAGACAAAGGAAGAAAGACTAGGAAAAAAAAATCCACTGTCGAGGAGCTTAGCTTCCCAAGGTAGAGACTATAGGCACGTTTCAGCTTACTACGTGAGTAAACCCACACGTATAATCACTTATAGTTTTATCATAGGTACAGTGCGACTACTGAAGCTGGGGCCAACTAAACTTTTCATCCAATCAAGATCGAGAATATGAACAATAGAATCTCTACACAATGTTTGACATACTACCAATTTTCGTTATATCTGAACGGAGTCGATATTCAAGGTTGAATAAGAATTTTCCTAGCCTGTGAGAACTATCTTTACAATTGTTTTGTTTGATCTTAAAAACTACCCATTTTGAAAATTGTTAGAGGTTGCAGTAGTTTTACTGTAACATGATATAGACTAAGAGTGAGGTCATTTAACCCGTGAAATAGATATTAAACTAATACACCTTAGCAGACCCTAATTCCATTGTTTTCTTTTGAGTCTATTTGACTATTGCACTTTAGCAAGAAATTCCTATTTCACGGGTTAGAGTGAAGTCATTTATAAACCCGTGAAATAGAAATGAGACTAACACTCTTTAGTAGTCTCTAATTCCATTGTTTTCTTTTGAGTCTATTTGACTATTACACTTTAGCAAGCAATTCATTTCACGGGTTAAATACCTTCACTCTAAATGCCTTCACTGTATATAGGACATCTCTTTCCCTAAGTAACTAAAGAGTCTGTTACACTCTGCAATTATCTCAGCAACTTTTCTCGCAATGTCACCAAACTCATGATTGTAAACTCGGCTGGTTTTCAGCAGTCCGATCTGAGCCCTCCATATACAAAATAGTAGATTTGTAAAGCGCTATAGAGCGCTTACACTATATTTATGAAATAAATTAAAATTGCTAAACGTGTAAAGAGGTATTGTTTCCTTTTGAACTATTAGTTACTAACTTTTTCGGTTATTATTTCATGGTCAGTAGTGTTCTCGCTCAAAGCTATTCATGGATTTAGCGCTATATAAATGCAGTTTATTATTTATATTAATATTAAAGCCATTGCAACTCAAGGTGCTGGACGAGCGATACACAGCGCAATGGCGTTACAAGTTGCTGATTTCCTATGAAAAAAAAAATAGAAATGGACTCTACTTTGTGCAATAATAGCGTTTGTAACAAACTTTTCAAGACAGGTGCCTCTGTTTACATTGTGAAATTCTTCGGCAACTTGTGTAGTAAAAGCATTGTGAGGCAAATTGCTGCAAAAAATTCTATATTGTATCAGCGTCTCAATAAAGGAATTGCAAAACTATGGCAACGCGCAATGCAATGACGGCATGCACCAAATACTACCACCAGGTACTAATCTGTACCAAAGCGACTTCCTCTTGACAATTTAAAGTGTGTTAGGCTTCACATGCAAGATGGCAACGACATGCGTAATTTACCTGCTAGATATCATCAATAACAATACCATATTGGCTTCCTCTCAAAATGTTTCGCGCGCTATATAGCAACGCCATGGCAATGCGTAACACATGCATATAATGACGAAGGTACCTGTAAGATTTTAATCTGGATTATCTCTGGCGGAAACAATTACAATAAATAGATTACTATAGCTTTGAGCCCGTGCTAAAATAATAGGCACAATTGTTGGAAAATTGTAGCATTTTTATGCCCATTTTTATTTGAAATAAAAAAAAACGGGCAAAATATCTAAAGTTGCTTTGAAAAAATCCGCTTCCCCTAAAACAATATTGATTGGCCTTTCTCGTGAGAACTATATTTCATATTCCAAAAATGCAACATTTTTGATTCGGGGAAGAGGTTGAAACGTACAGTTTTTAGACAGTTTATAAAACAAGGTAATGTCCCGAATGAAATTTATTTTATAATTATATAATTATAATTACTATATAATTGTTTTCAGCTTTAAATTTCAATCGTTCCTGTGTATTTAAATAACTGAAATTCTTCATTATTTTATTGATCTATTTTACATTATCTTTAAGTTATTTATTTGCTTGTATCCTTTGCTTTAGCTATAAAATAAAATATCTAAACAAGGCTTGTGTCTAGATTGAAAACCTAGACTTCAGAAAATATTAAAACGCACTCTTTTGTTCAATTAAATTCCTGCGACGGTGTTTGATATAAACGATAGATAATATAATGAAATTTGTAACACCGTAAAAAATGTTAACTTAACTTTACTTAAATGGAAACTAGCTAGCGAGTAAACTAGTATAGGCTGCGTCGGTGTTTGATATAAACGATAGGTAATAGAATGAAATTTGTAACACCGTAAAAAATGTTAACTTAACTTTACTTAAATGGAAACTAGCGAGTGAACTAGTATAGGCTGCGTCGGTGTTTGATATAAACGATAGGTAATATAATAATTTGTAACACCGTAAAAGATGTTGACTTAACTTTACTGACGCTTCGAGCTTTTACTGAATAGCCCTTCGTCGAAGTAAAACAAATAAAGTTATTGTTATTGTTAAAGTTTCGTGGCTTGATGTTTTTCATTTTCACATTGGCTATAATTATTCAACTCGACCTTGACGTGACAAAACATAAGTCTTATGTTTATATCATTGAAATAGCTTCAGCGAAATGGCCGTCTCGATCTACCGAGCTACAACCGCCGCGATTTCATTTTCCTTTATAACATTGTGTACATACAAGGTCAATGTTTCCCTTTTGTTTAACCAAGTGTTCGAGGCACATGGCTCTTGCATGTGCTTTCGATTGCTAAACAAACCCAATTCGCAAATAAACTCAAATTAATTACTTTAAAAACAAGTGAACATGCACATTGAGATATTTAAAACTCCTTTCACATCAATTATAAACAAAAATGATTGTTATAGTTAAAAGATGAAGTTTGTCATTTAAAAATAGTTTCAGTTGATGACAATTAAATACGGAGGGAGGGAGGGACGGGGAGAAGGGTTGAATCGTGTTGTATTTTAGCCCCAATAGTGGGTGAAATTTTTCCAGCGACTGAAATGCATTTAGAGCTATAGTTATTTTTTGTCTGTCTGCTAATTCGTATATATATATCGATATATTGAAACATTTTTTTTTTTTTGATTAATCTAGTTTAATGTATCCGGCGTTTCGTATGGTGTCTAGGTTTTTTCAATCAACATATATAGAAACTACTTGGAAAGAGTTTTCAGACACAATATAATAAACATGTACAGGTTATTCCGTTGCTTCGCAACTCGTGAATAAGAGTTGCTGAAGCATTTTCCATGGTGTATTTTTTTTATTTCATGGATAATGAGATTCAATCTAGATTTCTATGCACATAGCTTGTTTGCGCTGTTTTGTGTCTCGCCAGAAAGCCATTTCAATGTCCAATGCAATGACGAATCAGAATCGAAACCGTACCCATTTTGTGAGAATTATTATATTTTCCGTTTTCTTCAAGTAAGAAATCAACTCACAATGCTTGTCACTAGTGAAAAATGATCGTTTTCTGATTCCTTGATGTACGATTTTTTGAATTTTGTGAAAAATTGGATACGATTTTCTTTTCATAGGTTAATATCAGTGAAATAAATATTTTTCTTCGTGTGTATTGAATTACTATACAGTTTTGGTAGTTGGGTTTTTACTGCCAGTATGGGGACAATTTACTTATTTTCTATTCTATAATTTTAAAACTTTTTTATTATTATTTGTACATAAATTTAGCCAGTTTTCTATTGAATAATACTTTTGTTAACTCGGTTTTTCATGCAAATGATAGTGTGTAAAGCATTTGCTGCTTTTTTATTCCATATTTTCAAAAGGTTTTTATTATTATTTGTACATAAATCTAGCCAGTTTTTTAGTGGTTAAAAAATTCGCTTTTTGATGCTACAGGTTGAACCACTTTGAAAGGTACACTAATCAAACCGAATAACTATTGGTTATATAATGGATGAAATGTCCTAAAAATTCCCACAGTATTAGCAGCGTTTGGTCCTCGAAAAGCCATGAAAAACCAAAGAGGGTTATCTTATGTGATAGTTTAATATTGCATGTCATGCAATGCTTCAAGATATTTTAAAATAGCATAGACTCAGGGGCTGTTTATATGAAAGCGAGTTGTCCCTGCTAGCCGGGATAACTCTTTTGTTTTGTATTCCCAGGGGGACTCAAAACAATAGAGTTATCCCAGCTAGCAAGGACAACTCGCCTTCATATAAACAGCCCTTCAGTCGTTATTGTCAAAGTTAACTATGACTTAGATTATCTAGATCGACTGAGTATGCTAAAAAGTTGTTAAGGTTAGAGGAATGGTGTTTGGGTTCCGTAGAATATATGTTTTGCTGGGTTGTGGGATTTGTTCTCTTTTGCGCTACATCAGGTAAGGGAGTTGAAACCAGACCAAAATGAATTCTGGGGTACGGCAGTTTTTGCTCATTAAAAATTCGTTTACGTGCATGCACTTTCTGGCTTCGGATATGGCGATGATAAATATAAATCTGAAGGTGCTAAGCGCAAAAAAAACACCAGGGCCAATTCATTTCGGTCTCAGATTGCAGAATCAGATTTCCTTCTGACATCGTTTTTTGAAATAGGTGTATCAGGCGTAAATCAACATTGTCACCATAACACAGGCAGCCCAAGCAATGTATTTGCGTCAAAAATTAAAAAAAATATTTGAAACTATAAAACTTGTGTTCAGTTCAGGGACCTTACCTCCTTGTTAGCTTATTCATATTTGATGGAAACCAGCGAGTAAACTAGTATAGGCTGCGTCGGTGTTTGATATACACGATAGGTAATAGAATGAAATTTGTAACACCGTAAAAAATGTTAACTTAACTTATAATAACTGACGTTTCGTGCTTTAGTCCTTCAGTCAACATTTTTTTATGGTAGAACCAGAGAACGTTTACTTTACTACCATGTATCCTTGTCTTACTAAATCGTTAAGGGTTTTTTTTTTTCTGGCAATACAACTGACTGTGAATAGATCCAGTATAACGAATCAAAATAAACAACACAAAGCATGCTGGCAAACATGGGTCTTTAACTAGCGCCTTCAAGCTCAACATCTGCAGCATATTTTGGAGAACTTCCTAAAATATGTTATAGATTATATGTCATAAATATTGTTTTATCGTCTGTTATAATATAGTTTGATTCTAACGCACGCTCTGATTGGTCCAAAACCGTGATTTATTACACCGATAAACCGCGGTTTCGAGAGTTTCGAAGGAACAGCGAAAAAGTTGTTGTTTGCTCCCTGTTCACTTTTTAAAAATGGCGTTCAAAATGTCCAGTAAATATTTTCTTTTTGTTAAAAAGCTGATATAAACAAATTAAAAACAACAAAAACACTCAAAGCATCACATAAACAGAACAGGTAGTTCTAAAAGTCACTTTTATTGTTGAATAAGAGCGAAAAAAGATCAAAAAAGTTTATATTTGACAGTTTTGTTTTTGAATTAAAAAGAAAGAGTACATTTAATACGCTACGCTGGAGGCATAAAATACACGTAGACGTTACAAAACAGCAAGAAAAATGTACAAAAATGCAGTCTAATTAATTAGGTTATTGATGTCAAAGGATAAAGTAAGATATCTGTTCAGTGAAGAAAGTGAAGTTAAATTTCACATTTCTAAACAATGCAAACCAAGCGAATGACACGGCATCCAACGGACAAACTGAAAGTTTAGCACACAAATTATCCACTTAAATAAATAAGCTTGCAAAAACAGATGCTTTACGATATAACTATAGTCAATATCTTAAGTATTCATCCATGCATTTATTTAATAACTGACCAACGGCGAATACATCTTTTTTGTTCAAAGCAGGATTACCTGACTATCATGGCGATTTCTGTTCGTCCGCCTTTAGCGACGAATCTAACTTGATTGAAAAATGTCCAAGCAATCCTCAACTCAAACCAGCCACATAATGTCGATGTCTAGGTTAAACGATGTCTAGATTTGTTTGTTAGTCAATAAATCCTTCATTATTACGACCAAAATCATCGGGGATTTCCCAACAAGAACCGGCCAACAAACATGTTATTGACAACAAACTCGATCATTTCATTAGCTTGCAAGCTACATTGATCCATAGAGCTTTGATTTGAGGCATTCTCCATTTGTATCTACCATATTCTCCCCAAAAATTTAAAAAGAATGTAATATTAAAAAAAACATAACCTGCAGAATATAATTTTGTAGTTTTGAAAGTTGTGAAAGCTTTGTACATTTGTGCTTATTACAAGCGATTTGATTGGATGGTTGAGAATTCTCAGGAGACTTGATTTGCTCATCAGCAAAATGAAAAAAAATAATAACTTCTTTTAATTCGTTTTTATTTCGTTTTTGAAACACTTTCTATATTATAAAAGCAATAAACGAGCAATTTCCGTGGTTTATCGGCTAAATAAACCACGCGGGATGTTGGGAGAACACGAAAAAAGGCCGAAACGGAGGCTCGATTTTCTTAGGCCTTTTTTCGTGTTCTCCCAACATCCTGCGTGGTTTATTTCGCCGATAAACCAGTTTATTGCTTCATTAAAAGAAGGATTTGGTTGAATTTCTAAACATTTGATGATAATAATAATATGATGTAATTACATCAATATCTGAAGTACATTGCGTATAATTATGTAGAGCTGACAACACTGCCCCATTATTAAGAAGGTCTTGTTCCCGGTCATGATGAGAGGGAGTGGGGGGGGGGGGGGGGGGGGGGGGGGGGGGGACCCACTTAAAAAATGGATAGCTATATGGGCGCTCGACAGACGGTTTTGAAAATGACCCTAAAAGGTACGCATAATTTATCTCAGATACTGATTTCAGACCCTAAAAAGTACGACTACATTTAAAAAATGTTCAATATGTATAATCTTAAGTTCGAAAACTAACTCTAAAAGGTACGGTGCCAGTTAGAGACCCTAAAAGGTCCGTCGAGCACCCCTATCCATTTTCTAAGGGAGTAAGGAAGCCGAGTAAGAAACACTACAGAGACTCGTAGCTAAAGATTGGACAGTTGCTGGGAACATTGTCGTCATGATCAGTGGAGCAAGCGAAGAGACTGACACAGTCCAAATCTACGTTCAACAGGGTGATCCAACAACGGTTCACTCAGGCTCTTTGTTGATGAAGTCAACATTAGAGAAATTTACTGTACTGTATTGTAATGTAAATGCAATAATGCATTCAGCGTACACCTTACGATAGTTCGAAACTTCTCCTTCAGTGTTTTCCAAACGCTTTGATATTCCAAATGCATGCAGTTTTATTTCATTATTATTATCATTAAACTTTAAATCTTCTCCGCCTTTGCACTTAGCACATAATAGATCAGAAATATTTTAAGGTTTAAAATAACATTGAAACATACGAGATTGTCATTGTCCATTGTCATGTGCAGTCGTATTCATTTCAGTATCGAACTAAGATCAACAGCAGAAAATCACCCATCTTTTGTTCAACAAATGCTCGCATGTCTCGCTACAGCTCTAGGTAACTTTTACTTTTCAAAACACATCAAATAAGCTATTGAAAAGACTTGAAACAACGAAGACTGCTCAGTGTTTAGTAACGGCTTGGATTGTCAACTGTAGCTATACCTTATACTTTTCAAAACAGAACAAGGCTGAGCTATATCTTCAAGGAAAGTACTTGAAACTTCGTGCTCACTCGACCAAAGTAAAGTTCTAAAGTTCTCCAGCTAATAAAGACACATAAACTATACAGGAATACAAGTTGTTTGTATCAACAAATCCGAGCTGTACATTTCCGGTCACACGAAGGTACACGTACAGATGCCGTCGGGTTCCACAAGGAACAACATTCACAAGGAAATAATGTTGGTACTCTTTGTATTCTTGGCTACAGGTGAGTCGGTATTCTTGTCGATAACTGGTGGTTAATCTTATGTTGAGTAGTAATGGTAACTTGTACGGGCAACATGTACATCTGTTATTGTTATATACCAAATCTCAAAGTTCATTTTTTCTCGTACTCTGATTGGGCGAGAAGGTATCACCTGAACGTGAACAAGTTTCGAGGTTTTAGCCGGCAACAATATTGATTAAAATGCGGTAAAATCCCATTGAATAACACACGTTTGAAATTCGATGAGCGCACAAGAGAGACAAAACATGAAGAAATATTTTATATTCAATATCATTATTACCTTTTACTTAATTTGTACAACTGAGCTTTTTAGTAAAAACGGAAAATGATTTCGTCAGCTCAAAAAGGTCAGATTTGGAAAGAAAAAAATATTTGTTCATAGCTACGTTTTTGTTGTTCTTTGACAGTTGGTATATAGAACGTCTTGACTAGTTCCTCGGGAAAGCAGTATATTTTGTGGTCCCGAGACCGCTGACGTGATGAGTGATTCTTCAATCAAACACAACATCCATATCTGGTGGACGTAAGTTTGAATAAAAAAGTGGGGTTTGTCGGCACGCTCTTCCTGCCCTCCTTCTCTGCCCGGTCCTTTGCATCGAAGCGAAATGAACGTTGACCGTCTCGCTTCGATGCAAAGGTCCAGCTACCTTTCAAGATGGCGCAGGGAGCTGTGAAGGGGATTATAATATAATTTTTTTTAAATGATATGCTACTATAGTTAGCTCAAGCGATCGTTTGCCATTCTTATTTATAGCCCGTAGGATGAACGACTACTCTGAAAGTTTGGATTTCTCTCAGTAGATACAACTTTATATTATCATTTATTTTGTTGTTGTTTTTTAGTGGTCTCAGTGACATCCATCGATTGCTTTTATTGCGAGTCTAGTCAATCCTGGAATGATTGTCAGCGGCAGAAAGCTGTTATACCTTGCCCAGCTAGAAAAGACACATGCATCACGTGGGAAAGGCACTTGATACGCGACAACGTCAGCCCTTCACACGAGTACAGGCTATTATGCGGGTTTCCTTCAACATGTAACAGAGAACAGTGTAAGACTCATCAACCACACTTGAAACCTATTAGTTGTAGCATCAACTGCTGTAATACAACTCTTTGTAACCATGGTAAGCATGGCGGCGGTCATTTTGAAAGCGCAAACGGAGTGCTGTTATTTTCAGCTTTAATTATTTGGTATCCATTAGTACATATCTTTTGATATCAACTGCTGTAATACAACTCTTTGTAACCATGGTGAGAATGGCGGCGGTCATTTTGAAAGCGCAAACGGAGTGCTGTTATTTTCAACTTTAATTATTTATATTTTTTGAGGTTTTTGTACCTTTTCTATGTTAACAGAGATTAAACTTTTATGTTAGCATTTCTAACAAAATGAACGTTCGTGACTTTTTAAAACTGCACTTTAGCTCTTCGGACCCCTCCTCTGTATCTCTCATCTAATTTAGTAATGATATATATATCTATTAAGTGCTACCGCACATGTTGTAATCACTAGAGTGCTACTGCACATGTTGGAAATTAACAAACTGTAATGATATCTAATGAGTTCTACTGCACATGTTGTAATCACTAGACTAGAGTGCTACTGCACATGTTGGAAATTAACAAACTGTAATGATATCTAATGAGTACTACTGCACATGTTGTATTCACTAGACTAGAGTGCTACTGCACATGTTGGAAATTAACAAACTGTAATGTTATCTAATGAGTACTACTGCACATGTTGTAATCACTAGACTAGAGTGCTACTGCACATGTTGGAAATTAACAAACTGTAATCATATCTAATGAGTACTACTGCACATGTTGTAATTATTAGACTAGAGTGCTAATGAAACACAATGTAATGATATCTGTAATGATATCTAATGAGTACTACTGCACATGTTGTAATCACTAGACTAGAGTGCTACTGCACATGTTGGAAATTAACAAACCGTAATGATATCTGATGAGTACTAATGCACATGTTGTAATTATTAGACTAGAGTGCTAATGAAACACAATGTAATGATATCTGTAATGATATCTAATGAGTACTACTGCACATGTTGTAATCACTAGACTAGAGTGCTACTGCACATGTTGGAAATTAACAAACTTTAATGATATCTAATGAGTACTACTGCACATGTTGTAATTATTAGACTAGAGTGCTAATGAAACACAATGTAATGATATCTAATGAGTACTACTGCACATGTTGTAATTATTAGACTAGAGTGCTAATGAAACACAATGTAATGATATCTGATGAGTTTAATTTTATTCATGTAAAGATAATAAAGCAATTTACAAATATTTTCAAGATTTGTTGCCGTTGTTATTTTTCAACTATCATTAACAGGTTCCCATTTAAATCTGTACTTATCCAAACTGTGTTGATGTGTGCTAAACACACAGATCAACCATTCAGAGAAGTTCACTGCAGAAATAATATACTCTGATTGGTTGATCTGTGTGTTTAGCACACATCAACACAATTTGCATATAAGACAGATTTAAATGGGAAAGTACAGATTTAAATGGGAACCTTTTAAGTATCAAATATATATTTGGATGAGGTTTCTAAAAAGTTGTCCATTATTTGTTGACAACATAAGGGATCATCCAAATAAATATTTCAGTTTGATTTAGCCGAAATGTTTAATATTAGCATTGCCATGAAAGATCCATTCACCATTATAAAATTGTACAATTAATGCACCACACTTCTTTTTGTAAACAAAAGCAAAGTCTTTAGAGGCTGAGACAATTATTTTCACCTTGTGGTTGTTTCTTGTCATACCTGTGAGGGTGCGTACAAAGGACTTCCTCACTCCATCAATGGTTTGACCAGACAAAAACGAAAACAACTCATACACGAGTTCATTATTTGTGATGGAAATGACATCTGCTATCTAGTTTCCAGAGAAATACCAGTTTGGCACAGTAGCATCTAAGTCTCTTAACACTTGGCGCATAGAGAAAAACACATAATGTGGTATACTTCTTGCAATTTCAGCATAGTAGGATCTACGTATGGACACTTTTCCTGCCAGTCTTCTATGTATAGCACTAAGCCACAATCTACTCTCTTGATCTAGTATTGACCTTACACAAAGAGTCCGGGAATTTATATTTTGGGCAACTTGCTGAAGATCTATAAATGAAATAGCACTTTATAAATATGATGTTCAAAGGTAGATGTACAAATTAAATATTTATAAAATATTTTTATATTATTATTATTTTTTTAAATATTCAATTGATTGATTGATGAACTTAAAGAAGGTTTAAAGAGTATTTATAAAATACACCAGTTTAGCATAGCAAATCTTACACTGGGCCTTCTAGGGAAGAAAATTAAATAAATAATTTGTATAGAAGTACGAATAAATAAATTGAATAATGATAATGATAAAAGACATATGCTCTATCTAAAAATTTGAATAATACACTACATAAGAATTTAGATATGAAATAGAGAATACATAAAATGTAATTTCACATTGAATAAGTTCTAGGAAGAGATAACATACATGTCCAAAAAGTATTTATATGATTTTTCTATTAGGTTGAAAATCTTAATTGATTTTGCAGATCTAATATCTACAGGTATACTATTATACAATACTGTCCCATGTTTTAAGAGTTAATGCTTAATGAGATCATATGAGTTTGCTTATGTTAATGCTGTAATGAGTCTTTTACAGGGGGCTTCTCTAAGTATAGCAAACATGTATTAAAGGTCACAAATCTATTATCAGGAACTGTATGCACTTGTTGCTGTAACACAGACTTGTCATTGCTTTCGAGCACATTCATGACACTTCTCTTTCGAAAAGGTTATAACAAATTTATATTAGTTTTTACATATGATTAAAATAAAAATAAATCAATCAAACCTACCTTTTGAGTCCGTGGATGTTTTGAGAGAAGCCTGTCGAACCAGAGGGAGAAGTGACATTTTTGCGTTTTCTCGAAAAAATTCACTCTCTTCTCCTCCATCAAATGTCTCAATCCAGTTGTCTAATACTTCCTCCGGCCTATCTACCTCCTCTTCCTCAACTACTTCTCCTTCCCCTTGGTCACTATCCTCCCAAACCTGCTGTAAAACCACCTCAACATTGAATCGAACCCTGCCACCGGCCGCCATTTTGGATTTCAGACTTATGCGTTAATGAAGTACACCGCTGGCCACAAATAATGGCGAAGGGTGTCGGTTTCGAACCCTTGTGCGCCCGGCGTGTTGTACATGCAAAAAAATGCGAAAAATTATATAGAAAAACAAATTACATAGCGAATTGGACATTGGAATAATGATTTTATATTAATATACGCAATTTTTTTATTTAAATGTTTTGAAGATAAATACTGCAGTTAATGACAAACATATCAAACATGATTTTTTTTTTGTAACAAAACAGATATTTCAATATTATTCCATATATTCATGTTCGGTATCAGACTAACTTTTAAGATTACCAATCAGCAAACTATTAAATGAATCTTTCTCTCTGGAGCGTTTTTGTAGGAGAATGTTTTAAGAATTGTAAATGATGCTAGCTTTTGATGTCATTTGGATGGAATGGCGCGTCACTGATGATGTCATTTGAATGGAATGTCGCGTCACTGATGACAGAGCTTGGTTCTCGTAACTAAGGACTGTAACTAAGGACTCCACATAATTGTTTAAGTTATTTTATGAGAAAGTTATTCATAGTTTAAAATTGACTTTTTGTGTCAAACTAAAAGTTGTGTGGCATGAAATTAATCATTAATCAAAATTTTATATGAATAACATTTCCATGTTTTTAATGTATAAGATATAAGATAGAGTACAAACACTAAAAGTGTGCAATACTTTGTACAATTTACCACTAAATAGTGTTGATTAAACAATAGAGAACAAAAGAATTTGCATAATTTAGCAGTATTTAGTGGTATAGTATTTATGTTGCACACTTTTAGTGTTTGTACTCTATTCTATTATAATCACTTTCGACCAACATTTTCGGATTCTTTTAGAAATAGTAGGATGCATGATGATGATGATGATAGTGATAATTAACATCACTCTCATCACCATCATACTGCAAAAATCATCATCCCTTTTATAGCCATCGTCATGACAATAACTGATGATTATATATATGATGGCGGTGATGATGATGATGATGAATCAAGATCATCATGATCATTATCATCAGGAGCCCATCATATATATGCACCAGATTAAATTACATTGCCATGATCACCATTTGTTTGTGTTTTCATTACCAAAACTTTAAAAAAAAAAGCGAATTATTATGCAATTCGATGAATTGCATTTGTAGATTTTATTGTAGCTGACTAGCTAGCAAGCCCCATGACAGCTGCTGGTCGCTAACAGAACGAAAAGGACTGGTGATGAACTATGCAAATTAGGCTTATCCCGTTTTCAGTGTGCGTTGCCAAAAAAAATAAAATGGCCTCCGGAATCAGCATTTTCATTTTCCTCGCTTCTTCTTTCATTGTTTCTTATGTGCAAGGTAATTTAAATACTCATTTTGTTTAGCTATACATCTTTATTCTTTGTTTCCTCGCTCTACAGTAAAACTAGCCAGCTTGTGAGCGGCTATAGCTGTGAAACGAATCCATGATTCAGAGACTTCTAAAGGCGTTAAAATTAAGAATTTCTATTGTCTAAGTAGCAGGACGATAAGTGACCAATTTCTCCCCAGACCTCAGACACAAATCGATTGATTGCAGCTAAGGCCACTAACTTTACTAATCAGAAACATTGCAACTTTTTATAACCGATAATATATATATATATATATATTTTTTTTTAGACGCCATACTTCATGTATAGTCTTTTGTTATGTTATCCCTGATATGTTAATGGTTTTGAGATGAGACGGTATATATATATTTGTTTGACTGCAACGTTGTCAACATCGAAAATATACATGCAATGTAGTATACCCTCATCTATGTTAAAACAAACAAACAAAATACATACAAAATAGTCCTCGAAACTACTTAATATCGTAAAAAATCCTCAAACCTCTGGCATCCAGGGTATGTTATCAACTGATATATGTGTTGATGAAACACCACACTGCAGAATAGAAAACAATATTCAGTAAATATTCATTGTTGCTGTGCAGAAATTGCTTTAAAGGTTACTTGACATTTAAAGAAAAAAAATATTTGCTGTTGAATGGTTATGGAAAAATTGCGCTGTCAAAAAGTAACGAAAAAAACGAAAAAGCTATGTAGCTTGGGATTAATATCTGCCAAAAAATGTTTGACATGACAGAACGTGAATAACCTGAGGTTTTAGGTCAAAAGGACCTATTTAGAAGAAAAATCCTTTTGTTTTTAAAAGTAACGCCATCGTGACAATTCCATTTCTGTTTGGATTTCTTAAGATCGAAAGAGCTTTCCAAAGATTCTGGACATTAATTAACTAAAATTAATTATCGCAAGGTTTTTTGTTTTTATGTTATCTTTGAAGCATATTTTTTTATCCTTTCGGACATGGTCATGACATTCACTTAAAATTTTTATATATATTTAATTTCTCCGTTCTTTAAGAGTGAATGGTCTGATCCCAGGTGTAATCGATGTAGATGAGGCATGATCGTCCGGGGTGGTGTAGTCTTGAGAAAGACTGATGGTGTTGATGTCTGACGTTTCGACAACCTGAGCGGAAGTGTTATTTATGGCATGTTGTACATGCGCCTGGTTCGTCGGTAATGTTGTTGTTGATGCGTGGGTAGGTGTTAGTCATTGTGTTAGCGGAAAGCTTGAAGTCGTTAATGAGTCTATTGTAGGAAGCCGGTAGTGTTATACAACGGTTAAGAGGCTTTTGTTCTAAGCCGGTGTACCAGCTTTCAAGTAGTCGGCGTTGGTGATAGTTGGTGCAATGTGTAATATAATGGAGGCCCAGTTAATGGCCAGTACGTTTGTGATGTTCCGCAATGTGGTTGTTAGGGTCTTTGTTTTTCGTGGCACGTTTATGTTCAGTTAGTCTCGTGTTCAAATTTCTGCCGGTCTCACCGATGTAGGAAGCGTTACAGTCGGAACAAGCTATTTTGTAAATAGCTCCTTGTCTGTTAATGGGTATAAATAACATAAATAAATAACACCGCTGTCTTTTCATTTTCTTTACTCTGAAGATGACTTCCGCTCAGGTTGTCGAAACGTCAGACATCAACACCATCAGTCTTTCTCAAGACTACACCACCCCGGACGATCATGCTTCTTCTCCGTTCTTTGTCGCCTTCCTGGTCAAAATTCATCGATCGAGCTTCAATTAGGAGCCTCGATCGGAACCGTTTGCGTCAACAGACTTTTTCAAACCATACTTACCCCTCCCCTCCTGTAACAAACTGCTTTGTACAAATTATATAATTCGTGTCTTACATTTTTTAACACCGAATCGTTATGGCTTTTTCCTACCCTTCTCTAGTTTAACCGAAGAACAAAAACACGTAATCTCCACAGTAGAAAGCGAACGTAATATCCTGCTTACAGGATAGCAGTTTGTTACAGGAGGGGAGGGGTAAGTATGGTTTGAAAAAGTCCGTTGAAAGCCTGATCGCGTCGCGGCTCGGATTTCAGCGATATCGTTGAGATACAGCGGTGTTTTTTAGTAAAAGCGTTCGAGTTTTGAAAATAACTTTGGTTTAGTTGAAGGAGTGACTATCGGGCAAAGATAATCCGTAGGAATTTTGTCGAGATTCGTAATTTTGGGCGAGCTAGAAGGGAATTACTGGAGCTACCTGGGGAGCGAACTCGTCCGAGTGTGCTACCTTCCCCTCTTCTTAGGACGCTGGGGAACATCAGCCATAAATCACTCAAAATTGAAGGAAATGGCCTGAAACTTCACAGAAATGCAAAGTACAAATGCATAGATTGGGCTACCTGTGCTGTAAGTGTAAACTATATTATGATGTTGAGAAGAATCCTGGTCCGAAAAACACACTATGTTGATCCAAGCAAGACAATAACAGCACCATATAGCTGGTACTACTTTTATCTTTGGACAAATTACAGTACAACAATGTGTTGAAATGAGTTTATGTTCTTTAATTTATAATAACAAAGATGAAATTAATTCATCAAATGATCTTGTAATGATAATGAATATTGAGGATCAGTTCTGATTGTCACAATCGGCATGACAGTATTTCTCATGAAATCAGAACTACCCACAAGGTTAAATGTGTTTAATACTGATTATGAACTTCAATATAGTGACAGTTTTAAAGGTAATCTACAAAAAGAAACTGCAAATTATTCATATGAGATATAGGTAGATAAACAAATTTCTAATGAAAGTGCGCGTTCACGCAGGCGTCTATTTTCATAAATTGTACTTATAATTAAACGTAGTTAGAGCATCAAAGAGAATCCCGAGTTCACGCAGTTATGCGTCTAGTTATTATTATTATTATTATTATTATTATTATTATTATTATTATTATTATTATTATTATTATTATTATTATGGCAAGTTTTATTTTCTTTGGTGTGTCATAGTTACATTAACAAGCGGACAATTACGTCTGGGCTAATTAAGTACATTTTTCTTTACAAACGTTTAATCCGCTCATGTATATTCATAAAACGTTTTAACGATGTTTGCGTTCTGGCAGATAATCCATTTCTGGCAACGTTCAATAAGGAAGGTCAGTTCTTTGTCAGTGTTTGTTAAATTTCTTAGATCTTTCTTAAGTTCTTCGTGGAAACCTCCGAGAAAGTCGAAGAATTATTATTATTATTATTATCATCATCATTATTATTATTATTATTATTATTATTATTATTATTATTATTATTATTATTATTATTATTATTATTATTATTATTATTATTATTATTATTATTATTATTATTATTATATTCACTCTTGTCTTCGCTTTGAAAGTGTTTATCATTTGTCAGTTAGCGTGTCTTTTATATTAAGCTCAAATTCTCACTTTCTGATTGGTTAACTTGTACAAAACTTTAATTAGATGGCCACCGTAAGGTGCGTCGCGCTGTAAAAGGTAGCCGGGCCTTTGCATCGAAGCGAAATGAACGTTGAGCGTCTCGCTTCGATGCAAAGGCCCGGCTACCTCAAGATGGCGCAGGGAGCTGTGAAGGGAATTATAATATAATTTAAAAAAAATGATATGCTACTATGAGGCTCCTGAACGGGGGGTCCGAATCCCATTTCCCAGTCCGAATCCCATTTCCCAGTCAGACATCACATAATCCCATCAGTTTTTCTTAAGTTTTCAATCGATTCCCATTTTCTATTGTTCTTTTATTTGTAAATCCCAGTCCTAGTGTATCAATCCCATTTGCCCAGTCAAAAATAAGGCCAATTTCAGCTCCAATTTTACTCCTTCAGTACCCTCTACTATATTCTTATTTATAGCCCGTAGGATGGACGACTACTCTGAAAGTTTGGATTTCTCTCAGTAGATACAACTTTATATTATCATTTATTTTATTGTTGTTTTTTAGTGGTCTCCTCAGTGACATCAATCGATTGCTTTTATTGCGAGTCCAGTCAATCCTGGAATGATTGTCATCGGCAGAAAGCTGTTATGCATTGCCCAGCTACAAAAGACACATGCATCACGTGGGAACGGCACTTGAAACGCGACAACGGCAGCCATTCACACGAGTACAGGCTATTATGCGTTAGTCCTTCATCATGTACCAGAGAACAGTGTAAAACTTATCGACCACACTTGAAACCTATTGGTTGTAGCATCAACTGCTGTAATACAACTCTTTGTAACCATGGTGAGAATGGCGGCGGTCATTTCGAAAGCGCAAACGGAGTGCTGTTATTTTCAGCTTTAATTATTTGGTATCCATTAGTACATATCTTTTGATATCAACTGATGTAATACAACTCTTGTAACCATGGTGAGAATGGCGGCGGTCATTATGAAAGCGCAAACGGAGTGCTGTTATTTTCAACTTTAATTGTTTATATTTTTTGAGGTTTTTGTACATTTTCTATGTTAACAGAGATTAAACTTTTATGTTAGCATTTCTAAGAAAATGAACGTTCGTGACTTTTTAAAACTGCACTTTAGCTTTTCGGACCCCTCCTCTGTATCTCTCATCTAATTTAGTAATGATATCTAATAAGTGCTACCGCACATGTTGTAATCACTAGACTAGAGTGCTACTGCACATGTTGGAAATTAACAAACTGTAATGATATCTAATGAGTACTACTGCACATGTTGTAATTATTAGACTAGAGTGCTAATGAAACACAATGTAATGATATCTAATGAGTACTACTGCACATGTTGTAATTATTAGACTAGAGTGCTAATGAAACACAATGTAATGATATCTGATGAGTTTAATTTTATTCATGTAAAGATAATAAAGCAATTTACAAATATTTTCAAGATTTGTTGCTGCTGTTATTTTTCAACTATCAGTAGGGTATAAACAAGAGTTCTGCAACATGTGCTCCGGTCGGAGCGTCGGAGCAATGCTATGGGAGCCGCCACGTCGGAGCGTGGGAGCAATGCTATGGGAGCTGTCCCGTCGGAGCCATGTCATGGGAGCTTCGACAGTGAGCTATTTTAAGTCACACAATCTGATTTGTAGATTTAATTACATTAAATTGCATCATAATAATGTAATTGTAAAATCTGAGTGAAAAGGGTTATTTTTAGAACCAATATGACATCATAGGTTTTGAGTATTTTTAGAATCCATATGACATCATAGGTTTTGCATACATGTATAAAAGTAGTTCGCGTAGATTGAATCTCAAATGCTTCTTAGTATTATACCTTTGATATACTGCTGGATAAAAGACTACTATCGTTCACCACTGTGGTACATTGAAGAAAGAATAAAGTTTCAAGAAGAACATGGCGCAAACTATCAAATGTACCAAAGAGGCAGTAATCATGGTGATAACTGATGAAGTGGAACAAGTAGCTCGCGTAAAAATCAGACATTTTCTTACCTGCTGGTACGCGGAAATCTGTCAGAGGAAGGTTTACCTTGAATTTCAGTGTGAAGGTTGTGAAAAATACTGGTGTAGTCAGCGAGATCACGAATGCTGTTTAAAAACTGAACATGAAATCTTTGAAGATCACTATGACGACATAAAGAATGAAGTCTCTTTAGACATGCTTCATGAAGTTTGTGAACAATTGACAAAAGCAGCTGATATCCCAATGACTTCAGAATGGGATTTATTAATCTGTCAACTTGCAAATATGTCATCACACCTCACCTGTACTCTATGGCTTGAGATGGTGAATGCTGATGGTGAAGAAGAAAAAATGTATGATGTAATTAAGAACTTATGTAACTGTATGGACGGTTCGTCTCAATTAGATAGTGAGCTATTCTCATGGTTTATCGAATATTTACAACGTTAGATAAAAACATAAATTTGTATTGTGAAAATTAATAAAAGATATTACATTTAAAGAATTGCTTCATTTGTGTAGTACCCTTCCTTGAGTGCAGACGAAATGGGATGCTTCAGTTCTATTCCTAATATCAAACTTCAAGATATTTTCCGCAAAATCCGCTGTGTTCTGGCTTGCTGTGGTGGGAAAGTAGTTATTGAAAATTCTCATATTGATGGAGAAAGTACTAGAGAATCTGTATTACAAGTTAAACCAAGGAGGGGGTCTCGGAAGCGTCGATGCCCTCTATCATGCTGCTAAAAAGAGAAACAGAAAAATTACTAGGAAAGAAGTTCAAGAGTGGTTAAGAGCGCAACGTGTTTATTCTCTACACAGACCAGTAATCAAACACTTTAGGAGAAATCGAGTTTTTGCTAAATCCGTAGATTCACTTTGGGAAATAGATTTGATAGATTTACAATCGCTTAAGGCTTACAATAGCAATTATAAGTATGTAGTGACCTGCATAGATGTATTTTCTAAGTACGCATGGGTGGAAGCTTTGAAAAATAAGTCGGCCGATGCACTTCTAGATGCATTTAAACTAATCTTGAAGAAATCAGGTCGTAAACCAGTAAAAATACATGCTGATCGTGGTAGTGAGTTTATAAACAAGAAATACCAATCCTTTTTAAAGCAGAAAGGTATAGGGTTCTACCATACATTCAATGAAACTAAAGCTAGTGTTGTAGAGCGTTTTAATCGAACACTGAAGCAACGTATGTATCGTTACTTTACTTTCAAGGGAACATTGAAATACTTAGATGTACTACCTGATCTACTTGATGCTTACAACAATTCGTATCACCGTAGTATTAAGAGAACACCTGCATCAGTCAATAAAAGCAATGAGAAGAAAGTCTGGATGACATTATATAGCAATCAACCTCCCAAAAAGAGATATGCATTTCAAGTCGGGGATAAAGTTCGCGTTTCAAAAATGAAAAAGCTTTTTGACAAAGGTTACCTACCTAATTGGAGTGAAGAGATATTTACTATTTCTAAGCGCATTCCACGCAACCCCCCCTGTTTATAAATTCATTGAATATGATGGAGAAGAGTTAGAGGGAACATTTTACGAGCAAGAACTTCAACGTGTTAAGACACTCGAAAATGAACAAACTTATAAGATAGAAAAAATACTGAAAAAACGTAAACGAGGCAAAGAAATAGAATATTTTGTAAAGTGGCTTGGATATCCTGATAAATACAATAGTTGGGTTTCAAGTCGTGATATTGAATAATAATTATTGTTACTCAACCATATCATTTGATTTAATAAAAACGGTATTCATGACCAAATATGTTCATTTGTCTTCTGTTAACCATGATGAGTAACCAGTTTCATATGACTCTCCCGAGTAATAGCTCAGTGGAAATATTCCCTGATAATACTCTATCGAGTTTTAAAGTAAAACTTCCTGAAACCATAAATCTTGGTGGAGAGTGGGAGGTTGGATTATCGAGTATCACATTTCCCCACTCCTGGTATAGCATTACTGAAGTTAATCAAATATTTTTCTATGATGGAGGAGATGGTCAATTTTTACCAGCTCGAATTAGCAAGGGATATTACAACAGTGGGAAAGAAGTGGTTCAAGCTATCTCAGAGGTTTTGAAGAAAACGGGTGTTGATAATATCATTTTAGAATTCAAAGAAGTATCAGAAAAAGTTCAATTTCGTTTAAGTGGTAAAGCACGAATTGCCTTTGAAAATCACTTAGCTTTATTGATAGGATTTGAATATAAAAAAGTGACTATAGACAAAGATATGACATCTCCCTTTGTATGCGATTTGAATGCTGGTTTTCAATCATTGTTTGTATACCTGGACATTATTGACTCGCAAATAGTTGGTGATATCCGAGCACCATTGCTACGTACAGTACCAGCGGGAGGAAAAGATGGAGAAATCATCACAATCAATTATAACAGCCCGCAATTCGTCCCACTGGCTAGAAAAGAATTTGAAACCATTGAAGTACTTATAACCGACGACAAAGGAGAAAACGTGCATTTCCAGCGCGGACGCGTACTGATAACATTAACTTTCCGTCTCAGTCGTTCACCATATTTTTCATAAAATGGTCAGACAAAACGGCGGTCGAATGGTTGTTTTTCGTGGTAGTCACTTTCAGAAAGGTTCCGGTCAAGTTGGCTATGGTCTTGGATCTTTCTTTCAATCACTAGCACGTAGAGCTATACCCTTTCTACAGAAGGGTGTAAAAACAGTTGGTCGTGCTGCATTGAATACGGGAGTAAACATAGCACAAGATATTCTTGCTGGACAAAATCTTAAACAATCAACTAAGGCCAGAGTCAAGCAAACCGCTAAGAATTTAAAAGATCAAGCTATTAATCGTATCATCCCACAAACAGGGAATGGGTCTAAACGTAAACGCAAGCCAAAAACTATAAAACGTAAACCATCACAGAAAGCACTCACTTCATCATCAGCAACCAAAGGGAAAAGAGTTAAAATCACCTCGGGAGATATTTTCTAAGTTTAATTCACCATGGCATTTGTTCACCCCCATTCAACACCTTGTAGTAAAAGTGAGCTTGAGGATCTATTCTCTGTTCCCTCTACACAAGTTGTAGAAGATAAAGGACAATGGATCGATTATCAACCAGTGACAGCTCTATCGGCACAAAGTCCAATTGAATTTTCTATCGTAGGTGGAGAGAACTATTTAGATCTTTCAAAAACGATTATTTTCTTAAAATTAAAAATAACAAAGGCTGATAAAAGTAACCTCGATGATGGAGAGAAAACAGCACCGATCAATAACCTTCTACATAGTTTGTTCAAACAAGTAGATCTTTATTTGAATGGTATCCTGGTAACTCAATCAACAGGCACATATAGTTTCAAGAGCATGTTTGAAACTCTGTTAAACTACAACCCTGCAGCAAAGAAATCACACCTGACTGGCGGTCTATACTACAAAGATACTGCAGGATCAATGGATGTAACAGACTGTACAGATGCAGGAACCAATTCAGGACTTAAGACTCGCCATTCTTTCACTAAGGAAAGCTATGTTGTAGATCTGTTTGGTCCTCTTCATGTTGACGCATTATTTACGGATCGCTTATTAATCAACCACGTTAACGTAAACTTCAAGTTAACATTGAACCCCTCAGCCTTTATTCTGATGTCGGGTGAGGCAAACCCCAACTATAAAATTGATCTACAGAGTGCGACGTTGAAAATGCGTTCTATTAAAGTCAGCCCAACAGTTCAAATGCTACACCTACAAGAAATGAAGAAGGGAGTCATTACTAAATACCCCATTCGACGTGTAGATTGCAAAACGTACACGATACCATCAGGCAACCCATCAATTCATAAAGGGGATTTGTTTAATGGGTTGATCCCTAAACGAGTGGTTATAGCCATGGTAGATAGCGATGCTTTTAATGGAAGTTATACCAAAAACCCTTACAATTTCAAATTGAACAAAATGACGTCATTCAGTCTCACAGTGGATGGAGAACAAATCCCGTTCAAACCTCTGACCCTAAAATTGAGTCAAGCAAAAGAAATGAATTACATGGAAGCCTATCAAACCTTGTTTTCTGGTACTGGAAGATTATTTGCCGACTCGGGTATCGACATCGATCGTCAAGATTATAACAGAGGTTACGGTTTAATAGCAATGGATATAACCCCCGATCTATGTAGTTCCTCTTCTCATTTCAACCAGAAACACAAAGGGAACTTATCTCTAGAAGTACAGTTCAGTAGTGGACTTACAAACGCAATCAACTTAATAGTGTACGGAGAGTTTGAATCAGTCATCGAAGTTGATTATTCACGGCACGTTACGTTCGATTACTCGGGATGAATACTGAACAAATAAGAAAAGTTATCAAACAAGATTCTACCACCCAAAGAAAGTTTCAAGGTGTTTTTGCAGAAAACTGTTTACCGAAAGAAATAGAATTTTACCCTTCTGGGTTCATTGTTAATTCTGATCCTGATACGAAACCAGGTACACATTGGCTTGCGTTTTATTTCACGACACCAGAGCATGGCGAATTTTACGATAGTTTTGGGAGAAGACCTGACTTTTACAGCAAGAAGTTTGTAACGTTTTTAAACAAGAACAGTCAAAGTTGGATTTATAATAAAAAAGAACTTCAAAGTAACATAACAGCTGTCTGTGGAGAACATTGTATATTCTACTTAATGCATCGCACTCGAGGTGTTAATATGCACTCGATAGTTAATCTCTTTAGCTTAGATAAACAAAAGAATGATCAATTAGTTTACAAATTTGTAATGAATTTTATCTAGGTGAATAAATAAAAGACGTTAAGTTGATTACATATGCTTTATTTTCTATTCTTATGTTTACAAGAAGATTAATAATTTATCCAATCTAGAGTTTTTTTCCCCCGCATAGGTGCTTTTGCCCTTCTCTTTAAATAGGGAACCTTTTTTGGTGTGGTGGGCGGAGTAGATAGTGTACTTGCTGCTGAGACAGAGGGGGTGATAGGTGGTAACATTTCTCCCGCTTTCATCAAAGACATTAATTTCCGTCGATCGTCATTACGTACACAATCTTCTGGTGTGTTTAATTTTGCTAAAACTTGTGTAAAATCATCTCTACCCGTTGGATTGAAACCTTTCCTGGTTCTCAAAGAATCGTTTATTAAATCAGAAATACTCGAACCTCGAATAGATTTTCCCTCTAAAATAACTTCACCCTTATCATCCCACTGAACAGCTTCGGGGGATTTTTTCATCCATCGCAACAACCCCTCTGCCTGAGATCTAAATCGTTTTGGAACGGTGTCTAAGATCTCTGCATCTGAGATAGGTTTATTTTCTGAGGGACCATCTTGTGGTTTTTGTAGTTGGGGTTCCTGTGGTTTACTCTCTACGCTTGAGTGTATCTTAACAGTTGGTATGTGATTTTCCTGTTGTTTCTGGTAGTTTAAATATCGTTGAAACATTTGATCGTGATTTTTTATTTTCATTTCTGCTGGCATGTTTGCATCGTCAAGGATATTGTTCATCTGCTGATTTAGACTACTCATAGACTTAATCAACGGTGAGGTTTGAATCATTGTTTTATCTTGAATTAATCTCATCATTTCTTCTGGGATTAAAAACATCTTTCGACTGTGTTTCATTTTGTAAGTAAACTAGCCAAGGCTGATAAAACCGGTGGTAACAAAACTGATAGAAAGTTGCCTCCTGTCTGGTTTAAGTGTTCTCTCTTTTTCTTGAGTGATACTTTACGATCAGCCAAAGCTCTCAGTACTTTCTTATAACGCTTGAGTTTTTCTTTTTGCTGTTGGTTAACGGGGACTACACCTCTTAACACGTTTAACGTTACTTCACAGATTGCCTTAATTAACTCTGAGTGACAGCAGCTAAGAATAGCACGTCTCAGTTTGGGGGATGCTTTTGCTAATACTCGTAGAAAATCTGCGTTGTTTCTCAATCGACGAGACATCATCAAATGACTCAAATTAACACTTGAGCAGTCTTTATATACGTTTTAGATATGCTACCTGTTGTTGTTCGGGGAAGATAGATGTTCGGAGTCGGATTTCCTGTGGACTTGATGGGTGTAAATCAAAAAGTAAATACCCATAAGGTTCTTTGACAGCATCGTTAAAACTTTCCATCACGTAATTAACGGCATTAGGGAAGGCCTGTCTTGCTAATATTGAAACGCCTAGGGAATCCCTCGGATGTTTGAACGTTACGAAGTAATGAGTGTTTAAAGAGATAGTCCATGAGTGCTTACCAGGTGGGAAAAGATTCTGCACTAAAAAAATTGTTGAAATATTATGATGATGACAGCCTTTGGTGATTACATTAACCATTGCATCTTTGTTAGTACTTTCAGACATTAAATCGTCGATCACTAGAATACCGGGTGTTTGATCGGCGAATAACGAATAAATATTTTCAGGAAATCCCTCGATAAACTGAATGTTAGGTATCTCCCTTTCCATCGTTAAAAATCGCGGTTGAAATTCACCGTAGCAGTAAATAATCTTTTGAACCTTTTCACTAAACAGTTCGTCTACGTTTCTTAAAAGCTTGTGAACGAATTGTGTTTTTCCGCAAGATGTTGGCCCAGATAGTTGAATATTGGTGGGATGTTGAAAACAAACGTCCATCGCTGTTGGTGGTCTATTAAAAACTGATCCATCATCAACTGACATAATGGTTTTATTTCTTACTCGTTCTAGTCAAGGTTTACGTTCATCGGAATTAAGTGAGTGAACACTAGCTAAGTGATTTGGTAATCTTAATAAATTCATTGCCAAACATCCTGGAACAGGACAGTCTTTCCTCTTTCGCTGAGCCATGTTTACTAAACCATCATAAGAAGTGTTCGCATTTTTATTAACTCTTTAAGCCAATGTCATATAAAGCTAAAGGATTGAAAAAATGTATGAGAACTTGTCAGGTTTTTATGTTTATTGTACACTTAAAACACATGAGAGGGCCACTAGGGCCACTTTTTGTTAAATATTCTATTCTAGGACAAAAGGATGAGGGCCACTTTTTCCAATGTTGTGTATAAAACTCACGAGAGGGCCATTTAGGATATTTCTTTGTTAATTGCACCCTTAAAACACATGAGAGGGCCACCAGGGCCACTTTTTGTCAAATATTCTATTCTAGAACAAAAGGATGAGGGCCACTTTTAATGTCAGGTATGTATGTAGGGCCATATTATCCATTTGTAAGACTTAAAAACTAACTTTTATTACAACCACATGTAAAAAAAAAAAAAAGAAAAAAAAAAAAAAGGAAAGTGGTGATGAAGAAGTGAGAAACAACAACGTTTGAATTTAGAACATTTTATTTACATTTTGTTCTTCTAATTACATTTGTTTTAAAGTAAAGATGTTAAAATGTCTACTAATTCGAGATCATGTTTAGTTAAAGTTACCCTAGTATGCCCATGAGCTAGTGTGGTTACACCATCATCAAGAATATACCTCTTGTCATCATATGAACTCAAACCAATCTTGTTAATATTTATAGTATAAAGTTGATGTTTAAAACTTCTTATTTGTTTCATGCTAGCCATCGTACGCTTTCTGTCAAACAAACAATCTCTATAGTGAGCATGTCTGATCTTTCTTCGGGTCACATGTTTCGCGATCCCTTTAGCTGTCTTTTTCTCCACTTCTTTACCGTTCTCGTAGTAAAGAAGGGAATACATCTTAGGTCTCAGTCCGACGAATTCCTGAATGGGAATTCCATGCGTCTCATCTTTCATTTTTCCAACCACTTTCTTATTCCGAGTGTTGAAAAGAAAATGGTCGGATGAAAACTCACTCGTATCAAAAAGGTCAATGTCCTGTTGCATGTCTCTGTAAACGTCCTTTGTCACAATGTCATAACACAGTGAATCCGTGTCAGTAAACAACAATGTTGCTTTATGTCCATACTTCTGTTTAATGTAGTTATAGTGAAAGTCGTACATGAGTGTCTTTGACAAATCCAAGATGCAGAAACCTACATAGATGGGACGATTGAGATACAGCGAGGGTTTTTTCTTGTTGACAGCTACTAAATCCTCATCAAAAATTCTAAAGTAATCAAAAAGGGGTGATGCCACTAGTTTTTTCAATTGCTTCTCCGTGTTTATTAAGCTTACATTGACCCGTTTACGGAGGTTCTCCATTGTTTTCCCGAAGACACTGTTGTTAAGCAGTTTAAAAAAGTCTTTCTCAAAATCATTACGAGCATGTTTTCGTTTCTCAGTATTGAAGTCTATGTATGCCTTCAGCCATGGGTGTTGGTCAAAACCAAGCACCCTGTGAACTTTAGTCAGTACCAACCCTAGAGATAGGTACTGCTTTAGATTACGATAGTGTACTACATAATGTTGTTTGTCGTTCAAGTTCGGTACAAGTTTTTCTGTTGAAGTCGAGTTCAAGTTCAATTCGTCTGCTAATTGTCGACTGTAAGGTGATAACATGTCATCAGTCACTTTAAGTTTTTCTGGTGCGAGTGGGTAGTCATTATGAAGCGCATGTAATTCCTCCGGGTAGGAAAGATCAACCTCTAATATATACCCTTCCTTACTATCGTCAGAGATAGTGTTTACATCGAGATCACGTACTTCCTGTTCCGACAACCAATCAAAGTTTGATGTCGGTAGACATTCAGACATCGCCCAACCATAAAGATTGTTTGCATCTAAATACATAAGATAGTTGTTTTCCCGGTCAGCACCATAGTTTTCTAAATAGGGGTTATTTGCTTTAGCATATCGGTGAGTTATCATCGATATACCTCCACGTAAGCCCTCTTCTACAAATAGATGCATATCCGGGTCTTGAAATAAATCCAATTTGACACCAGTCATTTTCAAGCAAGCCTGCCAGGAAAGACCTGGACTTGTGTAAAAATGAGCGGGATCTAATTGGTAATATTCCAAGCATATACTTCTAAAATTCTCAAAAACATCAGCTAAGAGTAATACATCTGATTTGAGATATAGATCATGATAATCGCCTAGGTGACGACAGCCGAATCGATTAAACACCATTTGCGCGTGTTGATAATCCTCCAGGGATATACCATGATCTGATAATGAGCTGTAAAAATTATCAATCGAAGGTAATCTAATCTCACTAAATTTATCGAATGAATTCATGTACTCATAGGGGTACACTCCTTTTCTAAGTAACAAATTAACTTTATCCTGCTCTATATATTTTTTAAGTGTTGAAAATTTTTCATCTCGTTCTTTATTCAAATTATCTACTAATCTTTCTAACGAACTGTTCAAAAACTGCAACGAGTCCTTAAATTCTAAATTACCTAAAGAAAAAGAGATATATTTTTCTGTATTATTTGCTATACAATTAATTTTTTCTGATTTAATTTTTCCTATACCTTGCATGATTAAATGACTGTCATACCCACGCAGATTCTGAAGAATGACGGGAATCTTTCCCTTGAACTTGAAATTAATATTACACTCATTGTGAGCTGCACCTCTATACATTCCTGTTAAATGATCATGATCTCGCACCCGATCTGCGCCGAGCTCAAAATTACATATATGACACTTGACTGCCTCTTGAAAGTCCCGTTCTTGTTCTTCAGTAATCGACATGGGTACAACAGTCTGTAAAATTTCACTGATTTGTTTTTCTTCTTGTAGTAGATTGTTTAAAAAATGATCTACACAGTCTTCCCCTCGGTAGATGACCGGGGCTTTACAATATTGCTCTACTGTCGAAACTATGGTGTAGCCGTAACCACTAGGTCGATGTTGTTGTGTTTTCTGTGTGTGACTTGTATTGTTATCTAGTTCGGGTTCGTTAGTTTCAACAAGTATTGATTCGAAATCTGCATAAATAACGAAGGGTACTTTTAATTGCTTTGCTACGTCGGTATAAGATAATGTTTTATGATCGTCATCTGGTAGCTTTATTTTCTGTGGTCCATGACGACCACATAGAGGTTCGTGAGCAGTTAATAGATCTTTCCTAACAAAACTATGCATACAATAATCGCAATGATAGGTTTGTCCATTATACCGTGTCTGTGAATTTAATAGCCTACTCATATTCCTAATAAGACAATAATGTCTGTGTGTCCCATTTGAAAACAGTAGTAGATTTGCATGAGTAGTCTGTTTTTGTTTAGTTATATACATCGGGAAAATTTCATCATCTTCATAGCCAACTACATTTATACTTATTCCCGGGTTTTGTTTTTCAAACTTTTTAAATTGATTAACTGTTACGGGGTATTCTATACCTTGCGTATTTAACTCTGTCTCATACCTCGTATAATGACTCACTCGATGAGGTTGATCTTCGCGATCAACACGATGTTTTTCAGCGAGTACGGACCAGAGAAAGCACTTGTTGTCGTTGTTCTGTATATTTAACACCGCCTTCTTATCCTTGATTCGTTTGGGTAGAGGAAGATAGCTTGCGCCTGCCAAAGGTACATATACTGCAATACCCAGGTCAAGATGTAATACCTATATAAAAGATAAAAACATCTATGAGAATTACATAGCAATATATTTATACTGTGTAATCTACGTTTAAACGTAGATTAATTATACATACATAAGCATAAACATATATCAGTAGTGTGTATAATTAACAAGCAATATACATACCTCTTCTAATAACCATCCAGAACCCTCTCTTTGATATTGTAAAAATGCTGTTTTTATCTTCTGCACCGCGTCGTCGTAATCTTTGTCAATAGTATTCAGGTTCGTTGTCGTAGTCGTCACGCTTCTAAAATGTGGGGTAGCTGTCTCCTCTCCTTCTGGTTTAGTTTTAACCATTTTCACTTTTATGCATAGAAACCATTTTATTCCACGATGTTTGTTGTGTTGTTTTTTTAGTTGGTTTGTAATTTTTTTCTTCTTTCCTTGTAACGTCAGTATGAGGTCGTTCTTTTCCCGCTTGTTAGGGTTGTATTTGAATATTTCTGCATTGCCTCCCAGAGCACTTTCTACCTGAAATGATTTAAAGAAAATATAAGAACCTATTTTACAGTCCAGTATTTTCATAATCATTCTAACAATCCATTATTAAATAACATGTATTAATCTTATATAACCACATGGTAATGTTATACATCACAACTGTTGTGTTCAGTTTAAATATAAAAAATTGATTCTTACCTGTACTTCATCATTCTCATTATTGGTTTGATCTATGACTCTCCCTCCCTCTTGGATCTACGAGGAAAAAAAGTAAAATTTAGAATCATAATATGAATAGCAAAAGAAAATATATATATATATTCTAATTTCTCCACTCACATGCACTACATTAAATATTCTTACAACAATACATACAACTCTGTTAATAATCAATCTTGTAAATAATTATTTAGAATACTTACTTCTGATTCTCCCAATATGGGCCCCTCATAATCATCTCCCATCTCTTCGGGTATATTTGCGAGCTAGATAAGTAAAAATATCTAGGTCAGACTTCAATCAATACATGCACAAAAATCTTATATAAAGTTATAAGAAACAGTCATATTATCATCGTTTCATGTTCCTACCTCACGTTCTATAATTTCCTCCTCCAACCTCTGTTTCTTAGCAGCTAGTTCTTCGTGTGATGATAGCTTTCTCTTGCTTCCATTACAACGCGGTTGGTGTGCAGTGAGATCTCGTTTCCTTTGATATATAGCGAGCCCCACAACTCGAACAAGAAAATGTTTCAGTAACACCTGCATGAAGCTCCCGATCGTGACGCAGTAAATTACGCCTATGTTTGAATGATTTACCACAGTGATCACATTCATGAGTCTGTAAAAGAATAAAAACAATTGCCATAAGTTTAGAATGTATATATAATATAATATACAAACAATAATCAAAGGAAGAAATACTTACATTCATCTGTACTGTTTGAGCTTGAGACTTTTCCATGTTACTTGGTTCAGGTTAACTCTAGCTGTATTGCTAGCGAACAAACTATCCGTATTTATAACCAAACGATCTATCGAATACATCATGGTACTAAAATAGAATTGGCCAAGACTTGTTGGACAAGATGTTTCACGATGGTGGTGCAATAAGAACACGTAATGTACTAAAAATAGATCGACTGACACTATTTCCAGATTCGAGCGAGCGAGTTATAGTAATCAAATCGGACCTAATTAACCAGCTGTTATTCCAGGAAGGACTAATAAAAAATATATATCTAAAAACTCACGCACAACATTGATTTAGCGATCATCAATTGCAGAATTAACCAAAAAGAAAGTTTTCGAATCTATCTTATTCAAACTCATTAACAATTCAGAATCAGTTTTAAGATAAACAAAAGGATTAAAGGATTAACACACAATACCACCCCCGCCATTTCGAATATATTAATGAAGATGATAACAAAAGACTTTGAATAAAACCCTTTTTCTTCACGTTTTTGACAATACGATTCTGTCGTGGCGTAATGGTAATGATCTGGTCTCCAAATCATGCAGTCAAGGGTTCGAGCCTCGGAATTGGCACTTCAATTTATTTGGAAAAATCTTTTATACCTTCTATAAAATTAAACAAATCGAGTAAAAACAACCCATGAAGTTTAAAGAATGAAATCGAATATTAGAAAAAAATATATATATATATGAAATCGGAAAAAAATGGAAATTATTAAAATATAGGAAATGAAAAAAAAAAAATGAGTAATATGAAATAAATAATTAAATCTACAAATCAGATTGTGTGACTTAAAATAGCTCACTGTCGAAGCTCCCATGACATGGCTCCGACGGGACAGCTCCCATAGCATTGCTCCCACGCTCCGACGGGGCGGCTCCCATAGCATTGCTCCGACGCTCCGACCGGAGCACATGTTGCAGAACTCTTGTTTATACCCTACTACTATCATTAACAGGTTCCCATTTAAATCTGTACTTTCCCATTTAAATCTGTACTTATGCAAACTGTGTTGATGTGTGCTAAACACACAGATCAACCATTCAGAGAAGTTCACTGCAGAAATAATATACTCTGATTGGTTGATCTGTGTGTTTAGCACACATCAACACAATTTGCATATAAGACAGATTTAAATGGGAAAGTACAGATTTAAATGGGAACCTTTTAAGTATCAAATATATTTTTGGAGGAGGTTTCTAAAACGTTGTCCATTATTTGTTGACAACATAAGGGATCATCCAAATAAATATTTCAGTTTGATTTAGCCGAAATGTTTAGCATTGCCATGAAAGTTCCATTCACCATAATAAAATTGTACAATTAATGCACCACACTTCTTTTTGTAAACAAAAGCAAAGTCTTTAGAGGCAGAGACAATTTTTTTCACCTTGTGGTTGTATCTTGTCATACCTGTGAGGGTGCGTGCAATGGACTTCTTCACTCCATCAATGGTTTGATCAGACAAAAACGAAAACAACTCATACACGAGTTCATTATTTGTGATGGAAATGACATCTGCTTTCTTATTTCCAGAGAAATAGCAGTTTGGCACAGTAGCATCTAAGTCTCTTAACACTTGGCGCATAGAGAAAAACACATAATGTGGTATACTTCTTGCAATTTCAGCATAGTAGGGTTTACGTATGGACACTTTTCCTGCCAGCCTTCTATGTATAGCACTAAGCCACAATCTACTCTCTTGATCTAGTATTGACCTTACACAAAGAGTCCGGGAATTTATATTTTGGGCAACTTGCTGAAGATCTATAAATGAAATAGCACTTTATAAATATGATGTTCAAAGAAAGGTGTAAAAATTAAATATTTATAAAATATTTTTATATTATTTTTTTTTTTTTAAATATTCAATTGATTGATTGATGAACTTTATTTAAAGAAGGTTTAAAGAGTATTTATAAAATACACCAGTTTAGCATAGCAAATCTTACACTGGGCCTTCTAGGGAAGAAAATTAAATAAATAATTTGTATAGAAGTGAAAATAAAAGAATTAAATAATGATATTGATAAAAGTATGCACTTGTTGCTGTAACACAGAATTGTCATTGCTTTCGAGCACATTCATGACACTTATCTTTCGAAAAGGTTATAACAAATTTATATTTGTTTTTACATATGATTAAAATAAAAATAAATAAATTAAACCTACCTTTTGAGTCCGTGGATGTTTTGAGAAAAGCCTGTCGAACCAGAGGGAGAAGTGACATTTTTGCGTTTTCTCGAAAAAATTCGTTGTCACACTCTTCTCTTCCATCAAATGTCTCAATCCAGTTGTCTAATTCTTCCTCCTGTCTATCTACCTCCTCTTCCTCAACTACCTCTCCTTCCTCTTGGTCACTATCCTCCCAAACCTGCTGCAAAACCTCCTCAACATTGAATCGAACCCTGCCACCGGCCGCCATTTTGGATTTCAGACTTATGCGTCAATGAAGTACACCGCTGGCCACAAATAATGGCGAAGTGTGTCGGCTTCAAACCCTTGTGCGCCGGGCGTGTTGTACATGCAAAAAAATGCGAAAAATTATATAGGAAAACAAATTACAAAGCGAATTGGACATTGGAATAATGATTTTATATTTATGTACGCAATTTTTTTATTTAAATGTTTTGAAGATAAATACTGCAGTTAATGACAAACATATCAAACATGATTTTTTTTTTGTAACAAAACAGATATTTCAATATTATTCCATATATTCATGTTCGGTATCAGACTAACTTTTAAGATTATCAATAAGCAAACTATTAAATGCATCTTTCTCTCTGGAAGGTTTTTGTAGGAGAATATTTTAAGATATGATTGTAAACGATGCTACTTTTGATGTCATTTGAATGGAATGTCGCGTCACTGATGACAGAGCTTGGTTCTCGTAACTAAGAACTGTAACTAAGGACCCTACATAATTGTTTAAGTTCTTTTATGAGAAAGTTATTCATAGTTTAAAATAGACTTTTTTGTGTCAAACTAAAAGTTGATAAAAAAATGTATGGCATGAAATTAATCATTAATCAAAATTTTATATGAATAACATTTCCATGTTTTTAATGTATAAGATATAAGAAAGAGTACAAACACTAAAAGTGTGCAATACTTTGTACTATTTACCACTAAATAGTGTTGATTAAACAATAGAGAACAAAAGAATTTGCATAATTTAGCAGTATTTAGTAGTATTTATGTTGCACACTTTTAGTGTTTGTACTCTATTCTATTATAATCACTTTCGACCAACATTTTCGGATTCTTTTAGAAATAGTAGGATGCATGATGATGATGATGATAGTGATAATTAACATCACTCTCATCACCATCATACTGCAAAAATCATCATCCCTTTTATAGCCATCGTCATGACAATAACTGATGATTATAAATATGATGGTGGTGATGATTTTGATGATGAATCATCAAGATCATCATGATCATTATCATCAGGAGCCCATCATATGCACCAGATCTAAATTAAATTACATTGCCATGATCACCATTTGTTTGTGTTTTCATTACCAAAACTTTTTAAAAAATGCGAATTATTATGCAATTCGATGAATTGCATTTGTAGATTTTATTGTAGCTGACTAGCTAGCAAGCCCCATGACAGCTGCTGGTCGCTAACAGAACAAGAAGGACTGGTGATGAACTATGCAAATTAGGCTTATCCCGTTTTCAGTGTGCGTTGCCAAAAAAAAAAAAAAATGGCCTCCGGAATCAGCATCTTCATTTTCCTCGCTTCTTCTATCATTGTTTCCTATGTGCAAGGTAATTTAAATACTCATTTTGTTTAGCTATACATCTTTATTCTTTGTTTCCTCGCTCTACAGTAAAACTAGCCAGCTTGTGAGCGGCTATAGCTGTGAAACGAATCCATGATTCAGAGACTTCTAAAGGCGTTAAAATTAAGAATTTATATTGTCTTAGTAGCAGGACGATAAGTGACCAATTTCTCCCCAGACCTCAGACACAAATCGATTGATTGCAGCTAAGGCCACTAACTTTACTAATCAGAAACATTGCAACTTTTTATAACCGATAATATATATATATATATTTTTTTTAGACGCCAGACTTCATGTATAGTCTTTTGTTATGTTATCATATGTAAATGTTTTTGAGATGAGACGGTATATATATGTATATTTGTTTGACTGCAACGTTGTCAACATCGAAAATATACATGTAATGCAGTATACCCTCATCTATGTTAAAACAAAAAAACAAAATACATACGAAATAGTCCTCGAAACTACTTTTAAAATATCGTAAAAAATCCTCAAACCTCTGGCATCCAGGGTATGTTATCAACTGATATGTGTTGATGAAACACCACACTGCAGAATAGAAAACAATATTCAGTAAATATTCATTGTTGCTGTGCAGAAATTGCTTTAAAGGTTACTTGACATTTAAACAAAAAAAATATTTGCTGTTGAATGGTTATGGAAAAATTGCGCTGTCAAAAAGTAACGAAAAAAACGAAAAACCTATGTAGTTTGGAATTAATATCTGCCAAAACATTTTTGACATGACAGAACGTGAATAACCTGAGGTTTTAGGTCAAAAGGAATTATTTAGAAGAAAAATCCTTTTGTTTTTAAAAGTAACGCCATCGTGACAATTCCATTTCTGTTTGGATTTCTTAAAATCGAAAGAGCTTTACAAAGATTCGGGACATTAATTAATTAACTAAAATTGAAGCGCTTAAAGGGGTACTTGGACGAAAATGGCTCGAAATTGTAAAAATGGGTTTTAAGAGCTGAAATTTTGCTTAAATAATCTTCAATATCTAAACAATTATTGTGTAAAGTATTGTTCCGATAGTCCAAAGGAAAGTATTAAAAATTAACGGTTATTTTCCGTCCGCCATTGTTTTGCTTGTATCATGAATCCGGCTCAAGAGGATTGGGTCGAGTCAGGAAATGACATCATACCCGCAACACATAACAAATACTCGTGGCTAATATACATGTAAATCTACTTGGAAAGTTGAAAAACTTATGTTTTAACCGAAACATGTCTTGGTGCTGCGAAGTGTATGGCTTCAGGAGTGTTGTACACAAAGTATCTAGTATTTCTGTGCACATTTCGTCCTTAAAACTGAGGCTGATTCAGACAAATAGAAGAGATTTTTGCGCGGCCAACGAGCAAACTTCATCCTTTGGGATTATTTGGGGTTTGTTTAAAACATTTTGGATAAAAATAAGTCTGTAAGGCTATACATTTCAGAGGACAACAACAAAGGCTTGTAACGGGGGCAATCCCAACAATTTGGGTTTTTGAACAGACCGATACACAGCAGTGTTGAGTGCAAGAAGTTGGCGTCAGGTAAGCGAAATATTATTCGAACTGACCAAGCCATGTTCAATCAAGATCGTTGATTTCACTTCTTCTTTTTCGAATTAATATGAAATAAGTGTTGCAGCAAAAAACTATTTAAGACTTTAAAAATAGATCCATTCACTTTGGTTATATGCTATGAATTGGAATGTTGTTTTATTGAAATATTTTAGCTCGTTTACGAGTGCACTCATTGACAGAGCTTAGTTTTTTACGGTCGCGTTAATTATTTATGTAACTTCTTTCAATAGTCGATGTATATAATGTAAAAGATGTTATAAAAGACTTAGCTAGATATTATTTACCGCTCAATTGGCTTTTAAAAAGACTATTAGAATGATTCAGGACTGATCTAAGCTCGAAACTGTTGTTTGTTTTTTGTTTCGTATCCGGTCGTATCGTTTTGTTTGAGTTGACATGCGATCCCAGCTTGACTCTCGCTGACCTATTTATACTGTGGATTGATAGTTATGTCAGAAACTCTATTTACAATTATGTTCTATGTTCGAAATGATATATGTTCTTATGTTCACTGCAATTTTAGAGCAGCTAATTCATCCTTTAGCCGGCTCGGTTAGACTATAGCATTTGTTTACGTGATGCACAGACTTGCGTGACTTAAATTACTTTGACGAATTTCAACCTAAACCATCATTTGTAAACTGACTAACTATAACACAGTTGGACTTCAAGGATGACACTTCTTTTGTATATAAACGAACAATAAACATGCTTTCATGTGATCGGTAAAAATATTTTCAAGTTTTACGTTCCAGGAGCATTTCAAGGCGTCAAACTTTGACAATTTTCTCATGGTTTGCGAGACATTTGGTCACATTAAAAAATACATGAAAAATTAATCCTTCGTCTTAAGTCGTAATAATTGTCAAGTAATAATGCCGAAGAAAGTATTGAAACTTATGAGATCTGTGAATTTTCCTTGTTTAATAAATTCGAGCTATTTCACTCTACTTGACTTTGTTTGATTTTGTACAGGAAGCCGTATAATACATCTTCTTCTTTAATAGATACAACTGGCTCCAAATCTTCATTATATCCCAAATTGAACATTCCCAGGGCTCTCCATTGAACAGCAATATATAAGGGGCTTTTAAAAATACCCTAAGAGCTGATTTTTCCGCCGTAGAGAACAAGTATTGACTAGAAAACTTTAGTAAATTCTCTAAAGAAATGTACGGTGAAATGGAGACTAATTAATATTCGTTGCGTGTATGACGTCATACGGCGAGCCGCTGTACTCAATGACTTTTTGACCGTGAGACAAACAGATCAATGGCGGACGAAAACGTAACCGTAAATATTTAATACTTTCCTTTGGACTTTCGGAATAAAACTTAACACAATGATTATTTAGGTATTGAAGATTATTTAAGCAAAGTTTCAGCTCTTAAAACCCAGTATTTGCCATTTTACAATTTCGAGCCATTTTCGTCCAAGTACCCCTTTAATTATCGCAAGGTTATTTGCAGTTTATGTTATCTTTGAAGCATATTTTGTTATCCTTTCGGACGTGGTCATGACATTCACTTAACATTTTTATATATATTTAATTTCTCCGTTCTTTGTCGCCTTCTTGGTCAAAATTCATCGATCGAGCTTCAATTAGGAGCCTCGATCGGAACCGTTTGCGTCAACAGACTTTTTCAAACCATACTTACCCCTCCCCTCCTGTAACAAACTGCTTTGTACAAATTATATACTTCGTGTCTTACATTTTTTAACACCGAATCGTTATGGCTTTTTTGTACTCTAGTTTAACCGAAGAACAAAAACACGTAGTCTCCACAATAGAAAGCGAGCGTAATCTCCTGCTTACAGGATAGCAGTTTGTTACAGGAGGGGAGGGGTAAGTATGGTTTGAAAAAGTCCGTTGAAAGCCTGATCGCGTAGCGGCTCGGATTTCAGCGATATCGTTGAGATACAGCGGTGTTTTTTTTAGTGAAAGCGTTCGAGTTTTGAAAATAACTTTGGTTTAGTGGAAGGAGTGAGTATCGGGCAAAGATAATCCGAAGGAATTTTGTCGAGATTCGTAATTTCGGGCCAGCTAGAAGGGAATTACTGGAGCTACCTGGGGAGCGAACTCGTCCGAGTGTGCTACCTTCCCCTCTTCTTAGGACGCTGGAGAACATCAGCCATAAATCACTGAAAATTGAAGGAAATGGCATGAAACTTCACAGAAATGCAAAGTACAAATGCATAGCTTGGGCTACCTGTGCTGTAAGTGTAAACTATATTATGATGTTGAGAAGAATCCTGGTCCGAAAAACACACTATATGTTGATCCAAGCAAGACAATAACAGCACCATATAGCTGGTACTGCTTTTATCTTTGGACAAATTACAGTACAACAATGTGTTGAAATGAGTTTATGTTCTTTAATTTATAATAACAAAGATGAAATTAATTCATCAAATGATCTTGTAATGATAATGAATATTGAGGATCAGTTCTGATTGTCACAATCGGCATGACAGTCATTTCTCATGAAATCAGAACTACCCACAAGGTTAAATGTGCTTAATACTGATTATGAACTTCAATATAGTGACAGTTTTAAAGGTAATCTACAAAAAGAAACTGCAAATTATTCATATGAGATATAGGTAGATAAACAAATTTCTAATGAAAGTGCGCGTTCACGCAGGCGTCTATTTTCATCAATTGTACTTATAATTAAACGTAGTTAGAGCATCAAAGAGAATCCCGAGTTCACGCAGTTATGCGTCTAGTTATTATTATTATTATTATTATTATTATTATTATTATTATTATTATTATTATTATTATTATTATTATTATTATTATTATTATTATTATTATTATTATTATTATTATTATTATTATTATTATTATTATTATAATAGGCTTTACAGTATTTGAATACACTTTGTGAAGCAGTGGTTTCCCTGTGGTAATTTGTAAATTCGAACCAGGTGGTCAGCGGTTGTTAAATAAAACCAAAGTTTCTGCAAATACCAAGAAAATATTCTAAATTTATGTTAAAAATTTTTTTTTTATTACAGCTGACGGAATTCTATGTTATGAAACCATCAAATTGATAAGAAACGTCAAGAATGCTAGAGCAACTTTTGAGCATTTTTTAGAACGTACTGTGTACCATCTTACAACATAACGCGCCTTAACGTGGCCACACTATTAAAGTTTTGTACAAGTTAAATTAGCGTTCAAAAGTTTCACTTTTCAAATTGTTTGCTACACCTTTTCAAATTTAAACATCCTCAGAAGTTGTTCAGGCACTTATAAACTTTACTCTTGTCTTCGCTTTGAACGCGTTTATCATTAGTCAGTCGGCGTGTCTTTTATATTAAGCTCCAATTCTCGCTTTCTGATTGGTTAACTTGGACAAAACTTTAATTAGGCGTCGCGCTGTAAAAGGTAGCCGGGCCTTTGCATCGAAGCGAAATGAACGTTGACCGTCTCGCTTCGATGCAAAGGCCCAGCTACCTTTCAATATGGCGCAGGGAGATGTGAAGGGGATTATAATAAAATTTAAAAAATGATATGCTACTATAGTTAGCTCAAGCGATCGTTTGCCATTCTTATTTATAGCCCGTAGGATGGATGACTACTCTGAAAGTTTGGATTTCTCTCAGTAGATACAACTTTATATTATCATTTATTTTGTTGTTGTTTTTTAGTGGTCTCCTCAGTGACATCCATCGATTGCTTTTATTGCGAGTCCAGTCAATCCTGGAATGATTGTCAGCTGCAGAAAGCTGTTAAGCATTGCCGTACAAATGAAATATGCCTCACGTGGGAACGGCACTTGAAACGCGACACCGGCAGCCATTCACACGAGTACAGGCTATTATGCGGGAGACCTTCATCATGTACCAGAGAACAGTGTAAATCTTATCAACCACACTTGAAGCTTATTGGTTGTAGCATCAACTGCTGTAATACAACTCTTTGTAACCATGGTGAGAATGGCGGCGGTCATTTTGAAAGCGCAAACGGAGTGCTGTTATTTTCAGCTTTAATTATTTGGTATCCATTAGTACATATATTTTGATATCAACTGCTGTAATACAACTCTTTGTAACCATGGTGAGAATGGCGGCGGTCATTTTGAAAGCGTAAACGGAGTGCTGTTATTTTCAACTTTAATTGTTTATATTTTTTTAGGTTTTTGTACCTTTTCTATGTTAACATACATTAAACTTTTATGTTAGCATTTCTAACCAAATGAACGTTCGTGACTTTTTAAAACTGCACTTTAGCTCTTCGGACCCCTCCACTGTATCTCCCATCTAATTTAGTAATGATATCTAATAAGTGCTACCGCACATGTTGTAATCACAAGAGTGCTACTGCACATGTTGTAATCACTAGACTAGAGTGCTACTGCACATGTTGGAAATTAACAAACTGTAATGATATCTAATGAGTACTACTGCACATGTTGTAATTATTAGACTAGAGTGCTAATGAAACACAATGTAATGATATCTGATGAGTTTAATTTTATCCATGTAAAGATAATAAAGCAATTTACAAATATTTTCAAGATTTGTTGCTGCTGTTATTTTTCAACTATCATTAACAGGTTCCCATTTATATCTGTACTTTCCCATTTAAATCTGTACTTATGCAAATTGTGTTGATGTGTGCTAAACACACAGATCAACCATTCAGAGAAGTTCACTGCAGAAATAATATACTCTGATTGTTTGATGTGTGTGTTTAGCACACATCAACACAATTTGCATATAAGACAGATTTAAATGGGAAAGTACAGATTTAAATGGGAACCTTTTAAGTATCAAATATATATTTGGATGAGGTTTCTAAAAAGTTGTCCATTATTTGTTGACAACATAAGGGATCATCCAAATAAATATTTCAGTTTGATTTATATTTAGCCGAAATGTTTAGCATTGCCATGAAAGTTCCATTCACCATAATAAAATTGTACAATTAATGCACCACACTTCTTTTTGTAAACAAAAGTCTTTAGAGGCTGAGACAATTTTTTTCACCTTGTGGTTGAATCTTGTCATACCTGTGAGGGTGCGTGCAATGGACTTCTTCACTTCATCAATGGTTTGACCAGACAAAAACGAAAACAACTCATACACGAGTTCATTATTTGTGATGGAAATGACATCTGCTTTCTAGTTTCCAGAGAAATAGCAGTTTGGCACAGTAGCATCTAAGTCTCTTAACACTTGGCGCATAGAGAAAAACACATAATGTGGTATACTTCTTGCAATTTCAGCATAGTAGGGTCTACGTATGGACACTTTTCCTGCCAGTCTTCTATGTATAGCACTAAGCCGCAATCTACTCTCTTGATCTAGTATTGACCTTACACAAAGAGTCTTGGAATTTGTATTTTGGGCAACTTGCTGAAGATCTATAAATGAAATAGCACTTTATAAATATGATGTTTAAAGGTAGGTGTAAAAATTAAATATTTATAAAATATTTTTATATTATTATTATTTTTTTAAATATTCAATTGATTGATTGATGAACTTTACTTAAAGAAGGTTTAAAGAGTATTTATAAAATACACCAGTTTAGCATAGCAAATCTTACACTGGGCCTTCTAGGGAAGAAAATTAAATAAATAATTTGTATAGAAGTAAGAATAAATAAATTGAATAATAATATTGATAAAAGACATATGCTCTATCTAAAAATTTGAATAATACACTACATAAGAATTTAGATATGAAATAGAGAATACATAAAATGTAATTTCACATTGAATAAGTTCTAGGAAGAGATAACATACATGTCCAAAAAGTTTTTATATGATTTTTCGTTGAACTCGGTGCCAAAACGTGACTCTTCGGAACGACGGATTATTGTCGATTTGAGTTGTTCTCACGGTAGTTCTGTGAACGACAGTATTTCAACTGATTCCTTTCTCGCGGACCCATTCAACCTATCCTATCCTACTGTCGATCAGATTGCCGCCGCTGTTGTATGGCATGGACGGTGTTGCTCTCTGTACAAACGCGATCTTAGGCAGGCTTATTGCCAGTTTCCTGTCGATCCTTATGGCTGTGACTTATTTGGATACACCTGGAATAATCAATATTATTTTAATACAGTTCTCACGATGGGTCTTCGTTCGGCAGCTATGACATGTCAACGCTCTACTTCGGCAGTTTCATGGATCCATCGTCGTTCTGGTCACACTATATTCAATTATCTAGATGATTTCATAGGAGTATCCCCGTCATCCTGCGCTCTATCGGATTTCAATCATCTTGAAATCCCTTTTGTCGTCTCTGGGTCTACAAGAATCTCAGTCTAAAGCCAGTCCTCCTAGGACGATACTTACTTGCTTAGGAGTTGATATCAACACAAAAGAATTTACTTTATCCGTTTATTCTGAGCGTTTAATAGATCTAAAAACATTACTACACTCCTGGCTTACTAAGAAATCTGCGACTAAACGTGAACTGCAGTCTCTCGTAGGGAAACTCGTGTTCGTCTCCAAATGTGTTCGTCAGAGTCGCGTTTTCATTGCACGGATGTTGTGTTTGCTTCGTCGAGTTGCTCTCCCTCATCATCGTATCAACTTGAATGCTGAATTTCGTAGAGACATTCAATGGTGCAGTGGTGCCCGACAGTTTAATGGTGTTACCGTCATTAATGTTAGCGATTGGTCTTCTCCTGGGGAATGTTTTCTACGGACGCCTGCCTGACAGGATGTGGAGGTATTTGTGTACAGCAATTTTTTCACGCCGAATTTCAAAAATCAAAACCAGTGGGGAAAAAAGCACAATGATCACATGAACTTCAAGTCATTTTATGCTTCTTACGGAAGAAGAAAAAAAAAGTATGAACACATCATCTCGTGCACCAGAGCTAGAAGTGGAAAATATCCTTACAAATCATTACAAAATGACTTCAGATTTTTGCCAGACACAAAACAGTTAGGTCATGTGCATAAGTCAAATTCAAGAAGTTTGTATTGTGTGAAAATTGTAGTAAATGTTTGCAAGTGTCTTGTACGATTTCAATATGGCGAGCGATTGTTCAGACACATGAAGTCGTGACCGACCTGAAAACCGCGGTGTATTAAATAAAAACACGATCAATTTGTTACAAAAATAAAATACCTTATCTAGATGTCCAAAGTCTTATTTTATAGAAAAAAGGCGATATAATTCTGAATTTGTTTTCATACTTTTGCAATATCTATTTATACGGCAAGAATTTGACTGCCAGCTCGCGATGCAACGCCACCAAAATACGTCCCGGAAAAAAAACCCATAAGAGAACAAACGTTCTCTTGTTTAATAAAATATATATATTTACAAGACTGTATTTTTAGTAATGTTCATGCTTCACTATATATAAAAGACTTACATAGTTTACTTGTACAATAGATCAGAATAATGTAAACATTTCTTCTTTGTCAAGTAATGTAGCAGCACATGGTTCCACCGGTCAAGATCACGGGCTCACAAAAGCGACCAAAAAAATATGGAACATAACTCGAACTCATTCCAAAACTGGAGTCTAAGTCGAACTCGAACTCGAGTCAAAGAAAATATTGCCCTGTAGTTTCTTTATTTCTTTGTATATAAAGGTTTCTATTTACCTAGCTAACTAAATAATCAAAACCAGGCAATACCGTGACGATGTTTGATATGTGGTTTTCATGCCCTTTATTGTATTAAACATTATTTTTTCGCTACTCAGTAAGTATTCTCAAAGCAAAAACTGAAACTCAATTTTGATACATATTTTTTGTTGCTTCCAGTTGTTTGTTTTGTTTTGCTTTCGAATAACATTTGAATATTCATTTGTGGGAATTCTCGCACGCTGATTGGTTAATCGCTTCAACGAAAATATCAGGACAAATGTAGACGTTGTGTTTGGTTTGTAATGAAAAATCGTTCTAGTCTCGCTATTTTAGAAATTCTGACCATATTTTATGGCCAATAAGTTAAAAACGTTAGAATAATTCTACTTTTCATAAAAAAATTGCCGAGGTTCATGATTTTTGACTTGAAAAAAGTCAGTTTGTTAAGCAGTGGCAAGGCAGTTTGGTGTTGTTTTGCTTGATTACTGGCGAAAAAATCCTCTTTTCGGTTGAAATACGATTTCTAAATAGAGATAGTGATGGAGCAGTTTTGTTTTTGTATAAAATTCGGCTATCGCTGTGTTTAGAAAGTAAGTTTTCTTCCTTTTTCTCATAGTTTAAACATGTACTAAAAGAACGCTGTGTAGCCCTGGGCGGTATCTACAAACACTGGCTAAAAATATCGTACAACTGGCAACTATTTATTTTTAAGTGACGTGCACCACACCCCTTATACTGTTAGACTACGACTCCCTGCCTTTTATGTATAAATTAATAATTGATCAACTCTATCGTTATGTCTAGTAATCGCTACAAGCCTACACAAGTAGTAATCGTTTTATGGCTCCTTCTCTCTACGTTATTCAATAGAAATAACAAAACACTTAATTTAAACAAAAAACGAAGCTAACAAAGAATACAATAAGTTTCCAGTACACACAGAAGGAGCCCGTTTTAGGTTACTTGCATTTTGTTATTCAGGATAAATCTTTTATTTTCAAGTTTGGAATCGTTAGAAATGTTTTGAATAAGTCACTGTAAGACTTAGTTTCGTTTTTTTTCTTAACTTTGAAAGAAATTGACGTAGTGTTAAGGTATGACGCAGTTCAGGGATAAGCATTTGATTGACACTTGCAGTCAGGTGAGTAATATTAAGCACATAGAACCAAAGTCGTTCTGAGTAGGGAATTCTCCTCAGAACGAGCCATTCCTTTAATTGGCAAATGTTTACATTAGCCTTACTTCACGTTGGTAGTTCTGTTTGGGTTATGTCTCACATATATAAATCCGATGTAATAAGAATTGTAGTTAGTCGAAGTCGAAGCTGAAGTTGAAGTTAAAAAGAAGCTACAAATAAAAGAAATATAAAAGACCATAAAGGTACGATGATCCCGTAGTCCAACAATACAATACTTTCGGTATCGATTCTACATATAGTTGAATAATTGAATAGTGAAATATTTCTTGATTTTAGTGACGCGTCTTTAAGTTATAAGTGTTCATACTTCCATGGCAAATAGGGTTTTCCGATTTTGCGACTTTGGTACTAATAGTACCAGGTACTAATTAGCATACGTGTTTACCGCTATTAGAATTTCTAGGAATTGTATGTGTTCAAAATATTGCATGTTCTGAGTAAGTATAAGAATTAAAAACAATATTGCAGAAATAATGACAAATTATAAACACTGGAACTATCATATGGCACTATTTGTGCCGGTACGTAAATCGGAAAACACTAATATGTTAACAACTGTGGCATATTACCAGCCATTTGCGTGTACTTGTTTTAATCCTAATACTGGTCATGGATACGCACCAAATTTACATTTAGCTTTATGTAAACGACGAGTATAACTATGAAGTCTCCTCAGAACGAGCCATTCCTTTAATTGGCAAATGTTTACATTAGCCTTACTTCACGTTGGTAGTTCTGTTTGGGTTATGTCTCACATATATAAATCCGATGTAATAAGAATTGTAGTTAGTCGAAGTCGAAGCTGAAGTTGAAGTTAAAAAGAAGCTACAAATAAAAGAAATATAAAAGACCATAAAGGTACGATGATCCCGTAGTCCAACAATACAATACTTTCGGTATCGATTCTACATATAGTTGAATAATTGAATAGTGAAATATTTCTTGATTTTAGTGACGCGTCTTTAAGTTATAAGTGTTCATACTTCCATGGCAAATAGGGTTTTCCGATTTTGCGACTTTGGTACTAATAGTACCAGGTACTAATTAGCATACGTGTTTACCGCTATTAGAATTTCTAGGAATTGTATGTGTTCAAAATATTGCATGTTCTGAGTAAGTATAAGAATTAAAAACAATATTGCAGAAATAATGACAAATTATAAACACTGGAACTATCATATGGCACTATTTGTGCCGGTACGTAAATCGGAAAACACTAATATGTTAACAACTGTGGCATATTACCAGCCATTTGCGTGTACTTGTTTTAATCCTAATACTGGTCATGGATACGCACCAAATTTACATTTAGCTTTATGTAAACGACGAGTATAACTATGAAGTCTTTTTGATACTGTTTGTATCTTTCTGTTTGTTCTTTCTGTTGTACTTGTACTAGTGTCTTGTAAGTCGTGACCGACTAAATTTGTTACAAAAATAAAATACCATATCTAGATGTCCAAAGTCTTATTTTATAGAAAAAAGGCGATATAATTCTGAATTTGTTTCCATACTTTTGCAATATCTATTTATACGGCAAGAATTTGACGGCCAGCTCGCGATGCAACGCCACCAAAATACGTCCCGAAAAAAAAAACCATAAGAGAACAAACGTTCTCTTGTTTAATAAAATATATATATTAACAAGCCTGTATTTTTAGTAATGTTGATGCTTTACTATATATAAAAGACTTACATAGTTTACTTGTACAATAGATCAGAATAATGTAAACATTTCTTCTTTGTCAAGTAATGTAGCAGCACATGGTTCCACCGGTCAAGATCACGGGCTCACAAAAGCGACCAAAAAAAATATGGAACCTAACTCGAACTCATTCCAAAACTGCAGTCTAAGTCGAACTCGAACTCGAGTCAAAGAAAATATTGCCCTGTAGTTTATTTATTTATTTCTATATAGAGGTTTCTATTTACCTAGCTAACTAAATAATCAAAACCAGGCAATAACCAGTCCCTTCGTGACGATGTTTGATATGTGGTTTTCATGCCTTTTATTGTATTAAACATTATTTTTTCGCTACTCAGTAAGTATTCTCAAATCAAAAACTGAAACACAATTTTGATACATATTTTTTGTTGCTTCCAGTTGTTTGTTTTGTTTTGCTTTCGAATAACATTTGAATATTCATTGGTGGGAATTCTCGCACGCTGATTGGTTAATCGCTTCAGAGAAAATATCAGGACAAATGTAGACGTTGTGTTTGTTTTGTAATGAAAAATCGTTCTAGTCTCGCTATTTTAGAAATTCTGACCATATTTTATGGCCAATAAGTTAAAAACGTTAGAATAATTCTACTTTTCATAAAAAAATTGCCGAGGTTCATGATTTTTGACTTGAAAAAAGTCAGTTTGTTAAGCAGTGGCAAGGCAGTTTGGTGTTGTTTTGCTTGATTACTGGCGAAAAAATCCTCTTTTCGGTTGAAATACGATTTCTAAATAGAGATAGTGATGGAGCAGTTTTGTTTTTGTATAAAATTAGGCTATCGCTGTGTTTAGAAAGTAAGTTTTCTTCCTTTTTCTCATAGTTTAAACATATACTAACAGAACGCTGTGTAGCCCTGGGCGGTATCTACAAACACTGGCTAAAAATATCGTACAACTGGCAACTATTTATTTTTAAGTGACGTGCACCACACCCCTTATACTGTTAGACTACGACTCCCTTCCCTTTATGTATAAATTATTAATTGATCAACTCTATCGTTATGTCTAGTAATCGCTACAAGCCTACACAAGTAGTAATCGTTTTATGGCTCCTTCTCTCTACGTTATTCAATAGAAATAACAAAACACTTAATTTAAACAAAAAACGAAGCTAACAAAGAATACAATAGGTTTCCAGTACACACAGAAGGAGCCCGTTTTAGGTTACTTACATTTTGTTATTCAGGATAAATCTTTTATTTTCAAGTTTGGAATCGTTAGAAATGTTTTGAATAAGTCACTGTAAGACTTAGTTTCGTTTTTTTCTTAACTTTGAAAGAAATTAACGTAGTGTTAAGGTATGACGCAGTTCAGGGATAAGCATTTGATTGACACTTGCAGTCACGTGAGTAATATAAAGCACATAGAACCAAAGTCGTTCTGAGTAGGGAATTCTCCTCAGAACGAGCCATTCCTTTAATTGGCAAATGTTTACATTAGCCTTACTTCACGTTGGTAGTTCTGTTTGGGTTATGTCTCACATATATAAATCCGATGTAATAAGAATTGTAGTTAGTCGAAGTCGAAGTCGAAGCTGAAGTTGAAGTTAAAAAGAAGCTACAATTAAAAGAAATATAAAAGACCATAAAGGTACGATGATCCCGTAGTCCAACAATACAATACTTTCGGTATCGATTCTACATATAGTTGAATAATTGAATAGTGAAATATTTCTTGATTTTAGTGATGCGTCTTTAAGTTATAAGTGTTCATACAGCTTCCATGGCCAATAGGGTTTTCCGATTTTGCGACTTTGGTACTAATAGTACCAGGTACTAATTAGCATACGTGTTTACCGCTATTAGAATTTCTAGGAATTGTATGTGTTCAAAATATTGCATGTTCTGAATAAGTATAAGAATTAAAAACAATATTGCAGAAATAATGACAAATTATAAACACTGGAACTATCATATGGCACTATTTGTGCCGGTACGTAAATCGGAAAACACTAATATGTTAACAACTGTGGCGTATTACCAGCCATTTGCGTGTACTTGTTTTAATCCTAATACTGGTCATGGTTACGCACCAAATTTACATTTAGCTTTATGTAAACGACGAGTATAATTATGAAGTCTTTTTGATACTGTTTGTATCTTTCTGTTTGTTCTTTCTGTTGTACTTTTAATTCATTCCTAACACACTAAATACAGATGTTGTTTTTTCGTATGTCAACTTTCTTGCAAGCAGGTGTATATGATCAAATGCGCAAAGTTTTAATATCGATAGATTTTACAAGAAAGTTATATTTTATATATAACTCTAACTCAAGCCCTAACTGAAATCTGATTTGATGCCTTCTGTTTTTCAGATCAACAATGCGTTATATCCACAAAACTTTCCTTTTCGTATCCATGATAATGTGTTGCATGTTCCAGTTCCTTCGCGGTCAGTTTGAGTCGTCAACCACATTACAGGACTGGGCACTACTGAACCACGTGTTCACCAGCATCAACTTCACGACTTTGATGGGTTGTTTTCTAGAGTGTACCATGGTTTCACAATGCTACAGTCTTAATTTTTATCCTTCAAATGGGCTTTGTGAGCTAAGCAAAGCTACCAACATATCCCATCCTGATGATTTCCGTCCTGTTATGAATGCTGTGTATCTAGAATACAAGAAAATGCTGATTTGTTCTGATATTCAAAACTGTGTCCAAGGCATGCACTGCATCATAAAACAAGATGAACGAATATGCAAAGGTAAGTTGTGTTTTTACATTTTACTTAAATCGAACTTGATTTTTTTTTTTTTTTGCGCCAAACTTGCAACGTACGTCATTTTTCCGCCAAAATTTTAAAATTTCAAAAGTAAAAAGAAGATATAATTAGGAACATTGATCTGTAAAGTTATGACCGAGTTTCATGGATTTCGAAATTAAAATGAAAAAGTTTATTAAAGTTGGCCGATTTCAATGCCTTTTTTTCCTCCACCATATATGGATTTGTCCTTCAAGACGGTTTGTCCGTCGTCGTGTGAATAGGGCCTTTGAGAATAACCCTTTGGTGCCGGCCAATATTATTGGATTTTTGACTGTTTTTGATGCGAAAAGTTAAAAAATCGATGTCAATTCCAAATTCGAACTACCGATGGCTCAAGTTTTCCAGGAAAGCATTGCGGAATTTAGCTCGTTCAATTCCGAGTCAACACTTTGACCCTGAATTGAGCTAAAATCCATTTTATAAGTGCTCTTTTCAGCCATTTGCTACTACAAGAGCCCCTAGTCATGCATCATTAAGTTTGGCTAGTTGGAGGACGATTTTACAAAGAAAATAGCGCCAGTCGTATTGTCCATTGACAATGGTGTCGTTGGAGTAAAATCGCTTTCCTGGTCGTCTTTATTTTAGTGAGTTTCGCCTTGTAAAGAGTGCAATCGGTGCAATTTGTGTCCGGTTGGAGTGGGTGACGGGATTGTAGTCTGGGCTATGTGCTGTCGAAAATTTGCATAATTACCCACAGTGCTTTTGGTTAATAAATGGGGAAACGAGTTAAGAAATCAAATGAACTGGGCTGATGTGTTCTGAGAATTCCGAATTTTGTTTTTTAAATTATATTATTTGCATTAAAATCAGAGATGAAAAATGACGTTTGATGTGTTGTTCTATGGCGCAAAAACGCACATTTTGAAGTTCACCTTAACACATAAAAACTCTATATTTTACAAATTTGGATCTCAGATGATCAATTAAATGTCAGATGTTGTGAAACTTACAAGTCAACACAGATAATTATATTTTAATGCCATGACTTTCAAAGCGAGAGAGCTAGAATTTTTGAAGTCATCGTTCCTGGCGGAACAATATTTGAAAAGGCCGGCACCAAAGGGTTAAGGCCCGGGCAAACGGTTTCAACATTTGCTTCAACATCCGTTCGATTTTGTTGAATGGTAATATGTTTAAACGATTTTAAACTCTTTCAACATCAATTCAACATCGATTCAACACGTTTCAACTAATGTTGAAAGAGTTTAAAAGCGTTTAAACATTGCCATTTAACAAAATCGAACGGATGTTGAAGCAAGTGTTGAAATCGTTTGCCTGGGCCTTTACCATCAGCCATTTCGACACTAGAAGACGGACAAACCGCATTTTGATGAGAAAACCGTCTTTTAACGGACAAGTCTTCTGGTGTAAAAGAGGCACGAACACAATTTGAGAAGCAAATGAGTGTCTCTTTTTGTTAAATTTACTTTGGATGAATACATTTAACAGACAAATTGTCTTTTAAGACGATGTTTGCGCGCTTCCTCTAGTGAGAAGAAAGCTATTGTTATTGTCACAATTATTGACAATGTTATTATTATCATCGTTATTTTTGTAGACTGTGGAAGTGCTTTGGGAATGGAAGATGGTAGGATTCCTGACTCGGCAATAAAGTCATCATCTAACTATCACAATGTGATTGGAGCACAATATTATGCTCGACTCAATATTTTTAATAGCTGGCCTCCTCGTTATAAAAGGTAGGCTTGCATGATTTGTATTGAAAAAGTTAGTGACAAAAACACCTATGAGCTGAGGTTGAAACATTTAAGGATCATAAAAACATATCAATGCTAACCTGCGTGGCGGCTCTAGGGTTTTGGGAGAGAGGGGTGGATTGAATAGAGGGAAGAAGGGAGAGCCTGCTGATAACCTTAGCATATCAAAAACTACGACAATCTGGTGGTCGTAGTTTGAATAACAAAAAAGTGGGGGAAAATGAAAAAGTTTGAAACATATTTCAGTACGTATAATAGAATCAAAAGTTTTGAATATTCTGTCATACCAAGCATTTGATATTTTGTCCGCCATGTTTGTGCACGTGCCTTCAAAAAGTCCCGAATTGCGGCATCGAGTATGAATACGTTGTCAACATGTGTAGCACCGACTGAAGTCAGCGCGCATTCGCTCCACTATCCTGTGGAAAAAAAACAAGATCAAATTGATTTTATACGCCGACGATATAGTGTTCTTCTCTCGCGAAACGGTCTTCAACAGGTTTTGAATATCATGAATTCGCGTTTTTTCTCGCTTCGGCCTGAAAATTGCTGAGCACAAAACCATGATTTTTCATGCTGATGCTCGTCAAACGCAACGCTGAAGACATCGAAAATGTCAGTCGACTGAACATTCCGATATCTCAGCTACCGCCTCACAAACACCGCCGTACACGCACCACTAGCTGAGCAAATTTCATCCGCTTAGAGTAAATGGACTGAGCTCAAACACATCCTTTGCGATCGTGAAATCCAACTCTGGATTCGTGTCAAAATCCTCGAATCGACAGCCCGAGCTCGTCTCCTTCTACGTAGTCCAAATCGAACTCCTCAATACTGCTGAAAAGCGAAAATTAGACTCGATCTGGCACCAATTCCTCCGGAAAATAGTCAAAGGCGATTTTGCCCGCAAACATGCACCACCGAAAGAGACCAAAAAACGTCTGGAACGTGAAAAACTCACTCCAGACGAAAAAGAAAAAATGGGACTGATCCTACAAGTTCTCGAACCTCGAAATCTGGCGCATCTGCGGCTCTGGCTCGATTTATAGACTTAGCGGACAAATTCCATCTGAAGTACATCGCCCGTGTCACCTGCATGGATAACACGGCTTATCAAATTAAAGCAGCTGCTATACTCTGAGCCGGCAAAAACAACGTCCAACAACGTGGATGAAATAGAAAAAAATATACAGATATTGAAACTGAACAGAAAAGATCATGTTTAACCGAGCTGAATTAAACTAGTGGATCAACACAACATATGCACGGCCAGCCAAGTTTGTAATGTCAAATTAATGCTGAACCACTCGATCGATCCATCTTCACAAAGATGGCGGCTCTATATATCTTTAACAAAAAAAATGTCATGTTTGTTCGCCCATAACGCCGCAACGAAATGATCTACAACGTTGAAACTTACCAGTGTATGTAGTTTTAAACGCTATATAAGATTATGAAAATTCAAATGTACATGTATTATAATGCGAAATTACGCTTTTTAATTTGATGTTGACGTACACGTGATGTAGGTGAAAGCCAACATTTTTCTAAACTACTACTCCGTGCAACACAGCGATCAAACAACTTGCATGTGTAACAAAATGTTCTCAGCTGTAAATTTGTCTTGTAAATATGTTGGAGGGCGATTATAAGAAATTCCCTGAATTTGAGTGTACACAACCTTTGTTATATTGCGAAGCTACCATTAATTTACACTTTTGGGTTTCTGTTTACATTTTGAAAAAAGGGATCGTCTACTACTCCAAACTGTTTTTATAGAGTCCGTATGAATGTCAGATTTGTGTGCTGGATCATTTTAATTATTTTCTCGCGCATGCGTGGTTGTTTGACGGTTGTGTTACTCCGGGCCCTAAAATCACCTACGGTCACCAAAGATCACTCAAGATTGGCAACTCAAATATGGCTAAATTTTCAAAATAATGGCGACACACAGCAAGGAATTGAAGGATATCTATTGTAATTTTATTATATGCATTACTTCCGTGACTGGAAACAGTGTGACATTATTTGATATTTCCATTTCCAGAACCGGAGAGTGGCTACAAGTAGGTCTGCCTCAAGATACTGTTATCACAAAGGTAGCAACTCAAGGAAAACCAGTAGGTGCCTATCCAAAATGGATATCAAAATACACCATCACTAGCAGCATGGACGAACAGGTCTGGAACGATTACAAAGAGAATGGAGTAGTGAAGGTCAGTATATTCCCCTTAAAAGGTGGGGAGGTAGTAAGTTAAGAGGGGGAGAAGGAGAGGGAGAAGAGGGAGGAGCAGGGGGAGGTTACTCGCATATATTTGCTAATGATAATTCATGCAAGAGGGTTATTTTACATCTTTGTGGACCAATGAGAGGCCAGTAAATTATCATAACGATTGTAGTGTTATTACGATGATATATATAAATGAAGTAAAATAATCTGGTCAGATTTTAAGACTTCTTGCGGCACATACTTATCCAAACCCAGGTCGACTAACCCACCTGTGCGTGAACACATGCAGCGTGTCAGTCCTCAAGGTTAATTTAAGGCTTGAGGCTCGAAATGGGTTCTGTATATATCTATATACCTACTTTATATTGCATACTATGCAGCATTATTGTGAAGCTACCACTACACAGTTAACCGATATATCATTTTAAAGCTTATGAATCTAGGATATCAATTTGTTTGAAATTATTGCGTTTGACGTTGTCATGACAACAGCAGGTTGCTGTAAAAAAAAGACCTTAAATTACTTTATTAAAGCTGATATCTCCAAATCCTTTATGTGAAAGTTTTTTAAACTTGTACATGTCTAGTTCCCTACATGTTCTTGCAACTGAGGAAAAATTATCAAAAAAATATATCTGTAATGCGAAACCTTTCAAATATTAAAAAAAAGATTTTTTCTAGTTATAAATGGTTTTTCATTACAGATTTTTCTTAAAATGGATCTACTAAATCTAAACCTTAATTGGAACAAATTGCCAAAAAATAAAAAATCTACCGTTTCATTGTGTTGTTATTAATAGAAATACATTTTGTACGCGTCAGAGGGGTCTTGTAAAATTGGCGATATTGCGCGCGCGCACGCGCACGCGCACGCGGTCAAAAAAATATTTCAAGCCTCCTTAATAATCAGCGCACAAGCTAGATTTCAAAATGTTGTAAAAATGATTGTATCTTATTATTATTATTACTTTAGGTCTTCAATGGAAATGTCGACCGAGACAGTGTTGTTACCAACAGTTTCAAAGAAAGTTTCCTGGCACGATACGTGCGCTTGGTTGTACAAGAATGGTATGATTGGCCTGAACTGAGAATGGAACTTTACGGGTGTCCACTGTAAAAAGTCAGTTAATAGACCTCTTTGCCTTCCTTGTTTGTTTGTCCATTTCACGTCACGTGATGCTACCCTTGGGAGTTGACTCTTTCACATGTTTATGTTATAACATGTTCATCATAAAGGTTAAAGATGTCAATTACAAAAGTTAAGTAAAGGTTGTTCGTTGTCATTGCACCCTTGCACATGTTTCTCACTAGAACTAAGGGTTGATCAAAGACATTGTATTGAAGATCAGTAAGGACACTCGTGGGAATTGTTCACTTCACAAACAACAAGAGAGACGTGATGGTCTAGTGGTCAGGGGACCAAATTCCGGGCCTAATGGTCTGGGTTCGCTTTATTGGTGGGGCGATTACGTTGTGTCCTTTGTTTAAATAATAGAGGGTAATCGGACTCTATTGTTATGGTAGAGGGATATATTTTGTGTGTTTGTAGGTGATTTGTGATATGAGCTCATATGTGGTCTAATACACGAATAGATCGATATAGTGTAATGGTAAACCCAGTTTAACATAACTCATCAGGGGCTAAGATGTTAAACTGTTGTCATTATGGTAGATGACAAACGTGTTTCATACTCCAAGGCCTTAGAGCTTAACCCTACACGCGGTTACCATAGATGTATACGTGTATTAGATGAGTGAAAGTGGTTGTAATTGTGTCAGAGAAATGTAAGTTGAATGAAAACAAACCTAGGGGCTAAAAAACTTGACCGTGTAAATCTACAATAAAAACGTACGAAATTATGCAAAAAACAGCCTAGAGAGTTGTGAATGATAATAGAAATCTATGAATAGTTGGAAACAGACTAAGAAAAACATACCTGGTTTGATAAACGGCTTTTTAGAGTTAATGCTGGTGGGCAAACGTCCTGAAGAAACCATTTTGATATACAGCAGAAAAACCGGTAAAAAATATACGCAATACGATTTAAAAATAAAATACACGCGAGAATATTTTGAAAAAGAATTTAATAACGAACATAAACTGATAAAAATATACGAGAGCCGTAAAAGAAACCGTTACCATGTACCTGTAGAGCGCGAGCTACTTGTGCTTGAATTACAATTCGTAATGAAAATAAGCGGGATTCCTGTGTTCCGTTAGGATTGGTGACTAGAAACAAAATGGCTGCTGTAGTTTCGAAGGTAAACTAATGTAATGACTTTGAATGTTTATGTAACTTGGTATAAGAAAAGTGGCAATAAAGAATTTTGATAGTAAGTGATTGAGTGAAAGTTTGAATGCGGTTGTGTAAGTCATGGAGGGATTTTGGGAGGGAAAAATGAATGCTTGGGTAACAATAGAGGATCTTTACAGATACAACCTTTCCCCAAAATATGAAGACATTTGTTTAAATAGTAGAGGGTAATCGGACTCTATTGTTATGGTAGAGGGATATATTTTGTGTGTTTGTAGGTGATTTGTGATATGAGCTCATATGTGGTCTAATACACGAATAGATCGATATAGTGTAATGGTAAACCCAGTTTAACATAACTCATCAGGGGCTAAGATGTTAAACTGTTGTCATTATGGTAGATGACAAACGTGTTTCATACTCCAAGGCCTTAGAGCTTAACCCTACACGCGGTTACCATAGATGTATACGTGTATTAGATGAGTGAAAGTGGTTGTAATTGTGTCAGAGAAATGTAAGTTGAATGAAAACAAACCTAGGGGCTAAAATTCCGGGCCTAATGGTCTGGGTTCGCTTTATTGGTGGGGCGATTATGTTGTGTTCTCGGGCAAGACACTTTACTCTCTCATTGTCTCGTCTTCTTTTACTCTTACTTTCTATATAAGGTGCACGTAAAATATCCTGTTGTGCTCTTCGAAAACAGCAGGGGATTGTCTCCTGACACAACAGTCAGGTCTCAGATTATAACGCAGTCTATAATATTCAGTGTTGAATGCAGAATTAAATGGTAAATCAATAAATAACCTTTATCGATTCCCGATGATTTAGCGCGCGCACTTCAAGTTAGTATAAGCCAATCAGAAGCATTTTTGTTGCACTGCCAACAATTCCAAAACGGCGTCGTTCGAGAAAGTTGTTTCCCGTGTTAACCATGTATGAATACGTCGTTAACATAACTTTATATTAAAAAATATATGTAACTTTGACAACAAAAGTTCTCTGCTGCTCTATCAGCAATAAAAAAGAATAAAAACAAAACGCAAATGCCTAAAAGTAATCGAATTTGTTACTGTCTCGAAACGCCATTTTTGAACTGTTCGTTTTGACAAAGAATCCCCTGCGTGCTAGATGAATGTGCAAAATTGTTGGAACACTTTTTATGAGTGTTTTTGTTTGCGTTTCAAAAATAACCAAAATCAATCAATTTAAATTGCAAATCCCTTCCCCCCTAAACAATGTTGATTGGTCTTTCAAATGACAACTGTTTCACATTCCCACAATCCAACATTGCTTCGGGAAAGAGAGGAAACCGAAAAAATGATGTTGAAGTATTTTTCACGTAAAAATCAGATAATGTCCCAAGGTATTTTGCACATGATTGTCTGAGACGCAATTTCTCTTGTAAATTTGTGTACGCGCATGTGTGGCCTTGTAATACCTACCAAAATAAAACATTTAAGCGGTAAATCATTGCGGAATAAAATTTATTTGGAATAAAGACCATGTTGATTACATAGAAGGAAAAGAAATAGACATAAAAACAGTGCCAATTAATAGCGCGCGTCATTCATTGTAAAAGGAAAAGTCGAAATGGTGTTAACGAGAGAGATAACTCCCGAGATTCGTACTCAACCACGTCTATATTACAAAGAGAGTAGTCTGACAGCGCGTTCACATTAGGCTTTTAAAGTAGCTTTATTCTTCCTAAAGCGCGTTTTAACATATGCACCAGTGTGAACGCTCTTTTAATGCGAGCTTTATAAATTCTCTTAACGAAGCATTTCTACACTAAAGCGCTGTTACATTAGCAATTTACACCGGAAATGTGAAATCTTAAAACCATGCATGTCCGCATGTGGTTTTAACTGCTTAAGCCAAATAAAAGTGTTCACTTTGAAAGAATTTTGTTTGTTTTACGAACAAGTCATCAAACTGATACGTAAAGAGGAGCTCACATTTCATTTCAAGGTAATTTGAAACAGCTCATCTGGACACGCGTATGTGACTTTGACACAGCCCGTTTATAAACATGTGTTTAACTACCACAAGTCAATATCCTGAAGTATGTGAATCTATTACGACCAAAATCACCCAAAACAATAAACTATAAAACCATGTTTATCAAAATCACGATTCATTGCATACATACATGTCATTTATCAGCTGCCTACCAGTCAGCAGGTCAGCACTTGTCCAGATCGCGCAATAGCGTGACCGGTCAAATCTGTTATTAGCTTTTGAATTAATACAAGATACATAAATACATCGCTTTTGACCTTTCCAATTGGAGGAAAACCGTATAAATCGCCAAGGGAGCTCAAGGTAAGCGTGTCCAGATAAGCTGTTTCAAATTACCTCGATCGTATTTTGCTAATGTTCGGTTCCGAGCGGGGACCGATGAAGGTCGTATTACCCCCGCGCCCAGGCTGACCCTCGCCGGCCATTGGTTCGTACAGCCGCATCTGTCATCGCTGTGTAAACAAATGGCCACCCCACTTGTCATAATAATTGGATTAAACCAGCAGACGAGAGGACAATAGAAAGCAGTAGAGTTGCTTACCCCGGATCATTTTAGTGAACTGAAGGTAAAACTCTTGTGATTGGTAACTGATATCGCGCGGTCGCATTAGCTGTATCCAGTCTCTATCCGTACTCAAAGCGCCAGGTACGACAGTTATTGTTTTTTTTAAACTAACGTACAAGATAACGTACAAGATACATAAATACATCGCTTTTGACCTTTCCAATTGGAGGAAAACACTGTATAAATGAAGAGCAATAACGTATATTTGATCTATAAAACTTAGAAAATATCTACAATATCGAACTGTGTTGTTTGTCCTAGTGCCCTTGGTCTGTCGTTCATCGCTGTATCGATTACTGCAAAGCAACAAAAACACTCGAGGAGTTATCAATAATATCTTTGCTTCAATGCCACGTAGAATATATCAAATAGCTAACAAAGGGAGAATGCTAAAATATTAGTGCATCTTTGGTAACTTATCTTAGTAAGAATATATACAAATTACCTTTAATAGCTGTGTGTTACTTATCAAAACAATACCTCAGGTAGAATTTGTAATATAATCCCCCTTTAGATGAAAGACAGCAGTTCCCATGGCAATGGATGAGTGGTATTTGACTGATTGAAGACGTATTTCATATTCTTTTTTAGTTTGCGACGGTTTACCATCAACACATAGTTAAAGAAATGTCTTTTGTCTATTTTAGAAAAATGAATATATCAGGTCTCTATATCTTTATATACAATTTTCATTGCGGTAAATCGTTACATGTCTTGCTTAAAATGAGCATTTTGTATCGAGTACGTATAAATCTGCATTTTCTTAGGAACTTGTAGAAGCCTTAGAGTTAGTGCACTACATAATCGTGGAATCATAAAAACGACAATAACGCGTTGTTTATCTATGAAGGACGGTTTTACCTAAAGTGATCCGGACTTGAAGTTTAGCAAATCGAATGTGGTTTAGCGTTGTCTGTACTCTTATCGACAACGATATTCGTCATGACAGTGGTCAAAATGTTGTGGACTCGGTCAGAGACCAAAAAACAATTATACACAACTATCTACGTAAAAAAAAATTATTATTATTGTATATTTGAGGCACAGGAAAGGATATCTCGCGACTCCATACATTTACTGTAAAAGATCACAAGTGATGAGCTTGGGCACCCTGTGGTATAACTGGCTGAAAAACCTTGCAAGCATGAGGTTTTAATCTTGGAATAGCAAACGTTTGAAAAGAGAGGCTTTTGAGCCCTAAGCTATCTTGTACAACACTTTAAATGAGTGACCACAGTAAGGCGCACCTTGCTGTATATAATGACGCTAAGACTGTTTTATAAATTATTATAGAACAGCTAAAACGATCATTTTCGATCATCGATATCATGCCTAGTTTCACTAAAAGCTTGCATAAACAATTATAAAACATGATGCTAAATAAAATAATTTAAATAAAATAATTTTATATATATATATATTTATTCATCTTCATTCCTTACAATATTTTATATACCTATACTATCATAGATCTTATATCTATCATCGAAATTATTGTACATATTGTTATATTATATCTATTATATTAATATATTATACTACTAATGTATTTTAGACTTATAGTCTACCATGTTGGATAATAAAGTTATTATAATAATTATTATTATTATTATAATAATTATTATTATTATTATTATTATTATTATTATTATTATTATTATTATTATTATTATTATTATTATTATTATTATTATTATTATTATTATTATTATTATTATTATTATTATTATTATTATTATTGTTTATTTAAACTTCAGACTATGTTTTTACATTCTGTAAACAAATATTGCGGGCATAGATTGCCTAAGCAAATATCTGTGTGTCTAAACTTATAAAGATGTACATGATCATATCTAATAATTGTATAAACGTTTAACAATCTCACAGTTCTGTGAGATAACCCATTTCTGGCACTTTCTTATAATAGTTAGTCCTTCTTATTATTATTATTATTATTATTATTATTATTATTATTATTATTATTATTATTATTATTATTATTATTATTATTATTATTATTGTATCGTTTATTTAAACTTTTCTTGGTTTACATGTAATGAGTATTGCGGAAATTTTCTAGGCAATATTCAGTTTTGGTGCCGATTACAACAGTGTTAACTTATGAACGGGTATATAAGGCCTTCACGATTTCACAATTTTGCGAAATTATCCATTTCTGGCACTTTTTGGCTAGTTGGTTTACTTTTTCGAGTCCTATTTTACTTAGCTCAGTTACCAGTTGTTTTTGGTAGCCTGCTAGGAAGTCTAGGACGACGTTTACTTGCACTACGTTATAGTTAGGATAGAGTCTCTTTAATCCTGTTCTTAAGTCTATATACTTTTCTGTTTTCTGAAGATCTCTTTCAGTTATGCGACCGATGTTGCATACGGTTCCTTCGATGATCAGCCACGTCTTGGTCTTCTTGTCCATTATTGTAATGTCTGGTTTGTTTGCGCCATTTTTTGGGGCAATGTCTAGATGTATTGGGATGTTCCACAGTATTTTGGCTTCGTCATTTTCTATGCAGCTTTTTGGGAGTGATTGTTTGTGCCACGGTGTATTGCCGTCTTGTTCTGTAAACCCAAAATGTGATAGGATTTGATGGTACACAGGGCGAAGCATACGGTCATGCCTTGCCGTGTATAAAGATTGAGCGATACCTGAGCAGTTTGAGAATAGGTGTGGAATTGTTTCTTCTTTTTGATGGCATAGTCTGCAGATTAAATCGCCTTCTCTATTGTTTAGTTTCTTTCGTTGGTAAGTCTTTGTTGTTATTAGTTGTTGAAAGATACTGGTATATACACTGTAGACAACATCAGGGATGTTTTTCCATATCTTGTTTATATTGTAGCTTTCTTTCTCTAGATCTTGGTCTTTCCATTGCGTAGTAAGGTACTGTCCAACCCACGGTTGTTGCTTTACCTCCTCCTCCAGTTTCTTCTCTGTTTCTTTCCTAAGTATTGATTTAATGTATCTTGGCTGGCATTTAGATACTTCTGCACTAGCGCTACTTGAAGTGATGGTGGTTGTTTTTTCTTTGGAGTCATATCTTATGTCCAGGTTTAGTTGGTGTGCATACGTTTTTGCATCCTTTATTATGGACTTTAGAGACTTCTTTTCCTTGTACAATTGGAAAGATGAGACAAGTTGGACATGTGGGTCAGCACTCGTTGTTAAGTAGTGTGCTGTCTTGATCTTAGTGGTTTTATACAGCATCTCTAATTGCTGAAGACCTTTACCTCCTTTGTGGAATGGGAGATAGAGTATAGCGTTCGACTCATGTCTGTGTTTACAAGTGTTCTCATTCATTATTTATTATTATTATTATTATTATTATTATTATTATTATTATTATTATTATTATTATTATTATTATTATTATTATTATTATGACGTTATCGATATGACGTTTTTTGCCGGTTGTTTGCGTATAGTTTTGTGTTTCTATCGAATAACTAACCAGTGAGTTTTTACGTTATTTCAAATTCTACATGACTTGTCTCAAAAGTTATTCTTTTTTGACGCTACTTTTATCTCTTTATCTTATAATTTGTTATTGTATGTCTAAATTGATAGATCTTGACTTCAGAATCCCTACTAAGAAAATAATGAGTTTTGAATAATCTTGAATAATCTTTATTCATCTAGGGTTTCTAATTTGTTTTATAACTCTTTCTTTGATAGCGGACACCATACTAAAAAACAAACAAACAAAAGACAACAACACAATGCTACGTAGTGGCAGATCTAGAGCTCTCATTTCTTTAAAATATCAACGGAGAAAGTCGAATGTTTAACCGGGAAAACAATAATTTGACAATAACTAGCCTGCTAGCAGAGATTTATTTCTCTCTTACCTAGACATTAACAGAACATAATCTTGAAAGAAGAAGACTGCAAAACAAAATCATTTTTACTAAAGGAAATCAAATGGTGAAAAAGCAATAATAGAGCATGTCTGTACGTAGATAAAACTTTGAGCTCAAAATTTGCACAAATATATAGACTACAGGAACTTCAAAGAATCAAAATAAAAGCTGCCGTATTCGTGTTGAAACTTTTCTTAAAATCGCACAAGTTTCGCAGTTGATTTATAATACCTACTCAATCAAGAATACGTCTCGGCGCGTTCCATTACATCTCGGCGCGTTCCATTACAGCCGCTGACAGATCGATCGTTTTTAGCCAATCGGAATTTTCCGTTGTGAGAGCAACGGGTAATTTGTTTCTTACAGTATTGTCTGTAGTCCCTTCTTTTCCTCTTCTTACTCAACGATCTATTTCCGGCGCGCTCCACAGGAATCCCGCAATACTCGTTTTTTTAAATTACTGATTCTGGAGAGAAAAGAAGGACTACTCGTAGTCTATCAACTTGCTGAATATTCGTCATTTTGTATTGCGAGTTTTTGAAGTTGAATCAAAAGCTCGCAATTTGTTGCCGTATCTGAAAATCTGCGTACGTGGCATGTCACACGCACCATTTTTTTCGCAACGGGGTATCGCGATAAATCGTCGCTGAAAAACACTGCATGTAATATTACCTTAAAGGTTTTAATTACTAATAAGTATTTTACAGTAAAATTGCTGCATCTTGACCCGCTCTGTTAAAAACCTCAGTTTGATTGTGATCTTTTCCGATTCGTCAATCAGCTTTGGAGGCGATGCTTAGGTAAAATCGTAAACTCGTTGGTTAATTTGATGTATGCTCCACGTTCGCGGTGTGCTTTCACATGCTCTCAGTTAAAAGTGTGTTTACCGAGTCATTTTACAACAATAATAGGCATATTATATATCATTTTAAAGATTATAAAACAGTGAATAAGACTGTGTATGTTTTGTTATATACAACAATTTTCTGTAAGATATGCTCTTCGAAAAACCTCAAAATTAACCGCCTTCAATGCGAGTTGTTTAAAAAAGTATAAGTCAAAAAGTTCATACTGCTTTGCCGTCATTTCTTCGTTATGTCAATTAATACATATTGGTCTTTAAAACCGTAACCCTATCCCAGTTTTTTTGATAAAATGCTTAGTTTTAGAGTTATGGCCCATTTTGTTATTTAACTTGAAGTTTTAACAATGAGTCGACTTTGAAACATATTATTCAAGAACGAAGCATTTTATCGAGAAAACTGAACACATGTATGTGCTGATTGATATAATTCAAAAATGACGTCGAAGTAGTAGGAACTTTTGGACTTATACTTTTTTTAATGATAGTGCTCGATTTTGAGGTTTTACGTGAAGCATTGTTTAAAGATATTCTTTTTCTTAAAAAAAACTTACATAGTCTTATTCTCTGTTATATAAGCTTTAAAATGATATATACTTTGTCTATCTTAATTGTTAAGTGACGCGCTAAACAATTTTTAACTGAGAGCACCCCGCGAACGTGGATCGTAACCTTAAAAGAAATGAAATTCACAATTTAGAAGTCGCGATGCTGCAGTTTTTGATGTAAATCATTATAATAATATGACATATCTGATATAAAGTATTTCCAGAGAGACAGACAGACAGACAGACATATTTATTTGCAACTCTAAATCTAAAGATATTTACAAATATAAATAGATATTGTTCAAGTATAAATAGAAAATTAGTGAAAGTCGATTGCTTGAAAGCTAGCCACATATAAATTCTAGCTATAAGTGAATATTAACAAAATTCTCTAACTCAATTATACTCTTATACAAATAAATGAAATTCAAACAAATCAGAGCTGTTTTAAAAGTCGCTTATAGTCGTTTATTTCCAGTCAACATTCAATGTTTCAAAATCAGCAGATATCCCTTAGAAGCTAGCACGCAGGGGAGTGTTCGTCCAAGCGAACATTTCCAAAATGGCGCCTCGAGACTGTAACAAGTTCGGTTACTCTCAGACACTTGCGTTTTGTTTTTATTCATTTTTATTGCTGAAATTGCAGCAAAGAACTTTTGTTGTCGAAGTTACATATATTTTTTAATGTAAAGTTATGTTAACGACGTATTCATACATGGGTAACACGGGAAACAACTTTCTCGAACGACGCCATTTTGGAATTGTTGGCAGTGCAACAAAAATACTTCTAATTAACTTATAAAAGCTTGAAGTGCGCGCGCTAAATCATCGGGAATCGATCGATAAATGTTAGTTATTTATTTACCATTTAATTCTGCATTTAACACTGAATAATATAGACTGCGTTATAATCGTTGTGCCGGGAGACAATCCCCTGCTGTTTTCGAAGAGCACAACAGGATATTTTACGTGCACCTTATATAGAAAGTAAGAGTAAAGGCAGACGGGACCTACGGTTTTTACGTCCTTATCCGAGAAGACGAAGCAATGAGAGAGTAAAGTGTCTTGCCCAAGAACACAACATAATCGCCCCACCAAGAAAGCGAACCCAGACCATTAGGCCCGGAATTTGGTCCCCTGACCACTAGACCATCACGTCTCTCTTGTTGTTTGTGAAGTGAACAATTCCCACGAGCGTCCTTACTGATCTTCAATACAATGTCTTTGATCAACCCTTAGTTATGTGAGAAACATGTGCAAGTGTGCAATGACAACGAACAACCTTTACTTAACTTTATAACTGACCTCTTTAACCTTTATGATGAACATGTTATAACATAAACATGTGAAAGAGTCAACTCCCAAGGGTAGCATCACGTGACGTGAAATGGATAAACATACAAGGAAGGCAAAGAGGTCTATTAACTAACTTTTTACAGTGGACACCCGTAAAGTTCCATTCTCAGTTCAGGCCAATCATACCATTCTTGTACAACCAAGCGCACGTTTCGTGTGATGAACTTTTCCTTGAAACTGTTGGTAACAACACTGTATCTGTCGACATTGCCATTGAAGACCTGAAGTAATAATAATAAGATTCAAGCATTTTTATAACATTTGTAAGAAATCTAGCTTGTACGCTAATTGTTAAATTAACCTTGAGGATGGACACGCTGTGCTCGCGCACAAATGGGTTATTTGACATGGGTTTTATAAAGGTATGTGCCGCAAGGAGCCTTAAATCTGACCAGATACTTAAAGTCATTTAAATATATACATATATATATATGTTATTTACCGGCTAGAGGTCGGTCCGTATAGTGAAAAACTGCCCTCGGTCTTTGATGTACGTTTTCCTAGACCGAGGGCAGTTTTTCACTATACGGACCGACCTCTATAGCCGGTAAATAACTTATTTATTTATTTTATTCTTTCAATATTATTAATATAATGTTTTTGATATTTTACGACGCGCGTTAAGTTGCTTTCAAATGGCTTCCCAGCATCCTAGTAGTTTTACTGAAAAAGAGAGGGTTGTGAGAAACCGCCGGTTTTCATTCAGCATGTAGGACGACTGCCTCAACAAACTTACAGAAATTTTTAGGCCAAAATATTAAAATTACTGCAGCTTTCTTCATCATTCTACTAAAGCTTATTTTTCGGTAAACTGAATAAGAAATAAAACATTTAATCGAAGTCACCGTCAACTGATGAAGGAATTAATTTGTGTCGTATTTTATGAAGAAGATGAAAGCACTAGGTTCGCTGACAGGACTTTGATTCAAACAAATCGACCTTTTTCAAGATTGTTTAACATTTTGTAGCGGAGCTCCCGCGCGGGCCGAAGGCCCGCGCGAGCGGAGCACCATACTTAAGAAAAAATGGTAATGCATCGAGTAGATTTTCGATGGTTTTCACACAGGAATCCCAAGCGTACGTCCGACGTCCGACGTCCGACGTCAGACGTCCGCGATTATCGTGATGCTGATTGGTTGTTATATTTCGGCGGGAACGAAAGTGACGCGCGCGCCAAATAGCGCTAGATCAACAAAGCAAATATGTCAAACAAACAACAACAAAATAGCAGAGCTTACATTAATACAAAATAACAACGGAGAAAGATGAACTTCGAAGAACAAAGATAGTTTTGACCTGAAACTCGAAGGACACAAAAACGAAGAAATTATGCTAAAGAAAAGCAGAAAAGACTGATTCCAAAAGATCAAGAAAACCTATTTGTAGATACCTTCGTGGAAGAATATTAAAAGACTACAGCAATTCAAAAAAAAATTGATAAAGAAGCGACCTTGTTTGTTATGAAAACTGTCTTCAAATCTTCCCTCGGCACAGTTTATTGAAGGATTTTCAAGCTTGGCAGTTGAACTATGAACAATGTTTAAACCATCAAAATTCAAGTACATACATTTATTCGTCAAAATATGATCAATGTCCTTGAAGAGAAGAAAACCTCAGGAAAGTAATCACCGATAAAGTAAGTTCAAGATTATTATTTGTTTCAAGTTTTTGAGAGAAAAAAAAACTGCTTAAGTCTTAATTTGATATACCGAGCGTGAAAAAAAAACACCTCAAAACTTGCAATAGTTAAGCCTCAAAAAGGAAAAATCCGTTCTCTGTTTTCTTATAGAAAGAAGAGAGAAAAAGGTTTATCTCCATTTTATTTACTTTTTGTGATAAAAACCGTACATGAAACGATGTTTGTGCATGTGTAAATTGGACTTTGGTCGATTGAAAGGTGTTTATTTATGTACTTTTTAAACCTCATAAACAGAAAACATCAAAGATAAATTGAAATACAAACACAATTTAAATTGGTTGAATAACTTCTGTTTATTTAGCAATATTGACTATTTTATGCTTACTAAACGAGCTTTTTTTAGTAGTTTTTACTTCAAAGTCGAAAATGATGTTTTACACAAAGTTTTTCATAATAAAATACCTTGTTTTAAAATTCTTGTCTTTTCAAATCGATCTTGTGTTGGTAGAACTTATTCTTGAGGCTTTTAATTCCACTTGAAAATAATTTTTTGTTTTGTTTTGAAGATTTGCCATGACTACTTTTAAATCCAATACGATAAAAATGTTTTGTTTTTTTTTACAAAGAAATGCTTTAAAATTTCCTTTTTTCCTTTTAATACATAGTTACCATTCTATTAAGGTCTAGTTCAAATAATGTTTTTGTCAATTTGAAGCTCAAAATCTTGATTTTTCTCAGCGTTTTGTCTTGCTTTTGAAGCAAAAAGGTGCCTTGGCATTGCTGAAACGCGCCAAAAATAGAACTTGTCACGTTGATTTGAAAAGACTGAAAAAACGCTTAAAATTAAAACGACAACAACTCCATGGCCATTACAGCATAGTTACATTTACTACAAGTAATATCCATTGATAGTTTATCTATAAACTTGTTTTTAAAATCCTTTTTTGATGAAAAAACTTTGTGTCGATGATATGCATGACAACTTTCCTCGCTATCGCTAGCTAGCCGTGGATATTCTTCTACTTTTCATTTTGTAATTTCAGTCTTGAGGGGAATTGAAACCTGAGGAAGATCCTCAGATTTCAGGGTTTTTTTGCCAGTTTTTTTGTTTCTTTAATTTTTTTTTCGGCGAAGATCGTCCTTTTACTATAAATATTTTGATCGGACGTTTACGGAAATGTTCGGAAGTTACAAAATCCAACGCACGGGAGTATAGCTGGGGAAGCCAATTTTTACGCTCAGGAGAAGGGTAAGGTGTTTTGGTGTTACTAAAAATAGCTCGGATGTGTTACGCGGGCTAGTATAGGAGTTTCGCTCTCTTATTTATCCTCTCTTGATATATCCCAGAATGATATTTCTCGTTTTTTTCTTAAGTTATCTTGAACAGTAAGAAATAGTATTTCTTTCAAATACGCACAAATACGTCTACATCATCATGTACAGTTTTTATGACCCATGCACGAAAACTATTTACATGCGCATATTGATGTTGTAAGAAAACTGAAAAACTGAGAGCTCCGCTATTAGGTATTACCTAATTTGTATATTATGCAGAAAAAGAAAGACAAGAACATTTCCTCACTTCAAAAATGCTGTAAACTTTGTAGATAAACTTCTCGTGAATTTATAACATTTTAAAAGTGACTAAAAATCGACGACATGTCTCATCAAAAGATAGCTCACAGTTTACAAAGAAAGATAAAAACTACAAGTATATTTTTCAACTATTATTGAGGTATGTGAACGAGCTTTATATTCTTTAGATAATTAAAAGAAACTTTGTGTATTCTCACAACATTTTGTGTATATTTTCGTGTATTCTCTCTCAGTTTTTGCAATATTGATTTGATTTTCTCAATTTTTGCTTGTCAAAATCTTTGCAAAAACAACCAATGGTCGCCACGTAGCTTTTAATTTTCTCTCAGTATTTTATCGCATTCTGTCAGTGCTTTGGTGAATTCAGATTTCTACATCTTCTATTTTTTTCGATAAATTACCATAATTACCAATTACCAATTAAGAGATTTTGCAAATGTTTTAAAAATTAATATTGCTGAAAAGATATATGTTACCGATACCGTGGACAATAGGATACCGGAATAAATTATAGTAGTAACACTACAATCGCCATGATAATTTACTGGTCTTTCATTGGTGCACAAAGATTTAAAATAACCCTCTTGCATGAATTATCATTAGCAAATATATGCAAGTACCTTCCCCCTCCTCTTCCTTTCCCTCTCCCTCCTCCTCTCCCTTCTCCTCTCCCTCCTCCCCTCCCTCTTCCCCCCTCCTCCTCCACCTCCTCCTATTCTTCTTCTCCCTCCTCCTCTGCTAAGGGGAATAAACTGACCTTCACTACTCCATTCTCTTTGTAATCGTTCCAGACCTGTTCGTCCATGCTGCTAGTGATGGTGTATTTTGATATCCATTTTGGTTTGGCACCTACTGATTTTCCTTGAGTTGCTACCTTTGTGATAACAGTATCTTGAGGCAGACCTACTTGTAGCCACTCTCCGGCTCTGGAAATGGAAATATCAAATACTGTAACACTATTCCCAGTCACGGAAGTAAGGCATATAATAAAATTACAATATATATCCTACAATTCCTTGCTGTGTTTCGCCGTTAATTTGGAAATCTAGCCATATTTGAGTTGCCAATCTTGGGTGATCTTTGGTAACAGTAGGTGATTTAAGGGCCCGGAGTAACACAACCGTCAAACAACCACGCATGCGCGCAAAACAATTAAAATAATCCAGCACACAAATCTGACATTCATACGGACTCTCTAAAACAAATTTGGAGTAGTCGACGATCCCTTTTTCGAAATGTAAACAAAAACACAAAAGTGTAAATTAATGTTAGCTTCACAACATAACAAAGGTTGTGTACACTCAAATTCAGGGAATTTCTTATAATCGACTTCAAAGAAATTTACAAGGCAAATTTACCGCTGGGAAAATTGTGTCACGCATTCAAGTTGTTTGATCGCTGTGTTGCTCGGAGAAGGAGTTTAGAAGAAATGCTGGCTTTCACCTACATCACGTATACGTCAACATCAAATTCAAAAGCGTAATTTCGCAATTTAATACATTTAAATTTTCATTATCTTATAAAGCGTTTAAAACTACATATAATGGTAAAGTTTTAACGTTGTAGATAATTTCGTTGCGGCGTTATGGGCTAATAAACATGATCACAGTTTTTTCTGGTAAAGATATATAGAGCCGCCATTTTTGTGAAGATCGATCGATCGATCGAGTAGTTCAGCACTAATTTGACATTACAAATTTGGCTGGCCGTGCATATGTTGTGTTGATCCACTTGTTTAATTCAGCTCGGTTAAACATGGTCTTATGTAGCTGTTCAGTTTCAATATCTGTAATTTGTTTCAATTTCATACACGTTGTTGGACGTTGTTTCGCCTGCTCAGAGTATAGCAGTTGCTTTAATTTGATAAGCCGTGTTATCCATGCAGGTGACACGGGCGATGTACTGAAGTACATGGAATTTGTCCGCTAGATCTATAATCGAGCCAGAGCCGCAGATGCGCCGAATATCGAGGTTCGAGAACTTGTGGGACCAGTCCCATTTTTCTTTCTGGATTGAGATTTTCACGTAATTCCAGACGTTTTTTGGTGTCTTTCGGTGGTGCATGTTTGCGGGCAAAACCGCCTTTGACCATTTCCCGGAGGAATTGGTGCCAGCGCGAGTGTAATTTTCGCTTTTCAGCAGTATTGAGGAGTTCGATTTGGACTACGTAGAAGGAGTCGAGCTCGGGCTGTCGATTCGAGGATTTTCACACGAATCCAGAGTTGGATTTCACGATCGCAAAGGATGTGTTTGAGTTCAGTCCGTTTACTATAAGCGGGTGGAATTTGCTCAGCTAGTGGTGCGTGTACAGCGGTGTTTGTGAGGTGGTAGCCGATGATTTTCGATGTCTTCACCGTTGCGTTTGACGATGGATGGTTGGGAGAGAATTTCTTCATCAGCATGAAAAATCATGGTTTTGTCCACATCAATTTTCAGGCTGAAGCGAGAAAAAACGCGAATTCATGATACTCAAAACCTGTTGAAGATCATCAACGTTTCGACAAAAGAACACTTGTCGGTCGGTGCTACACATGTTGACACGGTATTCATACTCGATGCCGCAATTCGGGACTTTTTGAAGGGCACGTGCACAAACATGGCGGACAAAATATCAAACGCTTGGTATATTCAAAAATTTTGATTCTATTTCACGTACTGAAATATGTTTGAAACTTTTTCATTTTTCCCCACTTTTTTTATTCAAACTATGGCCACCAGATTGTCGTAGTTTTTGATATGCTAAGATCATCAGCAGGCTGTCCCTTCCTCCCTCTCCCCTGTCCTCCTCTCTTCAATCCACCCCCTCTCTCAGCTCCAAAAACCCTAGAGCCGCCACGCAAATTAGCATTTATATGACTCTATGATCCTTAAATGTCCCAACCTAGTCATAGGTATTTTTGTTACTACCGTTTTTTAATACAAATCATAAAGCCTACCTTTGATAACGAGGAGGCCAGCTATTCAAAAAATTGAGTCTAGCTTGATATTGTGCTCCAATCGCATTGGCATAGTTAGATGATGACTTTATTGCCGAGTCAGGAATCCTACCATCTTCCATTCCCAAAGCACTTCCACAGTCTGCACAAATAACGATGATAACAATACCACTGTCAATAATTATGACAATAACAATAGCTTTCTTTGGACAAATCGTCTCAAAGCACAAATTAATTGTCTATTAAATGTATTCATCCAATGTAAATTTAACAAAATATGACACTTTTTTGCGTCTTAAATTGTGTTCGTCCAATTTTCACATCAGAAGACTTGTCCGTCAAAAGACGGTTTGTCCGTCTTCAATTAAAGAAACTTCTGATTGTAATAAAGTAAAGAATACTATTTTAGGAACTGTGCAATTTTTATCGGGAGGGGGGTTCTAAAATCCTCAAAATTGGACTTAAATTGAAGCTAGACCCCCCTGTGCTAAACGTATAAATAACATGTTACCCCTCCACCTTTTGAACATAAATAACTAATACCCCCCCCCCCCCCCCCCCTCACACATTTACTTGTCCTATATCTTCATCTGCCACAAACACAACTTGAAAGCTTTCTTCGACATATCCTACATCGTCAGAGCTATCTTCGCTTGATTCGTCTTCAGTTATCATCAGCGGACAAATTTTCATTCTTCATCGAGATCTTCAGTTTCAAGTGTTCTAGATCCTCTAGCATACGAAAGTACATGTTCAACTAATTGTATTTTGTTCCCAGATACTTCATCCTATTTGTTTGAGATATAGTTGCAGTTGCTTATTAATTGGTCACTTTTTCGACGTCTTCTTTGCTTTTAGTTTTTAGTACTTGTTTTTATTACAAAGGATGCTCAGTTTATACATGATATTTCAATATATGGTTTTGAGCTTGCACCTGTGACAAGTTGTGTTCTTGATACAGTAAAAAAAATATAACAATGGATATTTATTTTGAATATATTTATATGCATATTTTCAATTTTATATTAACAAAATCCCAATATAACTTAGGCACCCCCCCCCCCTCCATGTTTTTAGCAATTAACTTCTAGCCCCCCTACCCTACACTTCAATTTAACTTTTAAACCACCCCCCCCCCCCCCCACCCCACCCCCCCTATTAATTTTAGAAGGACAAATCCATGGTGGAGGGAAGAGGCCTTGAACTCGGCTTACAGATCAATGGTCCTCACAATTTGTTTTTTTTACTTTTTTAGATTTTTAAATTATTGGCGGATAAATGACGTCACAAGTTTGGCGCAAAAAAAAAAACAAGTTTAATTTCATAGTAAAACACAACTTACCTTTGCATATTCGTTCATCTTGTTCTATGAAGCATAGCTTGTCTGGGAGACAGTTCTGGATATCAGAACAAATCAGCATTTTCTTGTATTCTAGATACACAGCATTCATAACAGGACGGAAGTCCAGAGGATGGGATTGGTTGGTTGCTTTGCTTAGCTCACAAAGCCCATTTGAAGGATAAAAATTAAGGCTGTAGCATTGTGAGACCCTGGTACACTCTAGAAAACAACCCATCAAAGCCGTGAAGTTGATGCTGGTGAATGCATTGTTTAGTAGTGCCCAGTCCTGTATGGTGGTTGACGACTCAAACTGACAGCGAAGGAACTGGAACAGGCAGCACATTATCATGGATACGAAAAGGAAATGTCTGTGGATATAACGCATGGTTGATCCTGAAAAACAGAGGGCATCAAATCAGAATAGGGTTACCCCCGACGTATTACCAGGAAGCCTACTCTGGATCCTAAAATCACCGTAATTTTAAGCAATTTTAGTCGATTTTAAGGCAATCGTAGGCGATCTTAGAGGATTTTAGGCAATTTTGAGCGATCTTGGGCGATTTTATGACCAGGAGTAGGCCTACTAGGCTTCATTAAATATACAAACTTAACAGGCTTAAAGACAGCATATTTAATACACTCGTCGTTCACACAAAGTTAAATGTAAATTTGGTGTGTAATAACAATCGCTATTTAGTACTATGATTAAAATTTATCTATCTATCTATATCTATCTATCTATCTATCTATCTATCTATCTATCTATCTATCTATCTATCTATCTATCTATCTATCTATCTATCTATCTATCTATCTATCTATCTATCTATCTATCTATCTATGATTGTAAATTTTTATTTATTTATTTATTTTTATTTTACTATACCAATAATAGTTGTTTAAATCATTGTATCTAAATTTAATTATACTCCTTATTATTTAAATGTTTTAGTTTATAACTTTAGCAATTCTTGTAAATTAAGCAGGTCATGCCAATAAAGTTTATTGTTATCTATCTATCTATCTATCTATCTATCTATCTATCTATCTATCTATCTCTCTATCTATCTATCTCTCTATCTCTCTATCTATCTATCTATCTATCTATCTATCTATCTATCTATCTATCTATCTATCTATCTATCTATCTATCTATCTATCTATCTATCTATCTATCTATCTATCTATGGCTGGTAATACGTCACATATTAAAACTATAAACCCTTATAACTTAAAGACACATAACTCAAATCAAGAAATATTTCACTATTCAACTATTTACTTCATGTAAAATCGATACAGAAAGTATCGTATAAGGGGCGAGGTGCACTTTAAAATCATTAGTTTTCAGTTGTACGATATGTTTAGCCAGTGTTTGTAGATACCGCTTTGCGTTGAACAACTAATATTTTGATTGTTTAGATAGCTACATAGATAGAAACCTTTATCTTGAATAATAGGGGGGAAAACTACAGGACACTGTGGCTTACACCTCTGCTATCAACAGGATCCCTCACGGCTTTCTTTGATAGTCAATGTTTTCATTTTTGCAGCAGCGTTTAGCAAACAAGTTTAACTGTTGAAGATTTTTCAGATGTAATCATATTTTATTTCTTTATCTCTTCTTTTTTTATTCATTGTTGTTATTTAAAATTTTCCTTCCATCCGCGCGCTCTATTCAGTATGTTCGCGGTCGCCGTCATTTTGTCAGCGTTTTAGGCTCAATTAGATTAGGATTGGGTTGAGCTTAATATATAATATATTTTTTAAGCTCCATCTTTGTCAAATGTAGTTGGCACGATTTAAGCATTTTATCTCATGATTGTGACTACTTCAGTTATTTTAATTTAAGTATACAAAAAAAATTCCCCACACATTCGTATCAACAGTTTTGTCAATGATTGTAGCTCTAGTATTAGATAAATAAATAGTTACATTTTAATTATGGAATATAGGTATCATGTAATTTTTTAAGGTTTCTTCATTTAATCTAGCAAACCGCATTTAAGTTTTTTTCAGTTGTAATCATATTTATTTTACTTCTTTATTTTCTTTATATTTTTTATTCATTGTTGTTATTTTGTCCTTCCGCCTGCTCTATCTCTTAATTAATTGTATTACTATTATTATTATTATCATTAATATTATTATTAATTATATTAATTGTATTATTAACTATTAATTATTATATTACGTTTACTACCACCCTGACGATGGCTAAGATGACCGAAAGCTTGGTAATTCATATTAAATCATAACGCAGAAGAAACGTAATCTTCAATTTGCAATTAAGCATTGTTTAGTATCTCTTAATACGACTTGTTATTGTCTTTATTGTTATAAATGAAAACTAGCGAGTAAACTAGTATATAGGCTCTGTCGGTATTTGATATAAACGACAGGTTATATAATAAAATTTGAAACACCGTGAAAATTGACTTAAGGTGACTGGCTACTTTTGGAAATAATGTTAAACTTTTCTTTAAACTACGATTTATTAATGTGAAATTTAATACTGATTACAAATATGAAAAGAAAAATGCTTGTTTTCGAGATAAACAGCATTTAATGGATGCTTACGCGCGAGATTTTGAAGAAAAACTTGCGAAAACGGAAGCGATAAGAAAATAGTTTTTTTTCATACTATATCAAGCACAAATGCCGGGTAATGAATCATTCTAAAATACAACATGGATGGTTTTGAATAAAAGACAAAGAAATACCTTGATCTGTCATATTTTGTCCTTTCAGTGCTTTCAAAACTTGCATGAAGTCGGACAAAAAATCCTACGAAAATCGATGTTTTTTGTACGTTAGAGAAATTAACTTTTTGAAAAAAAATTAATTTACAATAAAAAGTACAAATTACAGTGTATCCCCCGGGTCTATCTCATCGTCACCACTCGTTTGTCACTACACGAGTTGCCGTTTGTTATGCCACGTCAAAGAATCGAACTTGCAGCTGTTAATAAACTTTTGATTTGATTTGTTATTTGACTTGATCGCGCTAATTTCCTTCCTTTCAAAATCTTTAGCCCCTTTTCGTTTTAATTTTCTTCATTGGAAAGCATTTTCCCCTCTAAATCGCGTTAATTTTAAATTATGTTAATATGCCCGGCGTTAGTTTCCTATATTAATGTATGTCCTATTATGCCATTTTCTATCGCAAATCACAGATAAAATCATAAAAACCGTAAAAAAATGTTGACTTCACTTTACTGACGTTTCGAGCTTTAAACCTCCGTCTATGTGCTAATGCTCGAAACATCAGTAAATTAAAGTTAAGTCCACATTTTTAACGGTGTTAATTAATTACAAATTTCATTATATTACCTATCGATTATACTGAAGCCAGCCTATATATATATACTATAATTAAATTTACTCGCTAGTTTTCAAAGATAAAACACTGTGCCAGAAGAGAACTGATTTGAACAGCAAAATATAAGAACGCGATCGATAACATATCAACAAACTGCTCAAAACCGTTTTGTAAACGAAGATATATTATTTTAATACATCCCAAAAATGAGTTCAGTTTTTGGAGTTTGGAATTTGAACTCCGCCAAGTTTTTTTTTCCTTGTTTTTATTAGGAAATTGTGTTCAATTTAGTACGATTATAACAATTAAAAATAATCCAATTTCTTTGGAATCTTTATTAACATAATTAATAAAGGACATAATTAATAAAGCTTGAAACGTCAGTAAAGAAGTTAACATTTTTTACGGCGTTACAAATTTAATTATATTACCTATATTGTACAATACAATACAATATACTTTATTTAACGAGGGAAAAATACGTATTAACACTATAAAGGTTATCTAACATACGGCCTTCTATCGTTTATATCAAACACCGACGCAGCCTATACTAGTTTACTCGCTAGTTTCCATTTATATCTTAAAGTAAACAGAGTAACTTCTATATTTTGCACCTGTATACAAAACACAATTCAAGTTAAGACATTTTTCAGTGAATCGGAACGCGACAATATATGCCTAACTAGACTGACTGAAACACAGCCTTTTATAATTATACATAATCACTTCTCACTTGATGATTTTTTTCTAGTTAAAACTAAAGAAAGTTGTTTGATTATTATCCTAAAAAATGAGTTCTCAAATATTCAAAATGTTACAAAAGAAAGAAAATTATTTTTCTACTAACGGATTGTAAAATTTGGTTGTTTTGTTGCCTCAATTATTGATAAAAAGCTTTCAAACTTTTTTTTTCGCTTGTTGACGAGAAAGTAGGAAGGTCGTAATTCCAGGCTATAATTCAGTTGTAATGCGATCAAAAAATTTCCACATTTTTTCTTTGATCATAACACTTGGATTTCTCACATTTTTAGAAGTCTTTTACAAAATTTAAATAAAAAAAACTTACCGTTTTCGAATTTTGTTGAAGGAGAACCAGTTTGAATGATTAATCACTTGCAATGAAGTCCGTCTGTGGTGCAGAGATGGGCAACTTTAAAGGGTTGACTGGGGGACTAGGGTCGAGTGAAAATGAAATAGATCATTATATTACGTGACCGAATCTAGTGGCTAGTGGCTAGTGTTTAAATATTCGACACAGTCACACTTACCACCCCTACATTAAATTAGCCATCTCCACAGTCGTCTCTGTGATCTTATTTGGATTTGGGTTTCCTGTGCTGCTACTAGAGAGGGACTAGTCTCTGTGATCTAATTTGGATTTGGGTTTCCTGTGCTGCTACTAGAGGGGGACTAGTCTCTGGGATCTAATTTGAATTTGGGTTTCCTGTGCTGCTACTAGAGAGGGACTAGTCTCTGTGATCTAATTTGGATTTGGGTTTCCTGTGCTGCTACTAGTCCCCCTCTTCTTCTTCACACAGGAAGCCCAAAAGCCCAAAGATAAAAGAAAGAAGAGATACCTGCGGAGGAGGATACAATTATACACTTAATGACTGGGATACAGTTAGATTTAACTAGTATCACGTGAGCATCTATAAACCAATGAGAATGCTCGTTATATAGTCAAAATGATTAGCTATATAACAATGAATATTGTAGTACACATCACTTCTCAAACTCATGATCATGAATAATTAATTTGTTGCTCCTCCAATCAGAAGTCAGCCTCATGGTCACATGCATGTACTTTCATACCCAGTGAAACACCAGATGAAACATATATTTTCATATGAAAGTACAGTTTTTTTATAATTCCTCGCACAGATATTACCCTTCCCTCGTCTCTATTAGTAAACATCAGACTTAATACTTAATAATTAAGTAAATAGCGAATTTCGGATCATCACCTTCATCATCAACATATCATCAACATCATCAAAATAATCATCTTCATCATCATCGTCATCATCATCATCATCATCATCTTCATCAACATCATCATCAACATCATCATCTGCATCATAACCTTCATCATCAAAATCAATATCATCTTCTTAATCATCAACATCATCTTCATCATCAACATCATCATAAACATCATCATCTGCATCATAACCTTCATCATCAAAATCATCATTATCTTCTTCATCATCAACATATCATCATAAACATCATCATCTTCATCATCACCATGAAAAAAGTATTTTTGTGCCAATGTTAGGATTCAAACCATGGATCTGCATATGGCTTTATCCGCGCTGTAGGCCATTTAACCATGGGCAGCAGAGTATGGTATGGGTAGGGGGTGTGTCTATAATGCGGACGCGGACGGTCCGCAGCGGACGGCAGACGGCGGATGGCGGATGGCGGACGGCGGACGAGAAAAAATGAAAAAAAAAAAAAATATGAAAAAAAAAAAAAAATATGAAAATAAAAATAATAATAATAAAAAATAAAAATAAAAAATTAATAAATAAAAAATGTTATTAATGTAAAAATGTTCTAAATTGAACCATTCTAAAAACAAAACAAAACGAAACGATCTAGGTTTTTGTTTTTGATCTACTAACCGCTGAATAACGGATGACCTGAATGTAATAAGTGAATCGCAGCAATTTACACGATACTGTACTCAAACGGCGTACGCTGTGTTACCATGATTCTTTATCAAAGGGGCTGCTTAGGTTTCTAAGGGTTTTGTAAGCTCTCTATAAGTAAAAATCCATCCGTACACGAATGCGAATGTGTCACGCATCGAGCTTCATGCTACGGCAAATCACATTGCGAAAATAATCAAATTCAATCTAATTAAATTTTTATTGAGAAATACAGATAGCATTTTCTTTTCAAAAAGCTAAGTGAAGTTCTAACACATTAAAACAACGACAAAAACGACCATAAAACATTTTACAATCTAGCTTTCAAAACATGGCATGATAAAAAAATATCGTCAAAACCTTATCAAATCAAAAACACACAACTTTGGTTCACTTTCAATTAAAAATGACAAATAAAGTCATTCACACAATAAAATATTTCTGGAAATGTTTTTGATGAAAAAAAGTTTCGACGGCTAGCGACCGTTGAAAATTTGACAAAAAAAGTTGAAAAATTATAAAAAATACAAATGACAAACAATCGATGCAAACATATTGACATTTATTGCAATTTTCTACTTACATTTAGTCAATTCCCATTCATAATCGCTTCATAAACATGTTTTTATCGGACTTTTTTGGAGGAAAAACCTTTGTGTAAATCGCAAACTTTCCTTTGACTTTGCACAAGTGTTGCGTGACACGATGACGTAATCTATTGTCAATAGCCAAAAATGAGGCCATTCCATGTGTCTGTCCTCTTATTGAACATAGCTCTCAGCCAATCAGCTTGCGAGATTTCACACAAGTGATGTAAAATTGTAAATTGTTAATGTAATACGTAATTGTAAGTTCTTATAATGTATTTAAATGCGTTCGGTGTATAAGTCTAACACATCGGACTTGAAAACCGACAAGTCACGCCTAGGGCAATTGATAGATTTCTCATGCATTTGTATTTAACACTACGCCACAAGGACCAACCACGCTGAATACGCAGCCTGACAATGTAGTACGTATAGGGCAACTATGGGGACCACAGGGCGATATTAATCTCTAAGGGTTCGATTTAACCAAGGGCGATAGTTCCCTTCAAAGTTTCCTGCGTCATCTTGACAGGTAGTTGGCTTTTGCGAGATGAACGTTGAGATTGCAATGATAGCGACCTTCTAACACCTTGCGGGGCAATTATTCACGTGTCTCTATCATTGCAAGCTCAACGTTCATCTCGCCTCGATGCATAGTCCAGGCTACCTTTCAAGACGGCGCAGGGAGCTGTAAAGCTTAAGGTGACTCAGCTTCTATATTGATATTTTCTTCATGCATGTGTTTGTATGACATTTTTACAGCTGACACTCGTAAAGTTCCATTCTCAGTTCAGGATATTTATTCCAGGTTTGTACAACCAAGCGTACGTATCGTGCCATGAACTTTTCTTTAAAAATGTTGGTTACAACACTGTCTGTGTCGACATTGCCGTTGAAGATCTGAAGTAATAATAAGAATGTGATGTACATACATCAAACCAATACATCAATCAAATTATATAATAAGACTCCTCTATATCCATTATTTAATTACTCACTTATTCATATAACCATTCTAGTCTGCATATAGGTGCTATTTATTTATTTGCTTGATTTTGTTATATCTTTCAAATATCAATTAATGACTTAATTTAAACCTTAAAAATAAGTGTGTTGCTACCATGCCAGGTACATTAATGAAGGAGAATAGTAGACTACAGGCCTTAAAGATAGATCGTTACGCTGGTTAGGGCTTGAGGGTCTCGAACACGTGACCTTTGCGATGCCGATGTTCGTTTGTTTAAATAATAGAGGGTAATCGGACTCTATTGTTATGGTAGAGGGATATATTTTGTGTGTTTGTAGGTGATTTGTGATATGAGCTCATATGTGGTCTAATACACGAATAGATCGATATAGTGTAATGGTAAACAATTGTTTAAATAATAGAGGGTAATCGGACTCTATTGTTAGGGTAAAGGGATATATTTTGTGTGTTTGTAGGTGATTTGTGATATGAGCTCATATGTGGTCTAATACACGAATAGATCGAAATAGTGTAATGGTAAACCCAGTTTAACATGACTCATCAGGGGCTAAGATGTTAAACTGTTGTCATTATGGTAGATGACAAACGTGTTTCATACTCCAAGGCCTTAGAGCTTAACCCTACACGCGGTTACCATGGATGTATACGTGTATTAGATGGGTGAAAGTGGTTGTAATTGTGTCAGAGAAGTGTTAGTTGAATGAAAACCAACCTAGGGTCTAAAAAACTTGACCGTGTAAATCTACGATAAAAAAGTACGAAATTATGCAAAAAAAACAGCCTAGACAATGGTGAATAATTAAAGAAGTCTATGGTAGTTGGTAAAAGACTAAGAAAAACATACCCGGTGGGATGAACGGTTTTCTAGTGTTGGAGCTGGTTGGAAGATGTCTTGTAAAGTACATGTTGAAGTCCAGCCAAATGTTTAAATAATAGAGGGTAATCGGACTCTATTGTTAGGGTAAAGGGATATATTTTGTGTGTTTGTAGGTGATTTGTGATATGAGCTCATATGTGGTCTAATACACGAATAGATCGAAATAGTGTAATGGTAAACCCAGTTTAACATGACTCATCAGGGGCTAAGATGTTAAACTGTTGTCATTATGGTAGATGACAAACGTGTTTCATACTCCAAGGCCTTATTATTAGTATTTTCCTTTTATAAACTGAGCTATTTAAGCCACAGGGGAAAGCGTTCACATTAGGATCTAAAATGAGGCTTAGAGCAGGTCTCGAACCCGTGACCTTTGCGATGCCAGTGCAATGCTCTACCACCTGAGCTATTTAAGCCACATGGAAAAGCGCTCACATTGGAACTAATGCATCACTGCTCGTGCTGAATAAAGACATATTAAAGATAAGTATGTTGTTACCATTCCTGGTACATTAATGTACCGGGAATGGTAACAACACACTTATCTTTAATATGTATTTATTCAGCACGAACTGTGATATATTAGTTCCTATAAGACCGCTTTTCCCTGTGGCTTAGATAGCTCAATCATCTACTATCAAACGGCAAAAACTATCATGTTAAATTTGAACATGTTCAAACTCTATGATAGTCCATGATAGTTGGTGGTCAAACCCACATGATAGTTGGAACTATCATCAACTATCATGAACTATCATTGCTGTTTGACCGGAGCTGAAGACACTGGAGAGTAAAGCATCCATACATTACAGTAAACACCCGCATATAAGAACAAACGACTTTCGGTCCAGGCTGATTTTGTTCTTATATATCTTATATATTGTTCTTATTTATATGGTACTTTATTGGCCAAATTTCAGCCTGGTGTTCTTAATCCATTTGTTCTTATATGCGGGTGTTTACTGTATTCAAGACAGATCGAAATGTGGACCCTATCTTTGTGTTACTCCAACATAGTGAGGAGATTTGTAGAAAACGTTTCTTTAAAAATGAAAATCTACGATCTCTTTAGTTCCTGTCTTAGATAATATTTTGGGGAAACGCATTTAGCCTCCTAGACAAATCTAGGCCAAAAACAATACCCTTTCCAGCGGTACATACACTATAGTAAATATATGAGTTCCCTCACCTCAACCTCCCTAAAGGGAATCTACTGACCTTTACTACTCCATTCTCTTTGTACTCGTCCCATGCTTGTTCATCCATGCTGCTAGTGATGGTGTATTTTGATATCCATTTTGAATGGCCAACTACTAATTTTCCTTGAGTTGCTACCTTTGTGATAAAAGTATCTTTAGGCAGACCTACTTGTAGCCACTCTCCAGCTCTGGAAATGGAAATATCAAAAACTATAACACATTGAGACTGGGACGAGCTGTCGTGGCGAACAACCACGTTTTGAACTAGCTCCGCCTTTAGGCATTTCCTCGGCATGAAAAAAAAAACAAATAGAAGAAGGAACAAGAACAAACGAAATAGAAGAAGAAAAAGAGGTGATCTCAGTAGTTCATCGAGCACAGAATCCCCAGAACACAAGCGAAATATGAGCGAAATGAAGGAAGACATGGAAGAAGAGTTTGCATGTCGAGCAGACAGATAAAGATGACTCTCAACCACCTCCGTTAAACGTAATTTGGAAGATACTACTAAACACCCAAGACAATACGAAAGAAATTTTAATGGAAAATAAATAATTAAAATCATCATTGGATTATATGTCTAAAAGAGTGGACAATCTTGAAAATTATTATTATTATTATTATTATTATTATTATTATTATTATTATTATTATTATTATTATTATTATTATTATTATTATTATTATTATTATTATTATTAGTATAGGTAATCATATGGTTTCGAGTTCAATTTGGGATTAATTCGCACGAGTGTGTTTTTCAAAGAGTACAAATTGCACGAGACCGTAGGTCGAGTGCAATTTGGCTCTTTGAAAAACACACGAGTGCGAATTATCCCAAATTGAACGAGAAACCATATGATTACTTATTAATAATATACATGAAAAAAACTCAAGCTCTTTTTCTTTTTTTTTTGGTCAATTTTCGGCTAGTAGCGCGCGCCAAAAATGACGTGTTGATGTCGTAAGCAAGCGCGCGCTCGAGCTCAAGCGGAAAATTCAAAACTTTCCACTCAAAACTTGGTCAGTTTTTTGTATTTTTCTTACAAATTTTCGACGATTTTTGAAAGAATTGCCACTTAAAGTGTTTTTTAAATTACTGTCAAGCATTAGTGACTAAAATGTTTTAAGAATAAAGCCTGTCATAATCGATTTTTTTTGTTGTAATTTGCACTGTACAGAATGTAATTTGCACTGTATTACCTTGTTTTTGCACTGAATTACCTCTAAAATGCACTGTTCATCAGCCAATCAGAATCGAGTAATTTTTTTATGTATATTATTATTATTATTATTAGTCGAAAGTTAACGAGCTTGGTGAACTACTTACAAAAGCCACTGAAAAAATCACAACTAATGAAATTGAGAGAGTTAAATATAGAGGGAGAGCAATATAGAAGGAAATACAATCTATAATTCTTTGAAATACCCGAAGAAAAGGAAGAGCTTCTTGAAGATGCAATTCAGTTTATTGCAAAATAAATAAATCAAACACATATAACATTATCTTAGGTGTCGATGTTATAACTATCAACTTTGTAATTTTGACCGCTGTGTTGCCCGGAATAGGATTTTAGAAGAATTGAAGAATAGATATGTTTTTTTTCTGTTCTTCAAAAGTCCCAGCCTTATAGGTGATTTCGTCACTTTCGTAACTTTTTTGAGATATGTTTATACAAATCTTCTAGCTTACCTCCTATATTTAGGAGGCCAACTCCTGGCATTATTGAGTCGAGCATTATATTGTAATCCAATGATATTGCCATAGTTGGATGATGACTTTATTGCAGAGTTGGGTATTGTACCATCTTCCATTCCCAAAGCACTTCTACAGTCTGCACAAATAAAGATGATAATAATACCACTGTCAATAATTATGACAATTACAAAATACGTTTTCTCACTAGATGAGAGGAAGGACAAATCGAAGGACAAATCGTCCGGAAATGTGTTCATTTAATGTGAATTCAACAACATAAGACGTCTTTTTTGTCTCAAATTGTAGTCGTCCCGTTTTCACACCAGACGATCGCGACTTGTCCGTCATAAGACGATTTGCCCGTCTTCTAGTATCAACACAACTATCTAGAAACAATGAGAATGAAGACAACAATGGCAATGACAAAGACAAAGACAATGGTAATGGCAATGGCAAAACCAATGGCGATAACAATAACATTGACAATAACAATAACAATGGTAATAACAATGACAATGAAACATATATTTTTTACTGTGACAAGACAATATATTATAAAGGTAATATATATCATACATTATCCATATTATATCGTTTTTAATATATATTGTTATATTTCTATTTAAGCAATAGAAGCCAGTTCCTATGACTCTACCAGTGAAATAGAGCACGCGGGATGTTGGTAGAAACACTCGAAAAGTTGATAAAATCACGATCGAGCTGAACTTCTATTGCTTTTATAATATAGCAATGCAGGTTTTTCCGTACAAACGTAGTTTTATTTGTTGATTAAAATTGTAATTCTCAAAACTAACACCAGTGCCCAATGGACCAATCACAATCAGTGTATTATTCAGCAATCTAAAAATGGACCAAGGTGCTGTTCACTTTCTTCCCGTTTTTTTTTGCTAGCTAAAAAGAAGGAATTTCATTTAAAAAGCCGTTAAAACATAGCTTTGGTTGAATTCTGTGGCTAAAAACAAAAACCTTTAGCTGAACTCTTGCATGAGGCTGACATATATACAGTAATTCAAGCAAATTGAATTTTATTTGAGTAGTGAAAGCCATCGGTGCCGACTGACAGCAATTTATCATGCACACTGAGAAAAAAAAACAGTTTGAACAAGACAAGCTTGCTGTGTACAACGTTTTGAAGTTAAAAAGAACAAAGACTATAAATTCAACGAACATGCAAGTTATTTGTTCAAGATTAATCGAGTTCAATTGCAAAAAAAATCTCACTTATTCACTATGAAATTATCTTCATATGTGTCAAGGATAAAATGAAGTAAAACTTATTGCCACTTTGCAGCACTGTTTTACTTTTGTTTTTGTTGTTTTGATCCGCAAATTCAACTTTTGACTTCCAACTTTACAGTTTGTCTAAAGACGGCGTATTTTCAATTTTTGTCGCCTTTGAATTGCATTTCATTGCACCGTAGGCTTCAGGGTTTAGGTTACCAGAAAGTTCACAAGATGGAAAGTCTTTTTACATTTTAATAGCCGTTTTTAGTAAATGTAGTAGCTTATAACAGAAAAACTCTGATCTTGTTAAAATTGTGAGCTGTCAATCAAAAACAATGTCTCTACCGGTGAAATAGAGCATGGCTTTTTTGAGTGAATCAACCAATCAGAGCTTACGTACTATCTAAGCTATATTATAAAAAAAATTAGTATTATGTATACTGTGAAGCGTTATAGAATAATCATTAGATAACGCTATATAAATACAATAAATTATTTATTGTTATTATTATTATTATTATTATTATTATTATTATTATTATTATTATTATTATTATTATTATTATTATTATTATTATTATTATTATTATTATTATTATTATTATTATTAACAACTATAACAATACATGGCAATGGCAATGGCAAAGACAAAGCTTTCAAGTTTGCAACACCATTTTAATTCACCTTTGCATATTCGTTCATCTTGTTTTATGAAGCATCGCTTGTCCGGGACACAGTTCTGAATATCAGAACAAATCATCATTTTCTTGTATTCTAGATACAGAGCATTCATAACATGACGAAAATCAAGAGGATGGGATATGTTGGTAGCTTTGCTTAGCTCACAAAGCCCATTTGAAGGATAAAAATTAAGACTGTAGCATTGTGAAACCATGGTACACTCTAGAAAACAACTCATCAAAGTGGTGAAGTTGATGCTGGTGAATACATGGTTCAGTAGTACCCAGTCCTGTATTGTGGTTGACGACTCAAACTGACCGCGAAGAAACTGGAACAAGCAACACGTCATCAAAGTTACGAATGGAAAAACTTTCTTGATAAGTCGCATGGTTGACCTGAAAAACAGAAGGCACCTCGTCAGGGTTAGAGTTATATACTAAATATATAACTATCTCGTTAAATCTATCAATCTATCTATCATAGGATTAATTAAAGACTGTACCATTTGTTGTCCAACCGAAATTATCTTATTTTTTGTACAAATGGTAAGCACCCTCTATTTCCATTTTTTTTAATATGTCCAACAATGTGTCTGAACTAAATTATGAATAAGAATAGAAAATGTGATAAATGCCACAAATCTAAAAGTATACCGTTGTATTCCTTAATTCTAAGTGACTGAAATGGGTAAATCATCAACATTTATTATTTATAAGCATATTAGAATATATTTTCCGTGTTTCTATTCTCTGTTAGGAACACGCGGGATTGTTAATTGGGAGAACACGAGAAAGATTTTGAATCACAAGCTGAAAGCGAGAATAGAAAAACGGAAAATATATTCTAATGTTTTTATAAAATCACAGCAACAGATAATATTATAACATTCCGCATGAAAACTGTGTTTCTATGCTCTTATATAAACACGGTTTTTTTCAAGTTTCAGCCAATGAGAGAACGCGTTATATAATGGTTATTTTATAAATGATAATAAAGTCACTTGTAGTTGTTCTACTTTCTAAAAGATCGAAGATGTTACATATATATGTTAATGGGAAATATCTTTCTGGTGCACATGCATGTATGCTAATTAATATCTGGTACTATTAGTGCCAAAGCCTGTAAATCGGAAAACTCTAATTGATTTTGAGATTGATCAAAACAGTGTTGGCGGATTAATTTTTAATGTCGCATTTTGCCTTCAGTAGTTTTGATTTGCACGAAATATATAGCAAAATATCAGAACGTGATCAATAAAAACTCAAAAAAATTGATCACACCGTTTTCAGTTAAATTGGTCGACGCAGAGGTGCAATTTGATAATTCCTAGTTACTGCGTATTTCGTATTTCTGCAAACATTTTTTTACTGTGTTACAAATTTCATTCTATTACCTATCATTTATATCAAACACCGACGCAGCCTATACTATAGTTTACTCGCTAGTTTCTATTTCTATTGTGTACGGTGTTACAAATTTCATTCCATTACCTATCGCCGTTTATATATCAAACACCAAAGCAGCCTATACTAGTTTACTCGCTAGTTTCCATTTAAGTGAAGTAAATTTAAAAAATTTGTTTACGGTGTTACAAATTTCATTCTATTACCTATATCGTTTATATCAAACACCGACGCAGCCTATACTAGTTTACTCGCTAGTTTCCATTTAAGTGAAGTTAAGTTAAAAAATTTGTTTACGGTGTTACAAATTTCATTCTATTACCTATATCGTTTATATCAAACACCGACGCAGCCTATACTAGTTTACTCGCTAGTTTCCATTTAAGTAAAGTTAAGTTACAGCAGTTCTCAGTCACACGTGCACCGCTCGCATAAAAAGCACCGCTATAAAACGTGAAGTTGGTGGACGTCACTCAAACTGTGTTTACGAGACGTATGGTGTTTTTACTTCAGTCGGGCTGCGAAACATGTCTGAATCCGACGAAGAGGTTATTGTGGGAATTCAGCTTCCAGATTCACACATGTTTCGCAACCCGACTGAAGTAAAAACACCATGGGTCTTGTAAACACAGTTTGATTGACGTCCACCAACTTCACGTTTTATAGCGGTGCTTTTTATGCGAGCGGTGCACGTGTGACTGAGAACTGCTGTAACATTTTTTACGGTGTTACAAATTTCATTCCATTACCCATCGTTTATATCAAACACCAACGCAGCCTATACTAGTTTACTTGCTAGTTTCCATTTAAGTAAAGTTAAGTTAATATGACATGATTGACTGCATGTTTAGACATATCTTGGCCAATTTAAAATTAATCTTCATGAAACTTGGCCAGTAAATGTCTTTTGTACATTGAAGAAATTTTAGACTCTTGGTTGCCATGGGAACTGAGTCACGTGACTGCTAGGTCGCCATCTTGGATTTTTAAATGAGTACCTACTGAAACACCTTCAAAAGTCATGAAAACGTGCATAAATAATGATATATATAACATCTATATAGATCTAATTGGATATTGTGGTAATTATTTTTATTTTTTTATAATTTTTTTTATATTTTGAAAAAATTAAGAAAAATTCTAAAAAATTAAATAAAAATATTTTCCAAGATATCCACTTACTAGATCTATATAGAAGTTATAAATATCAATATTTATGCGCGTTTTCACGACTTTTGAAGGTGTTTCAGTACGTACTCAAGCGGCTCGTTTAATGAAATTCATGTGGATATTACTTGCTTTGGTGAATTACTACTAATGGCTAAGTTTTGTTGATGTAACTGGAAGTGTGACAGATATATGAATAAATAACTGATTTTCAAATATTTCCACAAAAATCCATGCCTTAATGCATATGGTCCTGAGTTTTTTTACGGTGTTATAAATTTCATTCTATTACATATCGTCTTTGTGAAACACAGACGCAGCCTTTATAAGTTTACTCGCTAGTTTCCAAAGCCGTTAATTGCAAACGTTAATTGCAAACGTTAATTAGTTAATATATTCTACCAAATTTCATTCTATTACCTATATCGTTTATATCAAACACCGACGCAGCCTATACTAGTTTACTCGCTAGTTTCCATTTATAGTAATAAACTGATTAACTATACTAGTATATATTTTGTAAGTGGCACAAATACATATGATTACATTACTCCTGTACTAAGGGAATTGGATGGCTACCAATCAAAGAACAACTTTTTTTTTATCGTGATGCTTTGATGTGCTATAGATGTATGATTGGTTGCGATCCACAAAACCTTACAGAACCTCAAATAAGATAAAGACTTGATGAGGTATGTACGCGAACAACAAGAAATTCAACCGAATTATACACATCCCACTATATAGCACTTCTACGGAATAAAATAACATTTAATTACTGAGATGTATAAAACTATATGGAACAGTTTAGACAAAGACTTGAAAATAATTCCAACAATCTTAGAGTTTAAGAAGAAGCTTAAAACAAATTTTCTTCACAAATTTCTTTTAAAAAATTGTAAGAATTTTGAAGAAGAACTTAAGTTGTAATTTGTATTCTCTGAAAAACCTTTTAAGGACGAGAATTAAGACTAATAAATGTATATGTATGTATGCCGATTTTGCACCTGTATATACAATACATGTACAAGACACAATTCAAGTTAAGACATTTTTCGGAATCGGAACTCGACCATGCCTAACTAGACTGTATTACAAACTAATTTTACACATCACTTCTCACATGTTTATAATTTTTTCTAGTTAAAACTGGAAAATGCAGAGAAAATTGTTTGATTATTATCATAAAAAATGATTTCTGAAATATTCAAAATGTTATACGAACGAATCTAACTCTTTAATTTTTCTCCGACGAAGGGCTAATGCTACGAAATGTCAGTAAATTTAAGTCAACATTTTGTACGGTGTTACAAATTAAATTGTATTACTTAAAGATAAAAAAGCATTCTTCTAATAACGGCTTGTTTAACTGACTCGATTATTGAAGTTCTTTCAAACTTTTGTTTCGCTTGTTGACGACAAAGTAGAAAGGTCTGCTTTTGTTACATATAATTCCAGGCTTTAATTCAGTTATAATGCGATCAAAAATTTTCCACAGTTTTTCTTTGATCGTAACAATTGAGTTTCTCACATTTTTGGACGTTTTTGTACAAAAATTAATAAAAAAACTTACCGTTTTCGAATTTTGTTGAAGGAGAAAACGTTTAAATGTTTAATCAATTGCAAGGAAGTCCATCTGTGGTGTAAGGGGAGGGGGCAACTGTAAATATGGGCCTTTCCGGAATTCATTAGAGGACTGGGGCCGAATGACTCCATCACAACACGGTCAAACGGTCAAACAACAACGAATGCGCGAAAAAAAAATAACATAAAATGATCCAGCACCGAAATGTGGCATTCGTACGGACTCTATAAAAAGCTATAGAGTATACACTCAGTCGGACAACTTTCATCGCTTTTTTTGTTTTTCAAAATGCAAACAATAATACATACACCTACTTGCAGTAAGGTTGTCTTATAAAATAGAACATTTGTCACAAAGAAAATAGAACATTTGTGATTTAGTGCGAAAGAAATTAATTAAAAGACAAAAGAGAGAGTTCAGCTTGAGTGATCTTCTTATGTCTTTTAATTAATTCCTATCGTAGAGTACAAACACTAAAAGTGTGCAACATAAATACCACTAAATACTGCTAAATTATGTAAATTCTTTTGTTCTCTATTGTTTAATCAACACTATTTAGTGGTAAATAGTACAAAGTATTGCACACTTTTAGTGTTTGTACTCTACTAAATCAAAAATGTTCTATTTTCTTTATAACAAATGTATATTTTTGTATGACAACCTTACTGCGACTAGGTGTATCGATTGTAGATATTAATATACAAATTAGGTAATACCTAATAGCGGAGCTCCCAGTTTAAATTTTTCTTACAACATCAATATGTGCATGTAAATACTTGAATAGGGTATACAATTTAGCCTAATTTGTCTTAAATTGTCTTACATAGGGTATACGATTTCCCCCTTGAGTCTTGGATAGGGTCTACTTTTTACCAATTTGTCTTGAAATAGGGTACATATTTTTAGGATTCTGCCGTATTAAATAGGGTCAGGGTTTAGAGGTACCAGCAGAACGTCCCCGTCAGAAACTGGGTCAAGTACCCCCCCCCCCCCCCGAGTGGGGGGGGGGGGGACTTCTGGGCAATAAGGACATTGAGTGGGTATCAGTCTATCAAAGAGTGTATAGCTTAACAAATAATTTTAGAGAATTCCAATATAAGATACTAGAAAACTGTTTATTCTTAAACATGAAGTTATATAAATTTAAAATAGTGGACTCGCCTTTATGCACATTTTGTAAAACATCAAACGAATCTATGGAACATTTTTTTTGTCGAATGTGAAATCAAAGGACCTATACTTTAACATTAACCAATGGCTAAGCAGCGCAAATGTAAAGTTAATACCAGAGCTAAGTTTTAAAAATGTTCTAATACTGAGGGAGCTCTGAAGACACTATGGAAGGTTTCTTATTTTTACTATACAAATATGTACTTTATAATTGCAAACAAAAACAGTTACTATTTGTCATTAAATATTATCAAATAAATCTAATAGACTATGAAAAAATCGAATACATCATTGCAAAAAATATAACAAGCTATACACTCATTTGAAAAAATATGAGAAAATCCAAAGCTTAATTCATAATTTAGTCAATATAATTTAATAGCGAATTAGCCAAAAAACGTTATATTTAATTTATGTATTATTTAATAGTATAGTGTTGTATTTTGTTATACTTTTTCAGTCTTTTGTAATTGTGTTTATGTATGAAAAAATCGAATACATCATTGCAAAAAATATAACAACAAGCTATATACTCATTTGAAAAAATATGAGAAAATCCAAAGCTTAATTCATAATTTAGTCAATATAATTTAATAGCGAATTAGCCAAAAAACGTTATATTTAATTTATGTATTATTAGTATAGTGTTGTATTTTGTTATACTTTTCAGTCTTTTGTAATTGTGTTTATGTATAAAGTGTAAAAAAAATATCAAAAAATCAATAAAATATATAAAAAAACTGTTAACTGTTTATTGTAATTTCTATAGCATCTTTAATCGACAAATATAACCTTTCGAAGATTCAGGGCGCAGAGAGAGAATCAAAACAAAGCCCTTGAAAAGCCAGTAAAATGTAAGATATTTCTCGCTCTCTTTTTGATTGACATAATGTCAAAAACCTCATTGGCTATCGATGTAGATGACGCCATCATGTAACGCAACGCACAAAAGGAAAGTTTGTCATTTACACGAGGGGCGGAGATTTCTCATTGAAAAAAGTCCGATAAAAGCATGTTAATGGACAATTCATGAATGGAAATTGATTTAATGTAAGTAAAAAATTGTAATAAATCTCACTGCTTTTTCTTAGGTTGGTTATCGTTTTCATTCTATGCACTTTTTCATCTTTTTCTCAAATTTTCAACTGTCACTTCAGTCAATAGTTTTGTTCAGACAAAAAAGTGTTCAGAAATGTTTTTGATGGAAAATACCATTCCCAAACGATAGTGTGAATAGCCTTATTATTATCCCTTTTATTTTTAAGTCATTAAGCTTATTTTGCTTTTGATAACGCCTTGAAAAAGTGCTGTGGCTGAACAGTCGTTTTACGGCCGCTTTTTACCTTCTTTTATTTTCTAAAGTTAGTTAGGATTCCGGATAGAAAAGGTTAAACCTTTTTATGGTATTAGATTTACTAAAAAGTAGTCATGACAAATCTTCAAAACAAACACAAGATCGATTTGAAAAGACAGTCAAGGATTTTAAAACAAGGTATTTTATTATGAAAAACTTTGTGTAAAACATCATTTTGTTCTGTAAAAAAAACTTTAACGACTTTGAAGTAAAAACTACTAAAAAGCTCGTTTCGTAAGCATAAAATAGTCAATATTGCTAAATAAACAGAAGGTTTTCAACCAATTTTAAATTATGTTTGTATTTCGATTCATCTTTGATGTTTTCCGTTGATGAGGTTTAAAAAGAAACAAAATAAACACCTCTTTCAATCGAGCAAACATCGTTTCATGTATGGTTTTTATCTCAAAAAGTAAATAAAATGAAGATAAACCTTTTCTCTTTTCTTTCAATAATAAAACAGAGAACGGATTTTTCCTTTTTGAAGCTTAATTATTGCAAGTTTTTAGTTTTTTTTTTTTTTTTTTCACGCTTTATATATCAAACAGTTTTTCAGTATTAAAATACGGTCTCTAAAAACTTGAAACAAATAATTATCTTGAACTTACTTTATCGGTGATTATTTTGCTGTGGTTTTCTTCTCTTCAATAACATTGATCATATTTTGACGAATAAATGTATGTACTTGAATTTTGATCATAGTTCAACGCCAACCCTGAAAATCCTTCAATAAACTGTGCCGAGCTATATGGAAGCGATTTGAAGACAGTTTTCATAACAAACAAAGTCGCTTCTTAATCAATTTTATTTAAATTGCTGAAGTCTTTTAATATTCTTCCACGAAGGTATCTACAAACAAGTTTTCTTGATCTTTTGGAATCAGTCTTTTGCTTTTCTTTAGTATAATTTCTTCGTTTTTGTGTCCTTCAAGTTTATGTTCTTCTTCGGTCAAAACTCTCTTTACGTTCTTCGAAGTTCATCTTTCTCCGTTGTTATTTTGTATTAATGAAAGCTCTGCTATTAGCAAATAGTATTTTGTTGATGTTTGTTTGACTTTTTTGTCGATAAAAGAACAACTTTGCTTTGTTGATCTAGTGCTATTTAGCGCGCTCGTCAATTTCGTTCCCGCCGAAATGTAACAGCCAATCAGAATCGCGATGTACACGGACGTACGGACGGACGGACGGACGTACGGACAGCGTGGGCTACCTGTGTCGGTCGATGAAAAATCAACTCGATGGGTTACCATTTTTTCTTAAGTATGGTGCTCCGCTGGCGCGGGCCTTCGGCCCGCGCGGAGCTCCGCTATAAATAGATCAGTATAGTTGTAAAGCCCCTTGGACAATCTGGATACGAGCGCTATATAAATAAACGTTATTAAATACAAATTAAAACGTAAAGTAATCATTAGCTTCACAATGACAATTGGCCTCCTCCGCAGGCAACCCAACCGGAATTCGGATTTCCTTTCTATATTGGGCTTCCTTTGTCGAGAAAAAAGAAGATTAGGACTAGGGACGAAAAGCTGGAGGAAAAAAAATTGTCGCCTTTCTTCCCCTCCCCTCAATTCGTCCCAAGTCCTTTCTCGGCCACAGGAACCCCAAAAAAGCAAAGAAGCGTTAAAAGGCGAGAAGTTGATCTGTGGAGGAGGCTAAATGACAATGACAATTTTTTATATTCACCTTACATTTTACAAATTAATATACATATTATAAATTTTCCTTATATGGAGGTGAGAGCCAACTGAGGTAACTATAAAAGCTATACAAAGCCAGTTGGCTATCTTATTTTCTAGTACAATAAATCGGTAATTTATCAAGAATAATTATAACAAAAATTACAAAAATATATTATGTATATATAAATCGGTTAAAAAGAATAAACAATTCAGAAAAATATAGAGGATATTAAGGTAGATGAATTTGAAAAAATAAATGTATATGAAGGAGTAAATAATTTTAATCATTATTATAGGTTTGAATAATTGCATCCTTTAATAAATCTTTGAATTTCGAGATGCTGGAGGCTCTTTTATTCTCTCATCTACTAAATTCCAAGCTTCACAATATACACCTAATTGTTGTCGCAACCGGAGCGACAGTCCACACTCTGAAGCCTGCAAAGGATGTCGGTTACATCTGTACATGGAGTTGATTTGTGATTCATTGCATGTTTTTAAAGAAATATTACTATTTATATCTATCACAATAACAACTTGTTATGGTCATATAACACAAACACTTAGTTTATGATTTGTTTAAACAGGGTCTGAATGGGGGGAGGGGAGGGGGGGGGGGGGTGCCAATATCAGTCCTAATATCAGTTAACAGCTAAATTTTAGCAATTTTCTCAGTTATCAGTTAAATTAAAAACAAAGAAATATTTATCAGCTAACAGTTATCCTAAAAAGACACGGAATTCTCAGTTAACAGTTAATTGTTTTAGCCGTTTTTCAGTTAACAGTTAACCCCATTCGGACCCTGTTTAAAGTCCATAAATCAGCTAGTATTTGCCCAATCATTCTAAAACTTGGTAAACTTAATAATGTTAGTGTGTTTATTTCATGTGATTTGTTTCTTCAGATCTAATTTTGACACTCATTCCAAGTCCCTTCCTCAACTCCGCGAAATCCGTGTCACAGGAAACCCAAGCTTTATATTTTCTGAGTTAGCAAATCTTTAATAAAACATACAGTACTCTAATAAATGATGATGTATTTAGGCTAGGTTTTTTTTATCTTAAAAACGAAATAATATCATCGACTCATGCCCTCTCATTTTGCACTACACAGGAAGCCCGTTTTATTGTGTTATTTTGTGTTATTTTTTCAAAAATATATTTTTGTTGAAGAAAAATTGATTGAAAATAATTCAAAAATAAATTTGTTATGTGAAATATATCAGTATTAAATGAACTGAAAAAGTTGAAATATAATCGGCCCAAATAATTCATTCCCTCTCGTTTTGCACTACACAGGAAGCCCATTTTATTGTCCTATTTTGTGGGAAAATTTATATTTTTTCAAAAATATATTTTTGTTGAAGAAAAATTGATTGAAAATAATTCAAAACTAAATTTGAAATGAACTGAAAAAGTTGAAATATAATCGGCCCAATCCCCATCAATCTATATAACACAGGGAGCCAAATTTCATTGTTCTATTTTAAGAAATTTGGTATTGAAATCCCGTGATCTTCGTGTCAGCAAAAGTGCAACAAAGTCATCATTTTCTTTGGATCTAGTCATCTAGCATAGAATATTTATCATGGAGCGGATTTCTGTTACAGTACCGTCTGTTTCTTTAAAGGTAAGACTGTATTAAAGCCTGGGCAAACGGCTTCAACATTTGCTTCAATATTGGAGTAGCACGCTGTAGAATGTTTGTTGAACGATGTTGAACGTATAGGGGGACAAATGGTTTCAACAGTGTTGGAATGGGGTGGCAAACGGCTTGAACATTGCCATTCAACAAAATCGAAATGATATTGAAGCAAATATGTTGAAGCCGTTTGCTCGGGCCTTCATATTATCGATAATAAATTGGGAAATTTAAACGTGGCAAACATATGCACATCTAATGCTTCCGGCTTTCTTTAATTAGCTTTAATATTTCGCTGCTTCATCAAATATATGATATTGATTATTAATTCAAGTTGATATCGCTTGCAAGAATGATTTAAACGATCTAAATTATCTTCATTCCGATGCACAAGAGTTTATAATATGACTTAAGTTATATAAAGTGTTTGAATACAACCATTTTGGAAATAAGCGTTTACACATGAAAATATTGAAATACGAAACTGCAAGCTCATCAGCATTAAATATTTACAAAAACTATATAGCTATAGGGGCCCTTCCATTTAATATCCATGCACACACCCCTGTAAAAGCATTATTTTTGTCAACCCCCCCCCCCCCCCCAGAAATGTTTCTACCCTACCTCCTTATAATTTTTTTTTCTATTATTTTGGTCCCTATATAGAAAAGAAAAGAAATTCCTAAACTCCTTTAGAAATAGTTCTACCCTATCCCATAGAAGTATTTGTGTTGTTATTTTTCATAAATTATGCTGCTGTACGTGCTGTCCCTGCCTTCGTTAAAGGAATTTAAAATGCTAATAATAAAAAAAAATAATTAAGTGCTGATCCTATAGAAGAGGGAGAAAAATCCTAAACACCCCCTGGAATTCTCTTTTACATAGGGGTGTGTGGATATAAAATAGAATATAGCCCTAGGCATCAACCATAAAGGGGACTGTGTGCGTATGTGAGGGGAGGGGGGGGGAGTGTAGTTATTGGTGGCATTTGTTTCGGTGAGATGTCGTATAATCTAGAGTGGCAATTTAAATTGAAACATCTACTAATAATTCATTAATAAAAATGTTCTGTCTTGGATGAATATTATTTTTTAACACGTACATGACTATTTTTTAGCAAAACTAGACGCTCTATGAGCGCGAAGTCGGGCTAGTCATAAAATCAACACAGGAGGCTAAACAATTCTAAGTTGGGCTTCCTGGGTTTGTTCCCAAAGCATCATGGGGGACTATACGCAACACGACAGATAGATAGATAGATAGATTGACTAAAAGGTAAACCTTGAGTCGGGCCCTCTAGCCCGAATAATAATTGGCCACATTCTATCACATGATACACCAATAAGACATATATACTTCAAAACAGGTAATTTTGTTTTTACCACTCTAGTGATTTCCATCTAGTTGTCAGATTTATTCAACAAATAATTTTTTTTACAATTTTTTTCAATATATTGATGTGTTCACTGTTAGACAAAACAGTAAAACAGCTACCTAGTGATATATTCTGTGGTTTGCGAATAAATCAGAGTGCATTATAATTAAATCCAATAGAACAGGGACGGATCCAAATATTTGTCAGGGGGGTCTAATTGCAAATGAAGGGCTTTTAATGTGTTGAGGGGTGTCCGGTCACTAAATGTCTTAAATAAAATAGGTTGTGCTATGTTCACAAAGAGTAGGGGATTGTCTCCCGGTACAACAGTCAGGCCTTAATTAACAACACTCATGATTGTAAATTGTAATTGCAGCAGTCCGATAAGTCGTCCATATACACATTAGTAGATTGTAAAGTGCTATGAACTATTAGAGACTGAGATATAGCGCTATATAAATGAGGCATATTATTATTATTATTATTATTAATTGCAGTGCGAGGGGGGTGTCTGGTGCCTGAAGGGACATCCCCCTACATCCACCCCTTTGGACATTTTAGTAATATATCATATAACATTACTAGATTAATATTAAAAGTGTGCAGCATAAATAATACAAAATAATAATTATATGTTAATTAAGTGTTAACTCTTTTTTTATATTATTTTATTTAATATTTAGTAGCATAATTTTAGTAATAAACAGACTACTATATTCAATTCCCTACAATTCACAAGAATATATTTAATGAGATGTGGGATAGGCGAAAAAGGTATGGAGCCACGTCAGGTCACGGAAGGGATGGGGGGAGCCGCAAAACTCTAGCAGCTAGTTGTTGGGCAAGTGAGCACAGAGCAGACTAGCTGCTTGCAGAAATTTATATGCAGTGGAGGATTGTGGGACATTTATTGTTATGTTAATTTCATGCTCTAAAATTTCCAGTACAGCTAGGGAATAGTGTCAGAAACATTCTGCATGCTTTTAGTGTTTTCGTACTCTAATTTTATTTGTGAATTTATACAATTTTGTAATTTGAAATGTATATATTTATTTATATATGTTTGGCATGTACTGTTTGGACTCTATCAGACTATAATTGTAATCACTTGATTAGTAAAAAAATGTTTGAACCCACAATTAAAACACATAAATTGTTCTTTTTAAGGTTATTATTGGAATACATTTTGTTCTGACTACATGGTAAGTCTCTCTCTCTCTCTTTAATTTTCTATTTAGCAAATCGAAGTGTCTTTTCTATGGTCTATACTCTTATCGAACATAGAAATGACGTAAGAAAATGGTCAAAATTCAAGTGGAACCACGAGCGCAGCGAGTGGTTTCACTGCAAAGTTTTGGCCATTTTCTTACGTCATTTCTATGTTCAATAAGAGTATAGACCATAGAAAAGACACTTCGATTTGTTTTTTACCACAACCTCATAATATTGTTCTACTTTTTCAATTTTTATGTGTAAAATAGACGGAATGTGACTGTTATATGTCTTGACGAATATGTCACGCATCAAACTCAACGGTTTCACTTCATGTTACGGCAAATAAAACAATTCGCAAAAATGATCAGTTTTAAATGAGAAGTAAAGAAATAAGCCTTTTTCTGTAAGGAAATACTGTTTATCGTTTCTCTTCTGTAAGCTATAAAAGTAAAACAACTACGGCGAATAGGCGACTTCAGTTGCACCCTTGCAAAACTTCGCAAAACAGAATTCTAAATTAAATAAGTCAACAAGCACAAACCCTTGATATAGTTAAAGCTAGTACATAACTTAGGTTTTCAAAAGAGTGCTAAAAGAATGGCATTTTTTATCAAAACTACGTTTTTAAGTATGTTTTTGTTGGACAGAAATCAACTTGACTATTGACGAAAATTTGACAAAAAGACTGAAAAACTGCATCAAATCAAAGAAACGAAAATGAGGATGAGGACATAGTGACATTTATTATAATTTTTTTACTTACAGAAAAGTGTTTTCCATTCAGGGTTTATCCAGAAATGAGCTTTTATCACAGTTTTAAGACGAAGAAAACATTGTGTTGATGACAAACGTTCCCTCAACTTTGAACACTGAGCAGAACTGTGAACAGGTCTATTAGTTAGGGGAGGGGGTAGGTGGATGCACCCCAATCGGTCCACCCCTAGATATTCCCCTGGCCTGAGCAGCACATTCTTGCCCAAAAGGGAGTGGCCCCTATTGATCTAAGCATTGTAAGACTATATGACAACAACTTAATACTTTAAAATTATAAAATAATATGTGTATATAGTTATTTACATACAGCCATTTCGAAAAACGTTGAATACTGCATGTGTATACTGGATAATACATTGCGATACAGCTACCAAATCAAAGGCCACCTATGGCCAACTCGTGGATCATAATTAGAACGTTTTGAAAGCGCTTACAGTTTAGACCGCTCCATTACGATTATGTAATTATTTTCTCGAATTAGCTTGAGATGATTTGAAGCGAAAAATAAGTATTCAATGTTGTTGTTTTATTTGTATTTTTTTGGTTGTCGTCCGTTTCCCTTACGGTCCGTCGTTCCCTCAGTCCGTGACCGCTGACAAGTCTGATATTTACCTGGTTCGATCTTCGGTTCGTGCAGAGATACATGCGAGTTCAAAGAGTGTCTAAGAAACAGTGTTATTAAGTTGTTCTTGCAAAATAAACGCCAGAAAAAGCAAAATAGATAGTCATTGAAGCAATTGGTGTTATATTTGAGGCGATTTGGGCTGTTGGGTGTAGTTTTTAGAGAGGCCGTTTTAGCTGTTTATTTGTTGTTGTCGAGGTCAACCTGGAGGTTTAAAACCGATCACGTTATCTCACATATTGTAAAGAAAGAAATATTACTTTCATCCACATATACATAGATCGTTAAGTTGAACTGCTAGATAATAGGGTGAAGCGATTTAAGTTTTGCGAATAAGTTTGTTGTTCTGTGCAAGAAGCTAAGAGCTCGAGAATCGCCTGTTTCAATCGCCGTTCGAATTTGTACGAATTAATAGTAGTCAATAAAATTAAACTATTGACAGATAAACTGGTTACTTTAATCAAAAATATAAAAGAAATAATTACAATAAGCAATATATTTACCTACAAGATCACTAAACTATTATACTGCTGTTGTCTTCACTTCTAGTGTGTATCGTACTCTCTAAGAATGCTTACCGGAAATACTGTTAAATATCCAGTAATAACAGCTTCGTCCTTTGTAACTGGTTGTGAATCCATTCCATAGCATTATGAAAGGATGGATAAAAAGTAGCTTCTGTTTATGGCAGGGAAGATATCTCGATAAATTTGATCATAATAAGTTGGCTCGCTTAGTTCGCTCGTAAATTGCATGATCTTTAGTAAAATTCACAGTGACCATTTCCGAAAACATTCGACATAAACTTATGTGTAATTCTACTGCGAATCGTGTGGCGTGAGCACATAAAATATGAGAGTATTCGCGATTTCTTCGACCGAAAAATCATTCCTTCGGACGAATCAAATATCCATGTGCTCGAAGTACGCTGACCGAGATCTTGGGGCTCAAAAGTTTACACTGACGGTCTAGTGAGTGAGCGAGTGAGCGAGTGAGCGAGTGAGCGAGTGAGTGAGTGAGTGACACTTCCGGTTCAAAAGCCCCATCCCAATAACTCGAGGATCTACGATCCACGAGTTAAAAAGGTAGAATACTGAATACTGCATACTGAATAGTGCATTGCAAGACCGATATGCATTTTGGGCCATGTAATATTGTTTAAAGTAAAATATATAATAATTATATATAATAATTAGTTATTTTATTCTTAGTGCATTCAATTCCAAAAAAATATACGAGCTTGTTATGGGAAGTAATATCGCTGTGTATTTATTTTTTATTTCAAACTAATAAGACCCACAATGCTCTTTGGTCTTGGAATGCACTATTCAGTATTCAATGTTTTTTGAATTAGCTGTATGCATTTTGGGTCATGTAATATTGTTTAAAGTAAAATAAATAATAAGTTATTTTATTCTTAGTGCATTCCATTCAAACCAATATATGAGCTAGCTATTGGGAGTAAATATCGCTGTATATATATTTTTGTTATTTCAAATTAATGAGACCCACAATGCTGTTTGATCTTGGAATAATGCACTTTTCAGTATTCAAGGTTTATTAAAATGGCTGTAATTTATTATTTTTTTTTTCAGGGCTACTTTATCACCAGGTCTTCCAACATCCTATGTATTTAGTAATTTTCTGTTGGTTGTTGTTGGTTGCTGGACAGTTCATGATAAAAGTCAAACAGATGGACCTATCATGGTATGTCACAACTTGGTGTTACATAACATCACCTTCCTTACTGCTGTTCTCATAAACATGTAGCCTGGATATAGCCACAATCATGTGCAAAATTGTTGGGACATTTTTGTTTGCGTTTAAAAATATATGCGAAATTCATCGCTTTCATGTACAAACCCCCTCCCCCCCTAAACAATGTTGATTGGTCTTTCAAATGAAAAGCGTTTTACACTCCCACAATTCAACATTGAAACGGGGGAGAGGGGGAAACGTGAAAATTTTATACAAAACTTTTACATGTAAAAAACGGGCAATGTCCCAAGGTATTTTGCACATGATTGCAGGCATTTAGCGGGGGCCAAGGGAAAATGGGGAAAATTCCCTCTCTCCTCTCCACATTTTTTCCCCTCGGCCCCAGCTAAACGCCTGGCTATGCAACAGAGGCTAATAAACATGTGGTTTCTAAGGCTCAAATACCAAACTACTTTTAGTAGTTTTAGCTTAATCCTGTCAATCAAACTTCAAACATTTTTTAAACAATATTAATAATTACAATCGACAACAGTCCCTGCAAAAAGTGCATACAAATTACTTTTTGGCCCTAAATGAAAACTCCTTAGATTTTGTTAACTGACATCAGCACAAACCTCGAAAGTCCGTCTGTGAATCAGCACAACGAACCGTGTTCTGGCCCCCAGCGAACTACACGATTATATATACTAGATGCTGATTGGCTTTCGATGATGCTCTTTCTTACACGAACCCTCATTGGACAATTCAATACTTCCGGTTATGTTGAATTGTACAATAAGAGTTTGTGTAAGAAAGAGCATCATCGAAAGCCAATCAGCATCTAGTATATATAATCGTGTAGTTCGCTGGGGGCCCAAACACGGTTCGTTGCGCTGATTCACAGACGGACTTTTGAGAGAAAAATTTCGGCTGTAACACAGGCTACACAAACCCTGATTCTAGGTAACTAACTTATGCTGATGTATTTTTCCAACAGTTTTTGTTGGGGATGATTTTCACCATCATTAGCGACATTGTTGCTCTTGCAGTATACTACGTGTATGTAGGTAAGGACATATTATCTAACATTCTTGTTTATGTGATCAACTAGGTGTATGAAGTCTTGAGAAAGACTGTAGGTGTAATAATAATGAGAATAATAATAATTTAATATTTATGTAGCGCAAATATCTATGTACATATACTAAGGCGCTTGAATGAGAGTGAGGCAGTCTCTGAGGGTGGTCACAGCCAGAGATTTGTTTACGTCCTCAGTGGTTCTTTTACTTCCACCTTGTAACATAGTCAGAGAGAAGGCAGACGGGACCTCCAGCTTTACGTCCTTAGCCGAGAAGACGAGACACTGAGAGAGTAAAGTGTCTTGCCCAAGGACATAACGTTATCGTCCGGGCCAGGAAATGAACCCGCTGTTCTGTTGGTGTCTAACATTTTCACAATTAGAGTGCTGACAGGCTCCTTAACTAGCACACACTACACTCACTACCCTGCATTGGGGTGATTTAGCTATTTAAAAGAGCTACTGATGACATGATTATTAACAAACCTGGCCTGACCACCCTCATTGACTGGCTCATACCGATTAACGGGTTAGCTCAGTTGGGAGAGCACGGCCTGTTAACCGGGAGGTCGGGGATTCAAACCCCAGCCGGACCATCACTCAAGGTCTTAAAATAATTGAGGAGAATGTTATAACTTTGTATTTATTTCGGTTTATAATCGGTAGGCTTCGCGTCCTCTCGGATAAGGACGTTAAATCGGAGGTCCCGTCTCGCCACTCACACACTGACCATTAATCGGGGGGACATAAAAGAACGACTGAGGACGCAGGTCACGACTATCCTCAGTGAAAGGCCTACACTTACACTACTATATACTAATTACTAACAGCTAACTATAATGTGTAAAGCGCATTTGAATATATACACATAGAAAGTGCGCTATATAAATACATTATCATTATCATACTTAAATACACACTACATTCGCTAAGTAAATTAACCTGTATTGTGAAGACATAAATTGGAAAGAATAACAATATTTTTTCCACGGCAGATCCACATAGTGGTTATTCTTCTGCTGGCACTTACACTCACTACCTCTGCATTACATATTTTTCATACATCACTCCTCACATGTTGATTTTTACTGCCGGAGGGTGGAAAAACCGGATAACCAAATCAAAAATTGTTATAATTTTTTTGTTCTGCACAAAAAAAAACCCTTCTCCACTAGTACTTAGGTATTACTAACTGTATTTTATTTGTCTTTCAGATAACCCAACCTATAAATTTGCCATTGGGTATCCTTGACATGTGAAACATTACATACACTACTTGCAGTAAGGTTGTCATACAAAAATATACATTTGTTATAAAGAAAATAGAACATTTGTGATTTAGTACGATAGGAATTGATTAAAAGACAAAAGAAGATCACTCAAGCTGAACTCTCTCTTTTGTCTTTTAATTAATTCCTTTCGCACTAAATCACAAATGTTCTATTTTCTTTGTGACAAATGTTCTATTTTGTATGACAACCTTACTGCAAGTAGGTGTATATCATATTCTAATTTATGTAATTTATATTTTGATGTTGATGAGTTGTGATTATGTTGATGAGTTGTGATCATCTGGGTGTATGAGAAGTCTTGAGATAGACAGTCGATGTTGGTGTCTGATGTTTAAATAGTTTGATCCCATGCCAGATGTGAGTGAAGTGTCTGAGTGGTAGGGGTGATCGGCGGAGGTTTTGAAAACGAACTCTTAAAGCTACGCACAGATAAAAATAACTGATAAAGTCTTGTCGATTTCTACCCCAACAAAGCAACAAAACAGAGTTAAACTCTTACAGTTACGAAATCATGTTACGTAACTGGCTTTTGTGCCAGAAACCTAAAAGGACGTACCTAAAAGGTACGTCGATCACCCCTACCACTTGGACAAAGGGAGTACCCCCTCCTCCTCCCCCGGGGGGTTTATCCCTTGAGAAAGATATGTCAATGTTAGTGTCTGATGTTTAAATGGTTTGAACCCAGTTGTAAGTGATATTGATGACTTGTGATCATCTGGTTGGGTGTAGTCTTGAGAAAGTCTTTTGTTGGTGTTTTGATCTGACGTATCGACAAGTTGAGTGTAAACCATTTTATAAGTTTCTTTTTGTTTTCTATTCCTCTATTTTTCCTTTACTTTGCTTAGCATGGCCATTCTAAATCTCATTCTTAAGGTAATTATAATAAACTTTTTCATAACATGTGATCTAAAGATCAGTATATGTATGGCTGAGATAGCGATAATAGATAACGCGCGCGCGCGTGCTGTGTGCAGTTATAAAGCACGCGGGGTTGTCAGAACACGAGAGAAGTGTTTAGAGAAGCACGAAGCGAAGCTAGCAATTGCTGTATAACTGCATACAGCAAAGAAAGCAAGTTTTCTATTTCTTTTATAAAATACAAATTGATCAACATGCAAACGCGCGTACTGTGTGCTCTCATAAAGCACGCGCCTCAACCAATCAAAGTACGTGATTTCAAATAGTTATTTTATTAATTCTTTTATATTGATGTCTTTTTCTATTAGCCTCTCTACTGCATATGCATTTTCATGGACTTCCGTAGCAGAGGAGGAGAGGTCGACATTAAATGGGCAGGTATAATATTTACGTAAATACCGTCTAAACATTATTCACCATGAGCAAGGTGATAAGTATTAACCAAGACAAAGCAGGCCCGTAGCATGTTCATTAAAAGTTCATTTTCTTTTCCAGAAAATCCTTATGTTACCATTGAAGGACAGACCGTTGACAATCGAGGTCCTCCACCATCGCAGCCGGCTCATTGATAGAAAAGCTCACATATTTACAGCGCGACGCGCAAAAGTATGACCACTTTTAATATATTCGCATACTTCTATGCACGGACGTTATACTGCGAAACGAGTTTTTACACGCCTTATCACAGGCAGCCCAAGCTCTGAATTACGTCATTGAATCTGCTTGTATATCGGTGAATAAAGACTCGAATTACAGTATGTTCACTTACCACTTACTTATTAGTAAGTGGTGAGGTAGGTCAAACTAAAACTTCAATTTCACCCCTAAATAAGTCGATTTTTGCGTAAAAAACGACACACATAGACAATATAACATTCATAGAACAGCATGCCACAAAGTTTGTATTTTATTCAAATTATGAAGTGAACATACTGAAGAATAAAGTGAAGACACTGAAACTGTTGTAATTCGAGTCTTTATTCACCAATATACAAGCATATTCAATGACGTAATTCAGAGCTTGGGCTGCCTGTGGCCTTATTCGGTTAAATCAGACAACTTCACATCAATGTGCCTGTTTAAAGTACAAACTCACGTGCATAGAAGTATGCGAATACATTAAATGTGGTTATACTTTTGCGCGTCGCGCTGTAAACATCTACTGCATCTGTATTACAGTGAGGATACTCGAACCGTGAACACTTGACTTTTTTCATGTTATTATTTTCTGAACCTTCTACTGCTTCAAACCCTTTTAAAATGAAGCAGTAAGTTCAAATACAATAAGTGTTCAGTCATAATACATCATATTTCTAATGTAGGGATCTGGGTTATAAAAAAATGTAACAAAAAAATCAAAGTGTCCACGGTTCGAACGCTGTAATAAACGTTATATTATAAAAATTCATGAATAATTAATGCGAATTTGACAAAAGAAATCACCTGACGAACTAAGTTGTATTTTAGATACAAAATGGTTCTGATTTGCATAAGTTTTAACTTGAATTCTTTCGACCATATTTACTTTTATCTTGATAATTTTAGCCTATAAAAGAACTAGCGTTGGACATTCATAAACTTTTTTTTTTTTTTCATAAACAACAATTCGTCTTTAACTCGCTGCTGTATATCGCATACAGATCGGCCGCTCATATTGTTATCTTACTAAATATAATTACAGCACCTTACCGTGCATGGCCACCTAATTAAAGTTGTGTACAAGTTAACAAATCAGAAAGCGAGAATTTGACCTTAATATAAAAGACACTCCGAGCGTCAAACGGTAAACACTTTGAAAGGTTCAAAGCGAAGACAAGAGTGAAGTTTATAAGTGTCTGAAAAACCTCCAAGGATGTTTCAATTTGAAAAGGTGTAGCAAATAATTTGAAAAGAGAAACTTTTGAACGCTAAGATAACTTGTACAAAACTGTAATTGGGTGGCCACGGTAAGGCGCGTGATGCTGTAAAATATGTAACTGCATGAGCAATTCTGGAAAATACTACAGTGCAGTGACTTAAACCGAGGCCGCCCCAACAAATATTATCCAATCGCGATCGAGAACCTTCCACAAGTTTTTGTTTTTGTTTGTTTATTTGATCTCCAAAATATTCATTTTTAATTTTTTTTTTGGTGGATAGGTGTATTGATTTCCATCCTCGGGAACCCAGGGGTATTCTTCTGTCGCTCGTTTCTCGCTTCCACAACATATACCCCTGGGAACGTAGTCTGTTGGAGCTTGTTCCGGAAGTCAAAATTCAGCTCTTTCCTGATTGGTCGACCTTATTAGGTCGACCAATGAAAATCAAGATAACCATTCAAAGAAAGTCGTTAAATAAGTTTGAATTTTGACTTCCGGAACAAGCTCCAACAGACTACGTTCCCAGGGGTATATGTTGTGGAAGCGAGAAACGAGCGACAGAAGAATACCCCTGGGTTCCCGAGGATGATTGATTTCACTCTATCATACAAACATTAAAAGCGTGCAACCTAAATAGTGCCTGATTTTATGCTTATTCTATTGTTTAGAGTGGTTTTCATTAACCCGTGAAACAAAGTGTATTAGTTAAAGTGTAATTAGTCAAATAACAACAAAAGAACACAATGGAATTAGATCTAGAGTTTATTAAAGAGTAATACACTAAAGTGTGTTACACGGGTTACCAAAAACAGTCCGCGAAAGAGATTCGTCTAGCTCCAAAATACTCAAAGTACTTGCCATTTTGAAATGTTTATTCACAGTTAAAAATATTCTTCCTCACAAATTTTAGTCCATTTTTCTCCCTCCTTCCTAATTTTTTGACCATTTCTCCCTCCTCCCTGATTTTCTTTGTTCTTTATAAATATAAGCTATTGAGGCTATTCATTAGAGTGCACGCACAAATGGTACAAATTTGAACCATTTAATAGTTTGTATTTCAGAGATAAGCTGTTCGCATAAAATTGGCCTAAATAATACTACATTCAGGCCAATAAGTCCTTAGTTCAATAATAGGCTCTTTGCAGGACATGGCCACGTGTTTCATTCCTCCATTCTCTTCATTTCATTGAAAAACATCGAAAAATTACCTCATGAAATTTCAAGTACCAAGAAGTCTTGAAACGGGAAAAACTAAAAGTTACCCCCATTACTAACCTTGAAAAGTCGCTGTCTTGCGTCATGTTCACAAAAGAAGAGGAAAAGAAAACCATAAAAATCTTAAACCGCTAACTTTTCATGTCAAAAACCTGAACATTTCAAGGCCGGGTAACTGACAGACGACAGGTTTATAGAGGTTGAAGTAATTAATTAGTTTAAGTATAAGATTGAATTGAAACTTTAAAGTAAAGAATAAACTGTCTCCAAAGATCAAGTGTTTTGTTTCTCGTGTTGTAATTTTTCAGTACCCCGCTAGACATTAGCCTCCTATGCAGCCGCTCCTTTGTAGACTCGTATTGCGTGACGATACAAAGGAGCGGCTGCATAGGAGGCTAGCTAGACATCTGTTTACTCCAAAATCCCGTTCCTATGCGGTATCTAGGCACGTGACCAAGTCCTGCAAAAGTCTTATTATTATAGGTAAAATTGACCTTCTCCCTCCCTTTATATTTTGATTCTCCCTCCTCCCTCTATTTTTACCTCTTTTTATCACTCCTCCCTGTTTATTTTTGCTGTTTCTCCCTGATCCGTTCCTCTCCTCTCTTCAAGGCATATTTGGTCATTTCCCGCGCTTTTCTGTAATAAGACGCGCGCGGCGCTCCCTCACCGTGATTGCGTGACTACAGCTAAAAACGGCTACAAAATAGAATAGTATCACCAATCGAAAATAAATGAATTGATGAACGAATAAATAAATGAATAGAAGTATGGATGAACGAATGAATGAATGAGTGATAAGATTTGCTTGTTTTAGATTCTGTTTTACATTCCATGGTTAAAATTTTGGGCCTCCTGTGGTGTCACGCGCAAATGAGCCCAACCTACTGAAGCGCGAAAAGTGATTCAATCAGTGACAGGAATTCATCGTGAACGTTTGGGTTTGTTGTTGTTACACACCATGGTGGGCATTTTAAGCGTTATGGAGTTTGAAGAATCCTTTTCAAAATCGATTGGCCTCCCTAAACATGTATTTCGCTTCGTGTTTTCATTAATCCTTGGTAAGTACAACAAGAATTTCGGGAATACTGCACAACAACAGTGCAACAATGCAACAATGCTTTGAAATACTCTTTGAAATACTCTATCTCCTGATCTAATACAAAGCTTTGATCGACTTCAAATTGCATTCATATTTATGTGCAGTTTTGATGGTTTACCTGACTTAACCGTAAACATTTTAATACATATTAAAATATATTAATAATAGATACAATTTCGATCCCATAATGTTATTCGTATTGAACTCTTATTATTAAATTAAGGCTAGTAGGTTTACACGCTAAACGAGCAATAATTTGGACGCCTAACCATTCGTCTGAACAGGACGAAAAAATTGTTCGGTTCTGTATGAACAGCATGTCAAAAATTCGTCCGGTCCCGTGTAAACCTGAAATATTAATAATAGATACAATTTCGATCCCATAATGTTATTCGTATTCATCTTTTAAACAGCGGTATTTAGTTTTCATCAGACAGTCTGCATGAATCTGATGTTTAATCCCGGGTTTAATATATTAATTCGACCTGTTGCATTCAAAATATATGTGCTTATTGGCAATTTATTTCTTCGATTTAGTTCGATTTATTGATTCTCTGATCTTCTTATAGTTTGTAAACCTTCTTGCTCATATTTAATTATTCTACTTGAGTGATTTTAGGCGCGTCAGAGCTAAAGTTGCTTCTCTGGCCGTTTGTTTGGGCAATTTGTTGTTGTTAAAACCGTGATTTTGTATTATAGTATTGGCATAGTTGATAGGTCGTTTGTTTACAGACAAATATAAACGTTTTATACCCTCTCAGCATGGAACTCTATGTTTAATATTTTTGTGACCTGTATTTTAATAACATATACGTCACACGATCGTAAAAGGCTTTCGTGATATAGACGATATGTCTTATTTTATCAACTAAGTTTCTCCGAATGACAAAACGTTTGCCAGAAAAGCAAAATAGATCTAGGAATTTATTTATTAAAATAATTTAATGTTTAATATAAACCAAATCAAGTCACCAAAATTACACATACCACAGGCAACCCACACCATAGAAGGCGCGCGAAAATTGAACTGGGCTTTCTGTTTCTATTTTACAGTCAAACTCTAGCTGTTTATCCAAATTTTATTTCTAATGTTTTTATTATTATTGAATATTTAAGATACTTTATATGCATGCTCTAATTGGTTGCATTTCTACCATGCTTAATAATCAGAGATTGGTGGTCAAGTTCAAAAATATTTGTTAGAATTAAACAATATATTAAGGCCCATATATAAAGTCCACAAATTGTCCACAAGTCATATATACTGACAAGTTGTAATCCTCGGGAACCCAGGGGTAATCTTCTGTCACTCGTTTCTCGCGAGCCCCCAGAAAAAATACCCCTGGGGACGTAGTCTGTTGGAGCTTTTAAAATTGTTCCGGAAGTCAAACACTTAGCTATGCCTCATGATTTTTTAATAACTTCCCTCTTAACTGCTCTACATCTCCCAGAATGTTTATAGCACTGGAAATATTCAGCAGACCATAATTTTTATATTCCTTAAATTTATACTGCAGCTGTCATTGAGTATCATATATATATATTTGTTTGTCAATATTTTTTCAGGCTATCCATTAGGTTTGTTTTACCGTGCTGCACTTCAGTCAAGGAGCAAAATTATTCAGGTACTTAGGGACGGACCATTAGATTTTTGAGGGGGGGGGGGGGGGGGGGGGGGGAGGGGGGGTGGTTGGGCAAATACCAAGATGAAAAAAAAATGTGTGCACAGCCTTAAAGAGAAAAAAAAAATCCGAGCACAGCAAATATTCTGAAAAAAAAGATTGTGCAAGATGAAAAAAAAATGTGTGCACATGCATACATAAAGTGGGAATAAAATATCGTGCAAAAAAATAAAAAATATTGCCCAATCCCCCCCCCCCCCCTCAAAAATCTAATGGTCCTTCCCTTAGTAACTTCGTTCCATTTAATTGTATTCATTGCCATTATCAGTGATCCATTATCAAATTGATATATCCCCCGGAGCAAGAAATTCTGTGTAAGCAGTGTTACAATCAAATATTTTTATATTATTTTATTTTTCTCAGGACAACCATTTTATTAACTTTTTTCTTCCATACTAGCACATGTTCTTTACTGTATGTGGACTGGGCATTATGTATTATTGCTTTGGTGAGTAAATAGAGGTTTCTTGTAGATGATCCAGGGTTCGTGCTACTCCTTAAACTCCTTGAAAACTCGATCCTTAGGTTTGATTTACGTTTTTAAGCCAGGGCACTTGAAACCCCTTGAACCAGCAAAAAACTCCTTAAAAACTCCTTAACTCTAGCTAAAGTAGGGTAAAAATTATAGTATTGCAAATTAAAGTTAATTATAAGTAAAACTTCTAGTATATATATTGTACATCATTTTCGTAAATTATTCATACATTTTCGTATATCAAAGTTGTTGCAAAAAGTGCTTAAAAATTATTTTTTGGTCCTTGAAAACTCCTTGAAAACTCCTTAGATTTTGTTTACTGACATCAGCAGTTCTTTCATTCATTCATTCATTTGCTCAACATTTAATAATTTATTTGTTAATCCATTCAATAATTAACCCATGCATTCATTCATAAATTTATAATTCATTCATTCATAATATTATGAATATTATGAATTATGAATGAATTAAAATAGAAAATATATATATTCATTTTTTTAAAACATTGAATTTATTCATCTTATTTGTGTTATTTAATTTTTCAGGCTGGGATTGTCTACATTCTCTATTGAATATTACATTGTCTTATTGTGTTATGACCATCTGTGGCCCTACAATGACAACTGTCTGTCTATCATTCATTATGAATATGGTATGGGATAATTAAATAATATATTTATATATGAGATCAGTATTAAATTAATTGTGTCAAAATGAAATATTTTAATACATACAAATGAATTTCTTAAGGGGCCGACCATTTAATTTTTGTTTCTTGTTTTTTTTTTTTTTTGGGGGGGGGGGGGGGGGGGATTTCCAATGATTTCCAATCAGCAAGAAATATGTTTTTCAATGGATATTTGTTTTCCTTCTCTGTGCTCTGCAGAATATATTTATTACTATACTAGTATATAGTGCAGGATTTTTTTTATTCCATTTGTGTAGAGGGTAACTTAGAATAATTTAGGGGAAACCCATCAAGTGGTTACATAAATTTAAATTTCATTTAGATTTTAGTTATTATAATTATTAGAGACCATAGTTGGTCATTTCAAATTAAAAGAAATGTTTAGGCCTACAATTTTTACAGCAATTCTTCCGTCCCTCCACCTTAATTCTAAAAGATGCATACAGGTATATAATTATGCTCCCTAATTAATAATCATACTCAGGAACCCAGGGGTAATCTTCGACCCAGGGGTAATCTCAGCAGGTCGACCAATCAGGAAAGAGCTAAATTTTGACTTCTGGAACAAGCTCCAACAGACTACGTTCCCAGGGGTATTTATTCTGGGAGCGAGAAACGAGTGACAGAAGATTACCCCTGGGTTCCTAAGGATGATTAATAGTTATTACTTATATTATTAACATATTGCGTTTGATAGGTTTACCTTCATGGAGCATACTCTGTAAGAATGCATGACGACTTCATGGTGGACTGGTCTGTCCCACATTGTATATTATGCCTACGATTAACAGGTATTACAGACTGACTATATGATGAGTGTGATATTTGGACTCCCTTATAAAAGGGGGCTGGGGTCCTTGTCATCCCTTTTAGGGTTTGAAATCAGTGTTTTGGTCCAGCGTAGGGGGATAATGACGAGAATGCCGACCAGCTGAGTTTTGTGGTCCGTTTTAGGGTATAAGATCAACAACAATGCTTCTTTTTAAGGATTGATTTTTATTTCAATCCCCTTTTCGGTCCCTCTCAGGGGTGAAATTTCATCACTGCCACGCCCATCATCTCAAAATACAGGTCCCTTTTAGGGGTCATTTTCAGAATATCCGATGAGGACCGCCACCCCTTTTTATAAGAGAGTCCCCCCTCCCGGATTTATTTATAATGATAGACGTAGTATTTAGTATAGAGAGTTGATAATGGAGAGAGAACTAGTTTCCTATGTAAATGAGAGGACTGGGGTCGACTATAGTTATGCTAAGTTAAAACTATGTTAATAAATTCTAATTAGAACAACATTGCTTATACAATTTATAACCAATGGAAACTAGCGAAATAATTTCAAAGTGCTTTGAAGCAGATGGGATTTCAAAGTTTATCAGGTGATCTAATCTGAGCTAGATACCTGGCTGCCTGATTACCTCATGAATAATTAATAAGTTTGAGAAAGAATGACCTCATATGAATCTTATCACTAATATATATACACTTCTGACCACTCACCATTCTGCCAATTTTTTTCTGATTCATTGATCATTGATATTATTGCAGGTGTTGCATGGGACTATTATGACGGCAACAATTATAATAACAATGTGAGTATTTGATAGATGATGCAATCACTATTATAGTGACGTGATTGCATGGTCAGGTAGTTATGCCTGTGAACTTCCATCCCACCCTTCCCCCAACAGGAGAAAAACTGGAGATAATACAGTCAGGTACCTCTATTCATTAAGAGGCCATACATTAAGTGGTCACCCTCTATTAGGTGGCCACAATAAAAAGTTCCAAATCCATTTCTATACCTATTTTTTACCTCAATTCAGCAGCCAACCTCTATTATAAGCAGCCACTCTGGAAAGTCCAAAGGGTGACCGCTTAATGAAGGTACCACTGTACCGCCCTAATACACGATATGCTTCCTTGCCATTTAATTGACTTTGTTGGGAGGGGTGAGACAGATGCATCATTACTTTTGTCAAGGATAGATGAATGAATGAATGTTAGCATCCTCTGCAGGCATCACTTTCATGGGCTTCCTGTTTAGGAAAATGGAAGAGGGGAGAGGGAGAAAGGGGAAGAAAACTGTACAAAGGAAGTGCAGAGGAATAAATACTTAAAAGTGAATGAGTGAATATATATAGATTATGATTTGGATCAATAAGGGACTGGTCATAAAGAATAGGGGGAAGGGGGTTGGGGTGTAGGCAGGAAAATTCAGAATAAGTTCTATCGGCTCGGCCCACCCTGTAGTCTATGCATAGTTACAAGTAGCCCACCCATTTACAATGCACAATAATTACCCCCAAGTATTGCTTCATTTTTCTTGGCCCACCCCTTCATGTTCATGCTCAAAAATCAAGGCCTTCCCCCCTCTCTCTCCCTCCCCCCCCCCCCTCCCCCCATACTTTTTATGACCAGTTCCTGATTTAAGATTTAATTAATTTAACGGATATGACTGAGTTCTTGAATGAATGAGTATGAATGAATGAATGAAAAAATAAAGGAATAAAATGAGTTAATCAAGGGCACCAGGACAAACAACACAGTTCGATATTGTAGATAGTTTTATAGATCAAATATACGTTATTGCTCTTCACTTATCTGGTATCCTGCGTATATCTTGAGTTTCCTTGGCGATTTATACGATGTTTTCCTCCAATTGGAAAGGTCAAAAGCGATGTATTTATGCATCTTGTACCTTAGTTTAAAAACCAGTAACAGCCGTTACCTGGCGCTTTGAGTACGGATAGAAACTGGATACAGCTAATGCGACCACGCGTTATCAGTTACGTCATTAATTACAAACCAGCTTGTCAATCACAAGAGTTTTACCTTCTGAAGGTAAGTCTATAAAACTTAGAAAATATCAATATCAAACTGTGTTGTTTGTCCTGGTGCACTTGAGTTAATGAAGAAATTAATAAATCAGATAATATTGTCTATAATTAATTAAATTGATATATTATTCCTAGGAAATTACAGAAGACATGAAAACAACAAGGATATTAGATGCACCAAGCTTTCTAGAGGTAACAGTCTGTGTTTTTTACCACTGTATATTGGTATGAAATAGACTGAGAAACTATCATTAGATATATTAGATAATAATTATATTTGTTTAAAGTGGGGAGCCGTGGGGGGAGGGGATTATAGGCTTTTAGGGGCTCTTTATATACACTTAACACATGTACAGTTGTAATGTCAAAACTAGGCTCGGGGATTTTTTGGAGGAGGGGGAGGAGGGGAGCGGATAGGAAGGAAAGAGGGGGAATTGGGGGATCGAAGGGGAAGGGAGGAAACAGGCTCTCCGTCCTTGTCTCCCCTCCCGTACGGAAATGTTTGACCGGACACAAGCCTAACAATGGCCGGACAAATCAGCCGAACACGAAACTAACAACCACCAAACAAGAGCGAAAGTCAGAGAACCTAACAAGAGCAAAAAAGAGCATGAACACAGCATGAAATAGAGCATAAAAAGAGCGAAAAAGAGAATAACAAGGGCCTAACATTTAAAGCGTTGCAAAAAGCGATCGAAGCGTGACAAGAGCATGACAAGAGCATTGAAAGAGCACTGTCAATCATCGCGAATAATCAGGCTGTAGTCAGGCCTGATTCAGGCGGTAATTTGCTCCTACATATACACCTAATCCCAAAAACGTTGTCTGGTCCGCCGCACAGTCCTCGCGCCAAGACTGTGAAAGATATTGGTTATATCTAATCAGTAATTAATTTATTTGCATGTTCACACTCTAGTGTGGTACTTTTTTCAACGAAATAGTGTTGTGCCTACTTTTATTTTCTTGTTTTATCACTCTCATCAAAATATTCACTGTGTTTTCCTTCACGGTCTTGGCGCGAGGACTGTGCGGCGGATCCGACAACGTTTTTTGGATTAGGTGTAATATATTGTTGGTTTCCATGCTTGCCTTTGTCCTCGAATTCGGTGCCCACTTCGCAAGCAGTATCATCGGTGTTTTCCTCATCTTCATCGCTGTCTTCTTCACTCACTCACCCTAAATACTGCTGAAAAGCTTCTTGGATCTCATCAGGACCAAAACCTTCGAAATCTTCTTTGTCATCAGAGTGAAAAAGTACATTTAAATCAACCTCATTGTTAGCGGACATATTTAAAACTTTAAGAACAAATTCACGTTAATAGTTTGTTTTAAATGACTTTATTACAAAACTCACCTACTATTATACAAACCAACAAGATTGTTTTGCAATTTCCTTGCTTAAATCATTGCAAAATGTTGACTAAAGAGCTCACAAAAGCTAACTTATACCGTGTGAACGACGCCATTGAGGTTCTCGCAATAGTCGTAATTTTAAAATCGGTCTAGCATGACTTCTATCACGTGAAAAAAATCAGAAAAATGATTGGTTAAAAACGTGATCACACGACAATTTATCAACGATAATTTATGCGTATAAAGAAAAAACTTTGGTTTCACATGCTAATCAGCTAATTAGATACTAGTTTCACAAGTGTTAATTCGGATTTTATATCGGTGTTGGCATGGGCAGCAGAGTATCATTCGCGTTTTTATTCGCTTGTAATCTCCGTGTATTTATAGTTACCAACGGTCGCTTTAATTATTCGCTTGACCTTCGTCTTTATATTTCTAGCTCCTATTTCAATCTCGTGATATTGGTCTATCTAGTATTAAAACTGCGATCGTATGTCACTCGGTTACTAATCGGTAACTTCTTTAACGGCCCCCGAAGGTATATAAGATACCTATACCTTCGGGGGCAGTTAAAGAAGTTACCGATTAGTAACCGAGTGACATACGATCGCAGTTTTAATACTAGATAGACCAATATCACGAGATTGAAATAGGAGCTAGAAATATAAAGACGAAGGTCAAGCGAATAACAAAGCGACCGTTGGTAACTATAAATACACGGAGATTACAAGCGAATACAAACGCGAATGATACTCTGCTGCCCATGGTGTTGGCTTGTGTTAGGTCCGTGTTAGAGTGTTGTCCGACTTTCAGGACCGTAACATGCAGCCATAATGTGTTAGGCTCGTTAGCTCAGAGCCTGATTCGGATTTTATATTGGTGTTAGGCTTGTGTTAGGTTCGTGTTAGAGTGTTGTCCGACTTTCAGGACCGTAACATGCAGCCATAATGTGTTAGGCTCGTTAGCTCAGAGCCTGATTCGGATTTTATATTGGTGTTAGGCTTGTGTTAGGTTCGTGTTAGAGTGTTGTCCGACTTTCAGGACCGTAACATGCAGCCATAATGTGTTAGGCTCGTTAGCTCAGAGCCTGATTCGGATTTTATATTGGTGTTAGGCTTGTGTTAGGTTCGTGTTAGAGTGTTGTCCGACTGTTCAGGACCGTAACATCAGCCATAATGTGTTAGGCTCGTTAGCTCAGAACCTGAATTGGATTTTGTCAGGTTCATGTTCGGCTCACGTTCTGCCATCAGAACGGTGTTCAGGCCAGATTAAGGCTGTGTTTTGTCTCTGTCAGGCTAAAAAGGTCCGTACGGGATGTACAGTTGTAATGTCAAAACTAGGCTCAGGGGGATTTTTTGGAGGAGGGGGAGGAGGGGAGCGGATAGGAAGGAAGGAAAGAGGGGGAATTGGGGGGATCGAAGGGGAAGGGAGGAAACAGGCTCTCCTTCCTTGTCTCCCTTCCCCCACGTCCAATTCCCTTTCTCCCCTTCCCTTCCTATCCCGTCCCCTCCCCTCCTCCCAAATCCCCCTGAGCCTGTTCACAGGCTATGACAAAACCTTCGCATTGCTTACCCTGATGGTGCATTAGCCGGAGTGCTTGGTTTTTAATAAAATCAATACAGGTTGATGAAATGTGTCTGTTAAAATCAAATGAATGTGAATTGTTTTCTTATTGATTGCATGCCTTTATTTCCCAGTTAACTGGTTACTGTTATTTCTTTGGAGGAGTTCTTGCTGGTCCACAGGTAAATTGATCAACACTGTTATTCAACTCTTAAGATTAGCTTATTCTTTGTAATTACGTCTTTTTGTTACTGTTGTTTGTAACAATCAATGTATAGCGCTTAGAACAGATTTGTATTTGCGCTTTATAAATAAAAATTATTATTATTATTATTATTATTATTATTATTATTATTATTATTATTATTATTATTATTATTATTATTATTTTATATAATATAGAGAGGCGTGATTACAGGTCTAGTGGCGAGTGGATCGGATTCTGGCCCTACTGGTCTGGGTTCGATTCCCAGCCCAGGCGATTGCATTGTATCCTGAATTTCTACATATTTTGTATATGCAGGTATGTAATACCTGAAAATTTTCTTCTTCTTTCTAATGTACAGTTTCCACTAAGAAAATACCTTGCACTTGTGGATGGGACTTTACAAGATAAAGATGTCAGTAGTTGGGAAGGGTAAGTCCTGTGTGTTGCACCAACAATGTGTCCTCTATATATTCTAGAAAACATTAGTCATCAGATACACAGGAAACCCAGCGTTTTTTCTTCTCATTTCTATTCCTTTTTTGCTCTGCTAGCTTTTACTCCAGTTGTTTAACACTATATTATGCTAGGATTGCAGTTCCTGTCATAACTATCCCATTATACCAGTGCAGGAAAAAAAAACTGGGTTCCCTGTGTGTGATATAGTCAAATACTGAAAATTATTAGACTGCAAAACAGCCCCCCTACTTTTAAGCAAAAACTCCAAGGAAGCGAGTTGAAGTTCGATCAACGATTGTCCGTTAATCCCCTCCTCATTCTCTCGCGGCTAAAATTTCGTCAGATCGAACTTCAATTATTTCCTCTAAGTTTTTGCGTAAAAGTAGGAACTCTTTTGCAGTCTATAGGTTTTAATATTTACACTCTAGACTAATATGTTGTTCAATATATATTCTTGTAGTATTTGGTATGGTTTGCAGAGATTTGGTCTAGGAATAGTCTATTTTATTTTACACCAACTGTTGTACCCCAAAATGCATGCCAAATATTTTGTCTCAGAATGGTTTGAGGTGAGTCTAGGGTAGAAATAGAAATAGTTGATTTGTTGATTTGTTATGGCAATGATGAAATTAAAAAATTCCAGGGTGGGGAGGGACTTCCTTATAAAAGGGGGTGGGGTCCTTGTCGAAAAATTCTGAAAATGACCGCTAAGAGGGACCAATCAATAACATACCATTTTGGTTCAGTTTCTCGATTTTATTTGTATTTTGATACTAGCAATCAAATGCCATCTGCTCGTATGAGTTTATGACAACGTCGTTTGAAAAGAAGCATTGTTTTTGATCACATACCCTAAAAGCAAAACTCTGCTGGTGGGCATTCTCATCATTATCACCCTAAGCGGGACCAAAACACTGATTTCAAACCCTAAACCCCCTTAAAAAATAAAATTAATTTAGGCGCAAATTAAATTAGTTTTGGTAAGAATATGATTTCGAGTTCAATAGGCCCTTTGCAGCTAGAGGTCACGTGACCCACCTACCTTAAATCCATCAGCTGTGCCAAAATGATGTCCAGAAATGGAAAGAGCGTGTCCACATTAGTAAAAAGTCAAAATTTCAACTCTTGATTCTAAATACATAAAAAATAGCAAGGAATATCAAATTGGATATTTTCTGATATTTTATAAGAATTTGTATGGGAAAATAAAACTGGTGAGCAATTAGGCTTGCTCACCAGTTTTATTTTTCCAAACGAATCCTAAGAAAATATCCAATTTTACTTTTTTTACCATTTCTTATGTATTTAGAATCAAGAGCTGAAACTTCAACTTCTTGCTAATGTCAACATGCTCTTTCCATTTCTGGACATCATTTTGGCACAGCTGATGGATTTAACGTAGGTGGGGTTACGTGACCTCTAGCTGCAAAGGGCCTATTTGGGATTTATTTGCACAAGTTTGTTTTTCAAGGAGTCTGTAATTACACGAGCCCGTAGGGCAAGTGCAGTTTGGCTCTTTGAAAAACAAATGATATTAACTTAGTGCATATTTAATAAATGAGGAGACTCACACTCACTACCTCTATGCTAAATAATTATTTGAGCACACAACTGTGCTTGCATAGCCTGGACAGCCACCCCCCCCCCCCCCCCATTTCTCACCATAGGGGGGAGGGGTGGGGAAGACTGTACACAGGATAGTGCTTCAGCCCCCCCCCCCCCCCCTCCCCCATTTCTCACCATAGGGGGGAGGGGTGGGGAAGACTGTACACAGGATAGTGCTTGCATTCATGATGGTTAAAATTGATGGTAATGATGCGGTCATGATGATGGTAACGTTAACATCGATGGTATGATGATAATTAATTGTGATGCATGATGTTGCATGATCATCATTAATGATTAATGCTTTTATGAAACCACAGACAGCCAAGCTTGGGCTACCTGTGGTCCAAGTTGTCTATTTTGATGATTATGATCATGATCATATTAAGAATATAATGGCAATGATAACTGTTTTCAGAATATTTCATTTGGACATAAAATCTGTTGTATCATTTGGTTTCAAGAATTCCTATGGATGAAGTACTTGACTCTTTTCCTTATATCAGTAAGATCTCAAGTTTGATATACATCTAATTCAAAAAAGGTTGACAGGGCGAATAGTGATTGGCGAAAGGGACTGTTGGTAATACAAATTTCTTCTTATTCCATTCTAAATTACCCAAACACCGTTCAGCGTTGACCTTTAATAGATGGGTGTGTTGAAGGTTTCACTGAACGGTGGAGGCATTGTTTGGGTAATTTAGAAACAAATGAGAAGGAATGCGTATTACCCATAATTGATTTCGGTCGTGCAATCGCCAATTGCCGTTTGCCCCGTCAACCTTTTTTGAAATAGGTGTATCTATTTGTACCATATTTGTTTAACACTGAAATGATGATGATGATAATGATGATGACCTTCGAATTTGTGATAACCAGCTGAGTTGATCGCCTTCCCCGAAAGAAATTATATATATATATATATAATTAAGTGACTTATAAAAATACTTCAAGAAAAGAGACGGACAGAGCCTGCAACTAATCCTCAGAATCAAAAAAAATAGAGAGAAAAAAAGAAATGCAGAAAAAAAGAAAGAAAACAAACAAAAAGAAAAGAAATAATGAAAAAAGTCTGAAAGAAAGAAAATGGGAAAAGAAACAATGAAAATTAAATGCTGAAAGAAAGAAAATAGAAAATGGAATGAAAATGATAAAAAATGCTGAAAAAAAGAAAATGGGAATATAAATAATGGAAACAGAAAGGGTGAAAGAAAGAAAATGGGAATAGAAAGAATAAAAAAATGAAGAAAATTGAAAATAATTATAGAAATAATGAATATCATATCGTTGAAAAGGCTTTACATAACTCTGTGATCCGTGAAATCATGAAAAAACGGCTTGTGATTCGTGATGGGTACCCTCTCTTCCCCACCCTGTGCAAGGTGTTAAAAAAGTCACTATCATTGCGTTCTCACGTTGAAGCAAAGGGACGGCTACCTTTCCAAATTGTGGAGAGAACCGTTAAAGGATTATATTATTTATTATTATTATATTTATTACCCAACAGAATACACTTTGATTCAACAGGAAGGAAGCTGTGTAATAGCAGGGTTGGGTTACAATGGTAAGAATGAGAAAGGAAAACCCCAATGGGATGGTGTTGCTAATATAAAGATTTTAAATTATGAGACATCGTACACTGTCCAGGTTAGTACTGTTAGTAAAATTATTGCTTCTCTATATGTTTTGTACAATCAATTCATTAGTGATCTATTTGGCCATGGAGAGGGGGGTTATAACTACCACCCAACTTGGGTGGGTGTGTACCACCGGGTCCTCAAAACCCTGACCTCGGTATGTAACTCTTACTTAACGTTGTAATTATAATCGAAATAAACCGACCCAAACTGAATTGAAACAAAGAATAAAATAATTTGAACCAGTATATCTGTATTTGATAATACTGAGTCACTGTAGATCTCATACAGATCAGACACCAACATTTTTGTTTACCTGAAATAGTAATTTTCCACCACTGATTTGTTTTACCTCTGTTGCAGCAAGTTATTCAGGCATTCCATCTGCAGACTAGTCTATGGCTTGTACGGTAAGAAATGACTCAGTGTCATTGCCCTTCCACCCCCCCCCCCCCCCCCCCCCACCCCTGGACATTTCCTTGTCCAAGTTTAAGGGTTACCAACAGTCAATTTTGGAAATGGACCTTAAAAGTATTTTTACCTTTTTTGATGAGTACCATTATTTCAACCTCTAAAAACTAGGTACAATGGGGAATTTATTTTCTTGGCAGCTAGACTTAATTTTTAGTAACAAAGCTTGTACGGTAAGAAATGACTTGATGAGGTGTTATTGCAGGGTTGTGACGAGGGATGTGGGATCACAGATCACATGCCTGGGATCAGGGATCACATAGTCAGAATCAGCTGGAATCAGGGATTACACTAGAAGAGGGATCAGGATCGTATCAATAAATTCAGGGATCAAAACATTTTGTGGGATCAGCTAGGATCAAAATATGTGAGCTTTTGGGATCAGGGATCAAATTTTTGTGTAAACCAAATGGGATCAATCAACGACCTGATTGTTCGCCTTTTCCCCTGAGGATGGCTGTCCATGTTGAAGGGGTGGCCGGTAGTCAATTTTGAGAAAGTACGCATAAATTAAAAGAACCAAGTCTTGTTGATTTCAATCCCTAAAAAGGTAGGTATGACGGCAGTGTGTTTTTTTGCAGCTTAACCTTTTTTTTAAAGAAGAGCCAACCACCCTTCCACTTGGTCACTCCCCCCTCCCTCTTCCCCCCTCCCTCTTCCCCCCTCCCTCTTCCCCCCTCCCTCTTTCCCCCTCCCTCTTTCCCCCCTCCCTCTTTCCCCCCTCCCTCTTTCCCCCTCTCTTTCCCCCCTCCCTCTTCCCCCTCTCTCTTTCCCCCCTCCCTCTTTCCCCCTCTCTCTTTCCCCCTCCCTCTTTCCCCCTCCCTCTTTCCCCCTCTCTCTTTCCCCCCTCCCTCTTTCCCCTTCTCTCTTTCCCCCCTCCCTCTTTCCCCCCTATCTCTTTCCCCCTCCCTCTTTCCCCCCTCTCTCTTTCCCCCTCCCTCTTTCCCCCCTCTCTCTTTCCCCCCTCTCTCCTTCCCCCCTCCCTCTTCCTGAGCTTTTCCTCATTTTTGCTTTCTTTTGTTTTTTGCAAGTGTATTCTTGTTTTTAATTGCCAAAAAATTGCTTTTGTTTCAATTAGGTATATCTACAAGAGGCTGAAGTTCCTAGGCAACAAAATGCTCTCATTATTCTTTGCCCAGGTGTTTCTGGCTGTCTGGCATGGTACATCCCCTGGCTACTACCTCTTGTTCTTTGGTCAGTTTAGCATTGTGGTGTTTGAGAAAACTGTAAGTATGTACAATATACCCTCTTTTTACTCTGAGGAATAACTTCGGGAACCAAGGGGTAATCTTCTGTCGTCGCTCATTTCTCGCTCCCAGAAAAAAATATCCCTGGAAACGTAGTCTGTTGGAGCTTGTTCCAGAAATCAAAATTCAAAATTATTTTACGACTTCCTTTAAATGGTTATCTTTATTTTCATTGGTCGACCTCAGCGGGTCAAAAGAAATCACATCTCATACAGATTTCATCCTGATTTGCAAAAGTTTCAACTTCAATTTTCTCGCCCAGATTTACTTGTATCTTGAATTGACAATAAAAAGTAAAATATGAAAGAACTAATGTTTGACTTTCATAAGTACTATACAATATTCCTGTCCGATCTGTATGCAATATCCAAAGGCTTGTCTTTGACTCACCATTATATATGTTGTGGTGATCAGGTTCAATATAATGTTAAACCAGTTCAATTTATTTTGAACCAGTACAGTACTTATTGTACTGGTACAAATAGTCTTGAGCTGGTACAATCTGACATTCTAAAAGGGATTTTATTTATGGGACTCGTAAATAACCTACGTACCAATCCCTCCTTTTGATCTCACTTACACCTCCCCCCTTACTCTCTCGAGCAATGTAATTGGGTTACCTGTGCTTTTCCCTCCCTTTTTCTTACCACGGCTGGGAATAGAACCAGGATCTCTTGCTTCGAAGTCCAGAGACTATCCCACTATACCACGACAGCTTCAGTTGAAAATTCCGCATTACACTTTTGTTTTATTCTTAAACTCCCAATAATGGCATAAATTAAACCTAACCCTAAACCTAACCCTACCCTATTAAAAACAAAACCTAGTACTGCATGATTTGTACTAGTACAAAATACCTTGCACCAGGACAATATAGATTATATATGGAACTAGTTCAAAATCATATTGAACCTGAACCACAACATATATCTCATACAGATTGGCCTTTCATATTGTATATTATATTACCGGTACTTATGAGACTCCAAAGTTACCGGTAGTCATTTCATATTTTACTAACATTTTCAAGATAAAAGTCAATCTAGCTGACCAAAAAATAAATAGTAAATAACTAATTGCTATAATGTCCTAGTTGAGGGGAGAGGAACAGGAATTAAAATATCCTTCCTCCCAAATTTTATACCATTTTTCTCCCTCCTTCCTAATTTTTTTTCGACAACTATTTCTTCCTCCCCTGATTTCCTTTGTTCTTTCTAAATGTAAGCTATGGACAGAGGCTATTCCTTAGCGTGCAAATGGTACACATTTAAACTATTTAGTAGTGTGTATTTCAGTGATAAGCTGTTCGCATTAAATGTGCCTAAATAATAATACAATCAGGGCAATAAGACCTGATAGTTCAATAATTAATTAGGTAAAGTTGACCTTCTCACTCCTCCCTAATTTATATGTTAATTCTCCCTCCTCCCTCTATCTTTTTCTCTCCCTCCTCCCTGTTTTTTTATTTTTTGCTGCTTCTCCCTTCTTGATCCGTTCCTACACGAGGTAGTTGTTTCACAGATTTATGACATGCATTCTATATTCTTTACAGATCGCCAACACATGGGAGGGATTTGGATGGAGGAAGGTCTCTGAATACCCCACCTGGCTTCAGTGCTTCGTTTTACCATTCCTTTATTTAGTAAAACAATTTCTGCTTGGAAATGGCTCTCTTCCTTTGGTACTTTTAGAATTTCGACTTATACATAAGGTATACTTAATTAATATTTGATATTATCATGACCCGTATTTTGTCCGGTACGCGCTCTTAGGAAAACCTTCTGAAACAAGTCACGTGTTGGTGTCTGTACAGCTTTTTTCACCTGGTCGAAATGGCTTTAAAAAATGGCTAAATTGATCAATCAAACTAAATTTAAAAAGTGGGTCATATGACAAAAAACTTATTGACTGAGTAAGGTCAGGCCGTACAGGAAAATATCTGGCTCTTGGTCATTTGTACATCATGACCGCGATCGAGCCAAGTATTTTCCTGTACGGCCCAACCTAACTCAGTCAATAAGTACTTATAGTTTTTTGATGTCTCAAGGATTACTTTAGAAAAGTTTGATTCTGAAAATTACTGAGATTTTGGGCTAGAGGGGGAGGAGAGGAGAGGGCCTACTTTTCCTCTCCCAACGCCCCTCCCCTTCTTGTCTGTGTTTTGAAATTACATTTATTGATTTTAATATTTTGTTCTGCAGGCTTTTATGCACTTCTACTATGTACCATTTGTATTGATATCATCCTGGACATTGGTGGTTTACCCGTTCATCATTATACCACTGATAAAATCAAGAAAACCTAAATCTAAATCAAGCTGAGAAAGATATCACAGACTATTGTAATAGGTAAATCCCATGCCCACTACCACTACCACCATAACCCACCCCCATATCTATCATTGTACCACTGATAAAATCAATTAAACCTAAATCTAAATCAAGCTGAGAAAGACATCACTGTTATACTAGGTAAAACCGATGTCCACTTCCACTAGCTACCACCATAACCCACCCCCATATCTAATCATTGTACCACTGATAAAATCAACTAAACCTAAATCTAAATCAAGCTGAGAAAGACATCACTATTATACTAGCTATAACATGTGCCCACTACCACCATAACCCACCCCCATTTCTATCATTGTACCACTGATAAAATCAACTAAACCTAAATCTAAATCAAGCTGAGAAAGACATCACCTTCACCCAACAACCCCATTCATCATTGGACAAAATGAATAATAAAATCAACAAAATATAAACCCACGGCCACGCCCACAACAATTATTAAGCTATATTATTTAATTATTTTGGTTGTATTTCATGTGGTTCTAGTGTTTCCACTCTGTGATGTGCACTCTATTTGTTCCCATTTAAATCTGTACTTTCCCATTTAAATCTGTACTTATGCAAATTCTGTTGATGTGTGCTAAACACACAGATCAACCAATCAGAGAAGTTCACTTCAGAAATAATATACATGTACTCTGATTGGTTGATCTGTGTGTTTAGCACACATCAACACAATTTGCATAAGTACAGATTTAAATGGGAAAGTACAGATTTAAATGGGAAAGTACAGATTTAAATGGGAAAGTACAGATTTAAATGGGAAAGTACAGATTTAAATGTGAAAGTACAGATTTAAATGGAAACCTGTTTTTAGTTAATTTTGTGATTTCTTTTTTTTTTTTTGGTTCTAGGTATAATAAGTTGAAGTTTGGATGCTGTTGACAAAGAAAGAATAACAAGAGACAACACATGTATTCTATTTATGATCATGGTCTTTATGACCCAATCCTTACTTGTCTGTATCAAATCTAATTTAAAGAAGAGTCACTTACTAATCGTAATAATGACTTTATTAGAGCTCCACAAATGGTTTTGCAGGCCCAATTTAACAGGTAAAATATAATAATAATAATAAATAATAATAATAATAATAATAATAATAATAATAATAATAATAATAATAATAATAATAATAATAATAATAATAATAATAATAATAATTATTATTATAATAATAATTTAATTCTTAGCGCACTACAAAATCTCAGTGCTCTTACAATAATAGGTACAAAAGGTTAATTAAATAGGCTAATTTAACAGGTAAGATATAATAATAATAATAATAATAATAATAATAATAATAATAATAATAATAATAATAATAATAATAATAATAATAGTAACAATTTAATTGTTGGCGCACTACATAATCTCAGTGCTCGTACAATAGTTAAAATAATGTTTATATAAAATCTCAATTAGTTATCTAAAATATGCATTGTGCAAAGAGTGTCTAAACTTCTCTTTGAAAAAAATTAAGACTGGTACATTTGGTTAAGTCACCAACGACAGATTTAAATAGAA